>JAIFZK010000001.1:950000-1080000 GCA_027481765.1 Tenualosa thibaudeaui | reverse complement strand
ATTGTGATAGATTCAATGGCTGATAAACTTATCTGCCTTGATGAACCTTTCTATCTGTAATTGAATTCAACTTGTTTTGGATAATAAATTATAATCTGATGCACACTGGTCTCAGCTAAACTGATTACCAAGAGACATAGGACTGTAAGGTATGGTGTAGCCACAGTATGACTGAACTGTTATGCTTATCGGATAGTTTTAGCACCTGGAATAACAGACATTCAAACTAACACACACATGCATGCTCAGAACAATATTGTCATTTAGACCAAGCTGGTTAGTAGCCCATAACATCAGCTGTAGCCAGAGCAGACACCAAGCTCAAACTTAGTCCAATAATTGATAATTGATAGACATTGTTGGGTCTTGAGTCAGATTAGGTCAATTTAGGGCTAAGTGCCTTGCTCAAGGGCACAATGATGGCAGCTGGGATTCGAACCCACACATACCTGAATGGCTTATCAATTTTTATAAATTGCTACTCAGGAAATGCCACAGCGGTTTTGAACACACAGGCCAGAGAATTTGATGAAGCACTCAGAGAGGTCCTCCATTTTAAGGGTCCAAATTACTACTGGAGAGTACCACTACTTGAATATGAACCTTTACCAAATTCACAAAAATGCTGGGGTTAAGGCTATTATCACCTCACTACTTTTAATGGCAAAACACCAGTGTGGGAGTTTATGTAATATCTGTGAAAACACTAATGAACAAATTGATATAATGATGCAGATAGCAAACTAAGGTTTAATAAGTAACCTCAGCACCAAACACATTAAGCACTGCAAAGAGCCATGGTTGGTTCAGAAACATTTTTCCCCAGGTAGATAATGGTGGGTAATATTGTGTCCCTGAAAACAAACAAACAAACAAGCAAATAAATAAATAAGAATGAAAGAATAAGTAATGATTTTTTGCGTTTTGTTGATTGTTTAGATCCTGGCTTCTGCATATGAGATGCCAACTTTGGTGATGACTCATAAACAATCCTGTAGTGCAAGGTTGCTCTCCTAATTAATATTTGCTGCATCACTACACACACACACACACACAAACACACAGTCACACACTCACAAAACAGGCCCACTAACCACCCCCTTGCTTTCTGCATGCTGCTTGCCTCTAAGCATTCTGGGCCAGTCATGCAACTTTAAGACAATGGTTGCTTGTTTCAATGAGGCCAAACTGTCTCTGTCTACTGCTCCACCCTCCTCACTCTTACTCAACACACATACTCTCTCTCTCTCACACACACACACATACACACACACACACACACACACACACACACACACACACACACACACACACACACACACACACACACACACACACACACACACACACACACACACACACACACACACACACACACACACATATACACACACACACATACACACACACACATATCCACACACATTCTCATTGAAAAAGAAGACGAGAAAGATGAAAAAGATGTGTCCCCTCTTCACAGACCTTAGTCATACAATATAATTACTGTTCCCAATGCTGTGAAGCCTCCACCTCTATGATTACCATTCTTCCTCACACACATTTGGACCATTTTAACTCAGATGTCAGCATGTCATTACAGAGGCTTTCATCAATGTTCAAAAAGGCTTGAAAGCAGTATGCACTGATAAACACTAGACACATGCCCACTTGTATATGGGTCACTGACAGAGTTAAAACTCATCAGCAGATCATTCTCACAAGAAGACAAAACCAGTTACTAGGCTTGACCTGGCCTAACTGTCTGATCACAGCAAACACAAAGGCACTCAGGGGCCTTAGTGCCAGGTCTGAGGAGAGAAACAAGGAGAAGAGAAAAAGTGGGTCAGGTTCCCATCAGCAGCATCATCAGCAGCAGCATCAGCATCGTCGTCATAACGGCGGTAGATGATCAGTCTCTCCTCCGCCTTGGAAGTGGTCATTTCCAGTCAGAATGGGCACCCTGGCATAGCCCCTTGTAGGGTGCCCCAGGCTTACTGAGTGAAAGATGTCATACTCAACAGGCCATTGATGCCCATAGCTGAAGATCTTCACACAAATCCAGGCAGAGGTCAGAAGAGAGAGGAGAAGAAGAGCCACAACAACAGCACAGTTCAGAACATTGTAATTTAACTAAGTACTATGTACTGCTATGTATAAAGCTTCTTTTCTTTTTTCTGGAAGGGGGTTGCCAGGAATGAAATGAGAGAGATAGAGAGCAAGAGAGAGAGAGAGAGAGAGAGAGAGAGATAGATTGTGTGTGTGTGTGTGTGTGTGTGTGTGTGCGTGCGTGTGTGTGTGTGTGCGTGTGCAGGTGTGTGTGCGTGTGCGTGTGCGTGTGTGGATGAATCACATTGATTATATCTGTTAAGAGAACAAAGTGTACAGGGAAGACTGATTAGCCCACAGAGGTTGGGAGGATCTTTGCTTCCCATTAGCCTAGCTGTTGTTGGGGAAACACACAGGCCTGGGTTGGGCTGGCACACACACAGGGTCATCTGCTGCTGTTTACATCCTCTAAGGAGAGGCCTGGATGCCTAACATTACAGAATGTGTGTGTGTGCGTGTGTGTGTGTGTGTGTGTGTGTGTGTGTGTTTACACATGCCTGGTCTTACATATTCAAGTATTCTGACTGAGATACAGAGAGACAGAGAGAGAGAGAGAGAGAGAGAGAGAGAGAGAGGACTACACAACTGCACAACATTAGCAGTAAATGAGTTCTGTATTCCTGATTAAGTCCCAAGCTTTTTTATCATCTCCGCTCTTATACTTAAAGAAATCTGTGTTAGTAATTTTATGTGTGTGCACACACATCCGTGTGTGTGTGTGTGTGTGTATAATTGTATACATGCACGCCCATCATTCATTTTAACTAAGCACACCATTTAGGCCACACTATTGTTATGTCAAGAAGTACTGATTGCATGTTTACATTGCTTTGTCCTCCCATACGGACACTAACAATACAAACCAGGATGACAAAGGAGATACATAGTTCCAGGGAATTCCGGGCATTAAAGTAATTATTTGTAATTACAATCAGGAAAAAATCACATTAGAACGTTTTAAAGAAGTTTCTCTTAATCAGAAACTTGCAGGAAAACCAATTAAAGGAGATTTGAAAAAATCAGAACCAATTTTTTACTTTAAATAAGAAAACATCCTCACAACAGTTTCTAAATAATTTTTTACCATTTTCCCGACAACTAGTTTTGTCTGAACTTGTAGAAAGTCTGACAAGAACCATTTGGAAAAAACAACCAGCAGAACCATCTAAGAAGTTCATGTAGAGATCCACGGCAGTACTTACAGGTCGAATGGAGGCAACCGCGTCATCATAGCTTCCCCTCCTCATGGTTGGCGAGCGAGGGAGTGAGAGAGAGAAAGAGGTATGGACAGGTGAGTCCTCCTGCAGTGGTCCCTCTGTGTGTAACTCTCCTGGTGTGTCAAGGCTGTGTGGGGACCTTGAGAATCTGGACTGTGAGAGTGTGTGTGTGTGTGTGTCAGTGTAGTGTTACACCAGAGCCCTCGTTTGGAGACTGACCGCAGACGCTGCTGGGATGAGAGTATAAGTAAGCCCAGAAGCGCTGTACAAAGAGGCGCTGGGGAGTGGATGTGTCCATGTGTGTGCTTGACTGTCTGTGTGTGTATAACTGTGATGCTATGGGTTTGTGTAGGTGTGTGTGTGTGTGTGTGTGTGTGTGTGTGTGTGTGTTTCAAACAGCTCCATTGACCGGCTTCTTCAGCTGTTCATAATGAGGCTGAGAACAATGGGGGCTCACAAGGAACAAAAAAACACTGCAGCAGTGTGTGTGTGTGTGTCTGTGTGTGTCTGTGTGTGTGTGTAGATGGGGAGGGGGTTCCGCTTGACCTGGGCCACAGCATGTCCCGTCAACAACATTCCCACCCCACCACCACCCCCACCCCTCCCCCCGAACTTCTCGCTCCGGGTCTTGGCTCCTGGCTCTCTGGTCTACTTTCCCCTTCGGCTCCAGTCAGTGCCTCCACAAGCCCCCCAGCACCACCCAGCAGGGGCCACATGTCTGCCCAGGGCTGATGCAGCGCCCCTAGGGGATGCATCGATGAGTTATGGCCTGTGAGCCCTGGAGATTCGGTATTGCTGGTCAGGAACTGGAACATGAGGACACCATGCAAGAAAACACCACTCCACTAAATATTACTGTAAGAGGGGTGTGTGTCAAGTAGGTGGTTGAGTGACAGGCCTGGGTGAGTTAAACTAGTGTCAGAAAAATGTCATTAAAAATGATAAACCTGGGTAAATTAACCCAGCATAAATCAGAAATCATAAAATTTCTTAAGGAAGAGCCGCATGACTAAATTCACCTAGCGAAACTATTTGCATAAAATAAAATAATTTATTACAATAATTGATCAATTAAAACATATTCTTAAATATTCTCTGAACAAACAAAGAAACCTACAAACAAACATTACATAATGGCATAATGTGAATAAAGTGTTTGGATTACTCAATAACAGACAGACCTATATATAGAGTCATTGGTATTACCACTGTGTCTGACCCTCAAGTCCACCACTCTTGGATGTAATGCTCTCATAATAGTCTTGAGAAGTTTCATTTGTCCACCTCCTGTTTGACGTCAGGCCCATTTATCAATCTCAGTATTCTCCTTCACTTTCTCTGCTTCAACCCTTCTATGTAACTCATTTCATTGTAACGCATCTGACACACACTGTTCTACTGCATGCTATGGAATCATTTAATTTTTTTCTGCCACTGCTCCATTGGTCATTGACATCATTATGTCCAACTCTTTCAGTCCTGTATGAGAAGGTCACTGAGCTGCACAGTTCTACATCTCAGTGCATGGTGATCTTTTTCCTCTTCACCACAGGCTCTTGGTGTACATTACAAGAGTTTTCTGTGCATATTATCTACAGAAAACTTTTACTGGGGATTCATGTACTGTGTTGGGTGTACGTTACAACAGGAGAAAAAAGTGAATGATTCCACTCTGCACAAGTGGAAGTGTCACATTATGTCAAAGTATAAACTTTTCAATAATCTTCAGTGTCAGTGTCTCAGTGCTCAACTCTGGTCTTCATAAAGGGGGATTTTCCCCTTTGAAAAGGAACAAGGAACCTTGGAACAGGAACAAGGAACCTTGGAACATCTGGAGCAGCAATTGGTGATGAACAACACTATGGACTGAAATTCATGATACCAGGAATGCCTGACTCAGTTGAAGGAACCAATGGAGTAGCACAGTTCTTTGATCTCAGAGTGGTGGGATACTTTGCCTTTGTTGGATACAACTTCATCAAGCACGCCGACCCAGCCTACTACAATAGATGGGATGACAACCAAACTAACAAGAATCAAGGAGAAAATCCCAATGCCCCACCTGCCAATGCTACTAAAGTCCACCCTGGGACCACAGTGGTTAGTGTTCAAGGATCTACAATTGATAAAGTTGACTACCTGGACACTGCTAATAATGTTAACTTTGTACACAACCTAAACTTAATAAAGGGTCCCCCTTGCGAAAACAGAACACGGAACTTAACAAACGTTTGTACCTCTTGCTCCACTTTTACCCTCTCTGGTGTAAGTCCTTGGATGCATGTGGATGTGGATGTATTTGCAGAGAAGTTGATGATAAGAAGGAAATGATAAGAAGGCTGATGTAGATAGTGACTTTTATAATGCTCTAACTCACTTAATAATGGAGTTATTTTTTGGGTTAAGTAGCCTAGCTAGGACCTAATTACTTTTTTAAAGTAACTTGCCCAACACTGGTGTGATAGAGCGATCGTTTTTTTGTTCTTCTATGCTAATGCTATGATAATATTTAATGAAAACAAGCCCATTCATGTGGTAAAACTGTGAGATTAGCTTACCTAGTCAGTGAGTGAGGTGATATTAATACTGTAGGACCTATGGTCACTGCTGAAAGGCTCGAGCGCTTGAATGTGATTTTGATTTTGTTTTTACATGCTAACACATACCAGATAAGAAAACACTGCTTTGAATGCAAAATCTTCTTGAAAAGTGCGTAAGTTTGGGTTTAAGAACAAATTTCTTCTTAAGAACAGTTGGTGAAGGAGGTCCTTCACTTGCTGAATGTGAATGTGATTTTTTAATTTAAATTCTCTTTGTGTATGAGTTTACACCATTACCCTAGCTTAGCTCAGTCATCGGAGGTGACAGGGATCAGAAGCATATAAGAGGAGGTACATGCTACTGGTCCCTATCACTTATAGTGACTATGCTAAGATTGACCAGCATACTAGACTTTACACAATGAGTACACACACAGAGAATGGTATGTATCGTCATGTATAACCCTCAGGCAGACTGCATGTAAGTAAACTACCCCCCACCCCTGTTGCCGGCAGCGCAACACACATGAGTTAATGTTTGGATGGAGCTGAGGATTAATGTGCTCAGACAAGCGAACACATATCATCTCATTGGTTAATTGTGCCAGAAATGGCCACATTCATCTAGGTTTCCCTCACCTGATGGGGAAAGCACTTGGCATTTAAGCACTGTGAAGCGTTTTCATTTGATCCAGATCTCTCTTGTCAGTGCACAGTTGGACGGGTGGGTCTTAGGTGTGGATTCAGAGAATGTAAAGCTTTTGTGTGTGCTGGACTGTCAAACTCAACCAGTGTCTCAACCACATCTTTTTCTGTCTTCCCTTTTCTGAATATGAACACATGCTGAAGGCATGACCCTTACATTTCCAAAGGCAAGTGTGTATTGCAAACACTTAGATATCCAATAAACGATCTGTTTATCAAGCTTGTTTTTCTTTTTCTGGCTCCAAACTCATCACGACCACTGAGGGCATCTTATTTTGGACACTTCACAAAAAGGGACACAACACGTATAAGAGTCAGTGAGGTTCAGGGACTCCCCACCATCACCACCACCACCACCACCACTTTCATCTTAAATTAATCGCTGAACCAGTCGACAGTGAGCTCGTCTGCTGACCCCTGGGGTTCGTTTTTAATTGCCTGTCACAGACTAAACAAACACATACACACCAGGCGGAGCATTCAGGCCAAGTAAAAGAAGAAAAGAGTAGCTTGACAGACAGACAGACAGACGGATGGACAGATGGGCGGACGGACACACTCACTGGACAGAACGTCCAGTTCTTTAGCTCAGAGTTGAGGACAGAGACAGAGATGCATACACAACAACAATGCCAAAACTAACTTCACGTGCAGACCGGCAGCCACCCCTAGCCTGGGAAAACTGTGGTCCACTTAGAGCTTTCCTGTGCTTCCTGACTGATTTTCTCTCAGAGGCTATGAATGATGTCATTGAGATTGCGATTGATCAGAATTCCAGCAATAGCCTACCTAAAATGTAGGTGCAGCAAATAATGTGATTCTTTGTGCTACACTGGAGGGTTTGATGGTCAGGACTGCTTTGCAATATTTTGATCTTGAGTGGTCAACAGGGATCAAGAGTACTCTATACAAAAATGTGTATGGCCCTTAGCTTTGCTAAGTCTAACACCAAAAACATGTTACATGGTATTTCACTGTAATGCTTTTTTAATCCTGTTAGACAAACAGCCGTCTTATGACTCAAGTCTTATTCATCCAATTTCCTTTCTCTATCCCCTCTCCCTCTCTCTCCTCCATCTCTCTTATTTGATATCTTTAGCACATTCTAAGCACATTGGTGGAGTGGATTAGGTTGGTTAGAGCAATATCCACAGGGGTCACACCCAATGCAGTGGAATTTTGAACTGAACAGAACATTGGGTACTATAGTGATGATGACACTTCTGTTCCTGCTTTAAATAGCAGTCTGCAGGGGTACAAATCAGCAGTCTCAATTACTAAGAGCCACAAGTGAAAACAACGGCATCCAATCCAAACATGTGCATTGACAAATCTATTTTGTTTAAATTAAATGAGGAAAAAAAACAATTAAAGGAGAAATCTGGAGTGGAGAGTGGAGAGAATTGATCAGTGTGAGTCATAGCCTTATTGTTTGAGGTCATTAAGTGCTGTCTTTAGGAAATAGAGAACATTATGGACATTTGAGTGACAAATGAAAAGAGATCAAGTAAAGTAAAGAAAGTGCTCAATATAAGAGCAAATAAAACTCTCTTAAGAATCTTATGAGAAAAAGACACAACTGTAATATCTGATTTGAACAAGGACTGTTGTACGGAGATTTCTTTTCACCCAAGAGCCTGCTGTCAGGATATGGGGTGAGACTAGAGAGAGACAGAAATAATGGTCCAAAGCCTTAATGCTGTAACCCAAAGGCCCATGCCGCTGTGTTGCCTAGTACCCCAAAGCACACCAACCCTAGGTATGGGAACCAAAGTGCAGGCTCAACAGCAATAAGCTCTCATCCAATGACATGGGTGACTGGGGCGTTTGTCAGTGGAAATATTGCACCTAGATCATACTGTTACATAACACAGACAAGACAGACACAGAAGCAGGGAGACACAGTGTGTGTCTGTGTGTGCGTGCGCATGTGTGTGTGTGTGTGTGTTTGTGTGGAGACCTGGTAGTCATTCAGTGAAACGTCCACACTTTACAGCCATTAACACAGGGATCCTCTTTTCATCATGTGTGTAGACAGACACAGGCAACAAGCCAGTGAGAGAGGAAAGGAAAGGAGAGAGAGAGGAGAGGGAGGTGAAGAAAGGAAAGGAGAGAGAGAGGGAGAGGAGAAAGAGGGGAGAGATAAGGAGAGGAGAGAGAGAGGAGAAAGGGAGAGGAGAGAGAGAGGAGAGAGAGGGGGGAGGTGAGGAAAGGAGAGAGAGAGGAGAAAGGGAGAGGAGAGAGAGAGGAGAGAGAGGGGGGAGGTGAGGAGAGGAAAGGAGAGAGAGAGAAGAAAGGGAGAGGAGAGGGAGAGGGAGGTGAAGAAAGGAAAGGAGAGAGAGAGGGAGAAGAGAAAGAGTGGGGAGATGAGGAGAGGAGAAAGAGGGGGGAGATGAGGAAAGGAAAGGAGAGAGAGAGGAGAGAGAGGGAGGAGGTGAGGAAAGGAGAGAGAGAGAAAGGGAGAGGAGAAAGAGAGAGGAGAAAGGGAGAGGAGAGAGAGAGGAGAGAGAGGGGGGAGGTGAGGAAAGGAGAGAGAGAGAAGAAAGGGCGAGGAGAGAGAGAGGAGAGAGAGGGGGGAGGTAAGGAGAGGAAAGGAGAGAGAGAGGGAGAGGAGAGAGAGAGAAGAAAGGGAGAGGAGAGAGAGGGGGGAGGTGAGGAGAGGAAAGGAGAGAGAGAGGAGAAAGGGAGAGGAGAGGGAGAGGAGAAAGAGGTGAAGAAAGGAAAGGAGAGAGAGAGAGGGAGAGGAGAAAGAGGGGGAGGTGAGGAAAGGAGAGAGAGAGGAGAAAGGGAGAGGAGAGAGAGAGGAGAGAGAGAGGAGAAAGGGAGAGGAGAGAGAGGGGGGGAGTTAGCTTATCAGAGAGATAAGGATTCAAGCCATGGGTAATGACAACGTAGGCCACACACACACACACACACACACACACATACACACACACACTGCAAATCACAGCAGGACTGACATGCCATCAATGTAACCTTCTACAGCAAATTCATCAAACTCTGCCCAGCAGAAAATGTAAAAAACTGAATATAGATCAACATTAAGACGGCAGAAATTTATCTCAGCAATTCCCCACCTCGTCTATCAAATAAGCTATAATGGAATTTTCTGATGGTGAATTAGCTGAAGCATATTACAGGTCTATGCGCTGTGTGTGTGTGTGTGTGTGTGTGTGTGTGCTCAGCACTCACACAGTCCATTATACATTGTCATCGTGCCTGCTGATTGGCAAAGCCAATTGGGAAGTACCATGATCGTCATGCTATGCACACCAAAAGGACGATAATAAGCAGTTAGTTACATAACTGTGCCGAACTGTGTTCTGCTCCAAATAATGGCACCCCAATCTACTACTCTACTCTCAAAAAAAAAACAATTAATAAATACACAAACATTGTGGTTATCAGACATAACAGATATTTTTATGAATATATGACCAAGTATCATATAGGTGGGTGTACACTCACCGGCCACTTTATTAGGCACACCTGTCCAACTGCTCGTTAACACAAATTCCTAATCAGCTAATCACATGGCAGCATCTCAATGCATTTGGGCATGTAGACATGGTCACGATCTGCTGCAGTTCAAACCGAGCATCAGAATGGGGAAGAAAGGTGATTTAAGTGACTTTGAACGTGGCATTGTTGTTGGTGCCAGACGGGCTGGTCTGAGTATTTCAGAAACTGCTGATCTACTGGGATTTTCACGCACAACCATCTCTAGGGTTTACAGAGAATGGTCCGAAAAAGAGAAAATATCCAGTGAGTGGCAATTCTGTGGGCAGAGGTCAGAGGAGAATGGCCAGACTAGTTTGAGCTGATAGAAAGGCAACAGTAACTTAAATAATCACTCGTTACAACCAAGGTATGCAGAAGAGCATCTCTGAAAGCATGGGCTACAGCAGCAGAAGACCACACTGGGTGCCACTCCTGTCAGCTAAGCACAGGAAACTGAGGCTAAAATTCGCACAGGCTCACCGAAATAGGACAATAGAAGATTGGAAAAACGTTGCCTGGTCTGATGAGTCTCGATTTCTGCTGCGACATTCGGATGGTAGGGTCAGAATTTGGCGTCAACAACATGAAAGCATGGATCCATCCTGCCTTGTATTAACGGTTCAGGCTGCTGGTGGTAGTGTAATGGTGTGGGGGATATTTTCTTGGAACTCTTTGGGCCCCTTAGTATTACAATTGAGCATCGTTGCAACGCCACAGCCTACCTGAGTATTGTTGCTGACCATGTCCATCCCTTTATGACCACAGTGTACCCATCTTCTGATGGCTACTTCCAGCAGGATAACGCACCATGTCATAAAGCTCAAATCATCTCAGACTGGTTTCTTGAACATGACGATGTGTTCGCTGTACTCAAATGGCCTCCACAGTCACCAGATCTCAATCCAATAGAGCACCTTTGGGATGTGGTGAAACGGGAGATTCGCATCATGGATGTGCAGCCGACAAATCTGCAGCAACTGCGTGATGCTATCATGACAATATGAACCAAAGTCTCTGAGGAATGTTTCCAGTACCTTGTTGAATCTATGCCACGAAGGATTAAGGCAGTTCTAAAGGCAAAAGGGGGTCCAACCCGGTACTAGCAAGGTGTACCTAATAAAGTGGCTGGTGAGTGTATATTGGATATATAATTGGATATTTTCAATATTCCAACATCTTTTAATCCTAAACTTGATACATGATAGCCATTTTTTTTTTCATTCATGTTCTTAATGGTTTCAGACTCGTTTTCGTTCTTTCACATGCACAGACAAAAACAAGCAGTAGTTACCTTTTGTCCATATCGGATCATTTGCATGGCCTTATTGTCTGTCTGTTACTATGCTATACCAATGGGCCAATGAAAAGACTCCAAGTGCTAACAGTGTTATGTAATCTTCACAGAAAAAAAGAACAGATGGGGTCACAGGCTGAAAAAATGGATGAATGAACACTCAGCCAACAGATTTACAACAGATTTAAGAGTCCCTGTGGCATTGTGCAGGTAGAAAAAGCTTTTTGTAAATTGGAGAACGACCCATGTTTTCCTTTCACACACTTGGACAGAGGTAAAGGTCGTCTATAGAAGTGTTTGTGATGGTTTGAAGAAAAGTGTTGACTTTGATGTTCCAGGAATCCTCAGAATGGGGTTGAAGAGTCTGTTACGTGTGTATTTTCTTGGTAATAAAATAGACCCTCCACAGCCTCCCCCAATACAATTTTCTCTTTATAGAAAACAATTTATTTCTTTCACACCAGGAGAAAGAAAGATCACGTCTTGTGGTGATTTCTATTTGTATGTTGTGTGTGTGTGTGTTTCCTGCCATTTGCAAGACTTGAAGTATCCATAGTTACTTAATCCTACCAGCTCAATCAATACATAGATTCTGAAAAGGGGACATGAGGTCACTCCCTCATGAATATAGGCTACTATTTGGAGTGCTTGAAAGACTGAGGATAGATCACAAATTTTGTGTTTATTCTGTGAACAAAACCAGGCATAGAATGACACGTTGTAGCTTGTTAAAATGTATAATATCTATATGTTCTCAGGTCAGGGTTTCCCCCAGCGATTTATTGTTAACCTTTATAGCCTTGACAACAAACACCTAACGCCTTGACTACGCCTCCTGACACAAAACAAACAAACAAACAAACAAAGAACCCCTTAGGGCCAGCACATTTTCCGTCAAAGTCCATTCTTCTCTATCAAATTACTTGCAGTTTTCATGCCCAATATCATTAGCAGACCACATGAAATTGCATGATCTGAGCTTTCCAACTGTTACTCACTAGCTTTGAATTGACATAAAAATAATAATCAATACAGATCTGCATCCATTTCACCATTATTCATATCTCATATCTTTAATCTCTAATACGACCAACTGCATCTCAAAATAAACAGGAGAACGTATCAATTCCGATGGTGTAGGCTGTAGCATTCCTCACTACGATCAGGGGATCAGGAATAATTCAGAATTATGACCTTGGCCAGCAGCTGTGACATTACGATGTTGCTCTTTGTCCCTGTCCCTGTCAGTTTATGTGAGGATGGACTACACTAAAAATCCCTTTAAATTTATGTGAGGATGGACTACACTAAAAATCCCTTTAAATTTATGTGAGGATGGACTACACTAAAAATCCCTTTAAATTTATGTGAGGATGGACTACACTAAAAATCCCTTTAAATTTATGTGAGGATGGACTACACTAAAAATCCCTTTAAATTTATGTGAGGTTGGACTACACTAAAAATCCCTTTAAATTTATGTGAGGCTTCTAAAGATTCTTTGTGCTTTGTCCTTTGTGCCTCATTCCTTTAGAGAGTCTAATCAGAATGCATCTCCTCTGTCCACCCTACTTCCCATGGAGCCTGTCTAGGTCTTTATGATGTGCAGTACTGCTGATATGCAGTAGTTAGTCATGACATGGTCTTTAGATCCTCCAAGCAAAGGTGAGCAAGATGGAGGTACATCAGCATGAGAGGTGAGCAAGATGGAGGTACATCAGCATGAGAGGTGACAGTCCATGAGCCCTCAATAATCAAAGTCACCATTGGGAGGTAACATTCTGTCTGACTAATCCCTAATCTAATCTCACCGCAGAGCAAATTAAATGTGACGACCACATTCTGTGCGGATGGTCCTACCTTATCAGAATGACAAATAGCTGCATCTGCACACCCTCCTATCTGAATATGTATTTATTTATGAATTTGGCTGATGCTTTTATCCAAAATCAAACACAAAACACTCAAATACAAGATTTTGACAACACTACTGTATTATCACAGCAATTTCAGAACTTCAAAGACCATTTCACTTTAAAATCTTCAATACTGTTCAAAACAAAGACCATTTCACTTTAAAATCTTCAATACTGTTCAAAACAAAGACCATTTCACTTTAAAATCTTCAATACTGTTCAAAACAAGAAAGCAACTGTTCCTCAGAAATAGGTGTCTTCAATAATTAACAGAGAGTTAGAAAAGAAATACATGGATAGTTGCCTGTCTTTTTGTTTATGTGGCTTTAAACTCTTTTCACATGTTCAAAGAATATACAGTACAATTACAAACAAGCATTAGACAATAAAAACAAACATCAGACACAGCATTAGACAATAATAACAAACACCTTGTCTCAAAAACAAGGTGTCTTTCAAGGGATCCCTGGTTAGTTAGACATGTTGAGCTTAGAAGACTGATGTTGGCATCAGTTACATAAACCTGATTTAAAAACACTCAAAATGGTTTTAATAAAAGTTTAGAAAATTCATTCACTTGTAAACTGCCACTGTCGTAAAAAGTGACATCACCTGGTTGAGCTAATCAAGGTCCATTCAGGGTTCAGCAATCAAGCTGTTGTGGCACATAGACAACATCAATATCAACTAGGTGATGTCACTTTTTACCCAGAAAACATTGAGACATAAACACAATAGCATCTTACAAGGTCTGGAAATGGAAGGATTTTCTAAAAGTTTTAAGAAGATAAAAGTGTTTTAATAAGATGAAAGTGTTTTTCAATCCTGGTAAATATAGCTGATGGACCAACCTCAGTCTTATAAGGCCTACACGTCTTACCAGTCTGGGATGCTTTTATACACTTGTGACAAACATAAACAGGTTGTCATAATTTCTGAGAGCATGACCTTCATAAGAGCATGTCTTGGTGTTTGTTACTGTTATTCTGTCAAATGACACAGATAAACCTGAATGAAGCAGCACCTCCATGTTGGCCACAAGACCTGGGTGTTACAATACGTTGCCCATGAATCACGTCTAAACCAGAGTCTAGGCCTATATACGGCTCTGCAGCAGACCATCTCACAGTGTCCTCTGCAGGATCAGGTGGAGATGGGCAGGAACTCACGCACGGCGCCAGGCCCTAGGACCAGTGGTGCCACGCGGATCTTGGACACGTAGCAGGGGCACGTCAGGTCACCCTCTACGGCCACCTGGCCCTCCTTCCCGGCAGAGCTGGAACTCTTACGGCTCCTTCCGCTGCGGCTCTGCGATTTCACCAGACCGATCACACCACGCACTCCTCCACTGCCACCCTTACTCCCCCCTCCACCACCACCCACACGTCTGCCACCTCCTTCCTGTTGTTCCTGCAGCTGGATCTGAATGCCCAGTGCGATGGGCACCTGGCTGGCCGCCACTGGAAGGACCCCGATGCGATTGGATGGCCGGACGGGGAAGAGGCACCTCAGCAGGCCCTGGAGCTCCTGGCGGAAGGCCTTGTTGAAGTAGAAATAGATGAAGGGGTTGTAGACATGGGAGCTCTTGGCGAAGAGAGCGGGGAAAACAAAGCCGGCCGGGGCCATGTACGTGTCCTCCTCATGGAAAATGTACAGGAAGGAGACCACTGTGTATGGGGTCCAGGCCACAATGAAACCCATACTGATGCAAAAAAACATCTTCGAAAGAAAAACAAGGAATAATAAATTTATACACATTTATATTGATTCACATGTTTTAAAGTCACATAAATGTGTGCATATATAATCAAAATGTAGTTTTTAATTATTCTGTCCCCTATCAATCACTTTCATCCCTTAATGACTAGCATACAGTATCTCTAAACAGATATTATGAGGGGTTGTCTCAGGTGTATCCCATGATGCACTGTGCACTGATGTTCCAAGCTATTTCACAACTGCATCTATAAAACTCATTCTTTATCTTTATTCTCTTCAAAATCACCAAATCTTACTCTGTGTTTCTGAAAGCACATTTACTTGCTGTATTAGCTTAACAGAAAAGGTACATCAATTTACAATTGTACCATCTTCCCAACAATGTCTATCACCCAAGTTGTGAATCTATCCATTCCTTCATTGAAGCATCTATTTCTCTCTCTCTCTCTCACCACAGACAGTTGCTTCTCAGTCTTCTTAAAGCCGTTGCGGATGCCGTGCACGTTCAGTGAACTGGAGATGCGGTAGACCTTGTGCAGGATCATGGCCTGCGACGCCACGATGAGCAGCACAGGCACCAGCACAAAGCAGGCAAACGAGCAGATGACGTAGACGGCATCCTTCACGGAGGTGTGGTAGCGGCGCCAGGCAATGGTGCAGGACAGGCCGTAGGGCTCGGGCACATACTCACCCCAGCCGAAGAGTGGCAACACCGACCACACGGACGCCAGCAGCCACGTGGAGACACACAGCAGCTGGACGTTTGCTCCTTCCAGACAGACAAATACATCAATATATAAGGGATATAAGGCCAAATAGTATAATGTCTTACATGGATCCAATATGAACCTCAAAAACATTCACTGGCGTTACACATATCATCCTGTGCATGTTGCATGTGTCAAGAAATGAAAGTAGAAATATTAATAATATAAATATAATAATAAAGAAATATTTGAGGCCAAAGGAGTCTTGGTTATGGAAAAACATGGATATATTTGTCTTTGGTTAACAGAAATTGATTATAGAGAATTTTCTTTTGTAGGCCTATTCCTCATTCATAACCAAAAAAGGACATTTACAATTAATTATAATGACAGTCTGTTCCGTATTTCTGTCACACTCCTAACAGAAAACACTCCATTGATCTCTAAAGCAATCTGTGTCAGATTGATCATATCCAATCACTTTAAAGTACGGTCCTGGGCTGTATTTAGTATGTATCGCAGACACACTCAGTCACACATTCAGTGGGTGTTCCTAACTTGAGAGCAGCATCAAAGCAACAGACACACTGTTATTAACCTGGCTGCCACCGTTGTGCCCTTGAGCAAGGCACTTAGCCCTAAGTTGCCCTAAGGGAGACTGGCCCTGATGTAATTGATAGTTGACAAATGTAAGACAAATGTAAAAGTGTTAGGATAAAAGCATCTGCTAAATGTATGCCTAATTACCCTCAAGTTGCTTGCTTACATCTTCACACTGATGAGCAAATAACAGAGGCTCAAGGTTGAAAACACCATTTGTATGTCAAGATGTCTGCTATAGTGACAATTAAGCACATCTCAAAGAGGAATTACTGCCTCAGCGAATATGTGCTGTGTGTTAATATGCCCTTAATTGAAGCTGCTTTCTGGAGTAAATTCATCTGGGATCCCTCAATTGGCATACGTTTCCTTCCTCATGGGCAGACACTTTCCGTGAACTGTAAACATAATAGGCTTGCCTGAGCCCTCTGTCCGTGAACTGTAAACATAATAGGCTTGTCTGAGCCCTCTGTCCGCTGATTGGCCAGCCCAAAAAATTGCTGAAGGAAACCTTCAGGAAGGAAAGTAAAATCTTTCTTTAGATTCTGTGCATTCCACAGTGTGTGTTCATGCACTGCTCTTTGAGAGTACTCTATTACTGCATGCAGTTCTGCCCCATCCAGTCCATAAAACATGATTATGATTTGAGGTTTTATTGCCCAGTCATAATATTGATCAAATCAATATTGGTCAGTATGTGAAAATATATTGTGATCATTTTCTTGCCATATTGCTCAGCCCTAGGTTTATAGTTTTTAGAATTGAATATAGATAAAAAGTTTAATTAGATGCAGACGCATAGTCTCTAGGGAAAAAAAGCCTTGTTTTTGTGAAACAGAGGCAAGTCCGTACTAAACAATTCAATATCTGCATCTCCACCTCTCACCAGCAGGAGGAGCAGTGCACTGTTTGGGAGCGCTAGATCAATGCTTGAAAAACACCTGAAGGAAGTGTGGCTGCTATATGACACTCACACATTACATACATAACTCACACACAATAGTGTCTGAATCAGTGTGATGTCTTAGTGTCCAATTAATTCCATTTCATGTCATTCAGGAACAACTCTATTTAAAGATAATTTGCCATGTAACCACAATGCCAACACTCACATGTTCTGAGACATTTTGTTTATGAACTGTGACATCTATAATGCTGGAAATGCCCTCAGATCTTTCAGATATGAGCAGTTCTGAGAATGAATGTAGAAACTGAAGAAATATCACAACACAAAAACATCAATCACAGGCCAGAGGGGCAAGGGCTTACCATAGAGAAGGCCACGGCAAGTCTTTACATAGCGGATGATGCTGATGGCGGCTATGCTGAACATGCCACACAGACCAAATATGTAGCAACCCAGGCCATAATAGACGCAAGTAACGTAGCCGCCCAGCCAGGCGTGGCGGAAGGAAGAGATGACTGAGAGCGGGTAGAAGCACACGCAGCCCAGGAAGTCCACCAGCGCCAGGTTCACGCACAGCAGCTCCGAGCCCATCATCTTGCGTCGCCGGCGGTATGAGGTGACCAGGACCACGCCATTGCCCAAAACAGACAGCAGAACTGGGAGAAGGAGGCGAGAGAGGAGAGGAGAAGAAAGTTGAGAAGAAAGGAGAGGAAGCATCTGACATCATTCATGAGTCATTCATTTGATGGGTTTGTTACTTTAGAAGTGTAAGATTATTGACTGTTATAATACAATATTCATTAAATAATCTCTTAATACATAATTCAGTTTATGCATTGATAAACATAAAAGACATCAGAGAGTAACGCAATCTATTTGAAGGCAAAGAACAACAGAATTTCGGCCAGTCTTTTGGTATTAGGAAGAGTGGTTAGGACATGGTAGCCTATTCATAGAGCCCATGGGATTAATGTGCGTGCGTGTGTGTGCATGTGTAATAAAGCACTTGCAAATGTTTCATTTGGGCTGAACACAGCTGCACCTATCTTCCATGTTTCTTAATGAAATTTGATTGTAGTGACTTAAAGATTTACCTAATTCTTCATATTAAAGCAATAAAGCCCTGATTCGTTTAAACCTTATAATTTTCCTGTCGTTATACAGTACTAGCTGTACAATTTTACTTTATCAAGACAACGCTTATGTTAAAACGGTAAACTAAACGCTAAATGGTTGAAAAGGTGTTGCTGAATTTAGAAACAGCTCTCTTATCCACTGCTAACCTTAGATGAACACCTCACACACTTTTGATGCCCAGTGTGATAGCCTACTGTAGCCATTTTGATACCCAGTTATACATATTTAAAATGAAAAAGAGACAAAGGAAAGGAAACTTTTAAAACAGCTTCTTTTGGATTTTGAAATGTTAAATAATTTTAAATAACCTAAACTTTTTCACTGATAGTTAGATGTGAAACCACTCTGTAATCAAACTAAAAATTTTGCTATTATCAAATTTCAAAGCAAACGAGACCTGTTCACTGAGGAGAAGGAACTCAGATGAATGCCATGTATAGGCTATGAACCACACCGGAGCAATCAAACTCACCAACGAGTAGAATAGCAAAACCGACTCCAATATCAGCCGCGGGCTCAAGTTTAGAGGTGAAAACAGAGATGTTCCTGGTCCACACCGATGTCCTATTGTCAGGTGAGCTCCAAGCCATTTTTCACGATCCTCCTCGGACAATGATGGGAGACCATGTCCATTCAGATTCCTTGGAATCCTTTAGGTTATACGGGAAAGGAGTCGTCTCTGTGCGCAGGTTGGGCGCCACGTGTTGCGCTACTGGGCGGACCTTTAACGTTACAGTATGTTGTGACTGAGTTATCACATCACATGTCACTGTCAGATACTGGAGACAAAGGCAAAACAAGCAGTTTTTCATGAGGTCTCACTTTTGCATTACCACGCAGGTTTTTGACCACACAATGTAGAGGGCAGGTGTTTTCATTGTGGCACTTCAGCTATCTACCGATTCATGTGTTTCTGTGGTTTAGGCTATTATTGATAAAGATGATCATGATGAATCAATAATTCAAGCAATATCTTTAGATTAAATCAAGTATCTTTATTTTGCCAGTAAACAATATCCACGTATTATTATTATTATTATTATTATTATTATTATTATTATTATTATTATCAACGTTCAAAGCTGAATAAAAAAGTGAAAAATAATACACAAAATTAAGGCTGAAAAGAGCGTTAATAAGCTGGGCAAGGCTTTATGCGCAATTTTAGTCCAAAGCCAACTAGTGGAGAAGTGTTATAAGACCTGTTGTTATTAGGCATCATCATCCGCAGAGAACAGAACTGAAACACAATTCCTGCAGACAACAATGTGCAGACCCAGGCGCGTAGATCACCTCTGAGATGGAGACGTTTGGGCATTTTTCAGAAAATGATAAACACAAGCTAAGTTTTTATGGTAAACCTGATGATAGAAGAGCCCGGTGTCCTCATTCTCTCAACTAAACAAAGCCAGCAGGCTACTCTATTAGCAGGTTTACCATTTTTCTATCTTAATTTACCCAGGTTTATCACCTAATCACCTACTTGGAATACCCCCCATGGTGAATCAACTACCTGTCATGTTTTGATTTAGAGTGGCACAAGCAGGTTTTTGGTGACACCATGTGGTGAGAATCTGCTTTTGCGCAACATTGCGCAGGAATAATCAGAAGTAGGAAAATGAAGTAGAAACATAAGGTAGACTTTATTTTTTCAATGGTGTTCAAAACCACTTAAGGTCTTTCATTACAAAACAGTTTCCCCACATGATTGTATGTCACAGAGATTGGAATGGTACACTGACAGAAAGGCATCAGAGAGGCTTTACAAACACACAGATAGCAGACGTTCATCCGATAGCACACCAACCACCCCCCACCATCTCTAATTCAAGATAGCAATGACCAGTGGCTGCACTAAAACACGAGAGTTGTTGCAAGGTGGCAGTGTGACGGTTTTCTGCATGGTCCTCTTGCAGCTGTGCAGATGCTTATCCATGACACCCCACCAGTACACAGACCTCCATGTTTTTGCGCTCAATTACAGTGACATTTGCAATTAGCCACCGCAAAGGTCTTTTGAGGGAAGTTGAACTTCAAACATCCATTAGAAATATTTTTAATATTATATTACAATGGAAGTGGGGAAAATATATGGCTCATCTTCTGTCTTATCCCAACCTTTATTGATCTGAATTTATGGAAAAAATATGCCGACTGGCCTAGAATTAAGATCAGTGTGCACAATCAGCAACTAAAGCTGGCCTAATGCTTAAATAGTCCATGGCTACACATTTAATCTCTGTGTAACATACCAGTAAAGTTGCAGTGTGCACACTCACAAACAACCCCCAACCCACACCTTATAGCATTGCTCAATCATAATGCTTTCTCACCAATATTAGGAACTAATTCTCAAACACACACACTCAAACATATGTGCGCGTGCACACACACCCACACAAACCTCCAGCCAGAAGAAAATGTCCACCCTAACATTGGCAGCAGTGAAGAGGAGAAAGCACATATAAAACAGAGCCAATTTAAAATAGCCATTTAGGGAGTCTGTCTAAGGGCACCACAATCAGAAACTTTTTTTTCAAGTCTTTTGTAATTCCCGTCTGTACTCCCACATTAATACAGTTAAACATCACAAAAAGTTAATTTCTCAGATAAGAAACTAGATGTGAAAGGAGAAATCTTTTTGATCAAACGAAAAAATAAAAGTTTAAAATTTTATAATATACTGTGGCCACACGTTAACATCCAAAAATAGTCTTAAATGTTCTTGAAATATAATTTCTCTGCCACACAGCTGGCGACTGAAGTAGTTCTATACAGATATATACTGCTGAGGTCTCCAATATAACCTACTGCATATATATATATATATATATATATACATATATATATATATATAAATTTATATATATTTTTATTTATATATATCAATAATATATATTTTATTTTCTGTTCCCCAAAATCCCCACTTCCTTTATAGTCACAGACCAATCTCAGACTGGCAAAAAGTAGTCCAAAAAAAAAGGAAAAATATTTTGGTGTCATTTGGTTTCCATGGTAGCAGCCTGCTCTGTTGCAACGCCATCTTGCGTGGTGGTGTCATCGGCATCTGCGTTCTTGCTGTGATGGCTGGAGTTGTTGTTGTTGCTGTTGTTGAGGGCGTTGGACACACTGTGGCTATTGTTGTGCGTGTCATAAACACAGAGCTCATCCAGCTTCTTCCACAGCTCATCACGCTCCTGTTCTTTCTTCTTCTCTCTGGGGGGTTTTAGGACACACACACCGACAGGGAACAGGCATCACATTAGTATCTTAGTGTGTGAGTGTGTGTGTGTATATTGTAATGGCACTTCCATATGACTGAATTAGTGCTCCACACAACCCTGTCATTTCATCCATGTCAGTGTGACAGCATAACAGAGGAGATAATATAGGGGTCAGCTCTGCTATTAGTGCTATAGGGGGTCAGCTCTGCCATCAGTGCTATAGGGGGTCAGCGCTGCTATTAGTGCTATAGGGGGTCAGCTCTACTATTAGTGCTATAGGGGGTCAGCGCTGCTATTAGTGCTATAGGGGGTCAGCTCTACTATTAGTGCTATAGGGGGTCAGCTCTACTATTAGTGCTATAGGGGGTCAGCTCTACTATTAGTGCTATAGGGGGTCAGCGCTGCTATTAGTGCTATAGGGGGTCAGCTCTGCTATTAGTGCTATAGGGGGTCAGCTCTGCTATTAGTGCTATAGGGGGTCAGCTCTGCTATTAGTGCTATAGGGGGTCAGCTCTACTATTAATGCTATAGGGGGTCAGCTCTGCTATTAGTGCTATAGGGGGTCAGCTCTGCTATTAGTGCTATAGGGGGTCAGCTCTGGGGTCAGTGCTGCTATTAGTGCTATAAGGGGTCAGCGCTGCTATTAGTGCTATAGGGGGTCAGTGCTGCTATTAGTGCTATAGGGGGTCAGTGCTGCTATTAGTACTATAGGGGGTCAGTGCTGCTATTAGTGCTATAGGGGGTCAGCGCTGCTATTAGTGCTATAGGGGGTCAGTGCTGCTATTAGTGCTATAGGGGGTCAGCTCTACTATTAGTGCTATAGGGGGTCAGCTCTACTATTAGTGCTATAGGGGGTCAGCGCTGCTATTAGTGCTATAGGGGGTCAGCTCTGCTATTAGTGCTATAGGGGGTCAGCTCTGCTATTAGTGCTATAGGGGGTCAGCTCTGCTATTAGTGCTATAGGGGGTCAGCTCTGCTATTAGTGCTATAGGGGGTCAGCTCTACTATTAATGCTATAGGGGGTCAGCTCTGCTATTAGTGCTATAGGGGGTCAGCTCTGCTATTAGTGCTATAGGGGGTCAGCTCTGGGGTCAGTGCTGCTATTAGTGCTATAAGGGGTCAGCGCTGCTATTAGTGCTATAGGGGGTCAGTGCTGCTATTAGTGCTATAGGGGGTCAGTGCTGCTATTAGTACTATAGGGGGTCAGTGCTGCTATTAGTGCTATAGGGGGTCAGCGCTGCTATTAGTGCTATAGGGGGTCAGTGCTGCTATTAGTGCTATAGGGGGTCAGTGTTGCTATTAGTGCTATAGGGGGTCAGCGCTGCTATTAGTGCTATAGGGGGTCAGTGCTGCTATTAGTGCTATAGGGCTCAGTGCTGCTATTAGTGCTATAGGGGGTCAGTGTTGCTATTAGTGCTATAGGGGGTCAGCGCTGCTATTAGTGCTATAGGGGGTCAGTGCTGCTATTAGTGCTATAGGGGTCAGTGCTGCTATTAGTGCTATAGGGGGTCAGTGTTGCTATTAGTGCTATAGGGGGTCAGCGCTGCTATTAGTGCTATAGGGGGTCAGCGCTGCTATTAGTGCTATAGGGGTCAGTGCTGCTATTAGTGCTATAGGGGGTCAGTGCTGCTATTAGTGCTATAGGGGTCAGTGCTGCTATTAGTGCTATAGGGGTCAGTGCTGCTATTAGTGCTATAGGGGGTCAGTGTTGCTATTAGTGCTATAGGGGGTCAGTGTTGCTATTAGTGCTATAGGGGGTCAGCGCTGCTATTAGTGCTATAGGGGGTCAGCGCTGCTATTAGTGCTATAGGGGTCAGTGCTGCTATTAGTGCTATAGGGGGTCAGTGTTGCTATTAGTGCTATAGGGGGTCAGTGTTGCTATTAGTGCTATAGGGGGTCAGTGTTGCTATTAGTGCTATAGGGGGTCAGTGTTGTGTGCGCTTCTATTAGTGCTATAGGGGTTCCGCGCTGCTATTATTGCTTTAGGGGTCAGTGCTGCTATTAGTGCTATAGGGGGTCAGTGTTGCTATTAGTGCTATAGGGGGTCAGTGTTGCTATTAGTGCTATAGGGGGTCAGTGTTGCTATTAGTGCTATAGGGGGTCAGCGCTGCTATTAGTGCTATAGGGGGTCAGCGCTGCTATTAGTGCTATAGGGTAGATAGATACATAGATCAATAGACAGATAGATACAAAGGGGGAACATCATAAATGGGAATGGGTCTGTAATGAAACTCACCGCTGACGTTCAGCTTTGTAGGACGCTGTGAGCTCATCAAACAGAGTGCTGTTCATCTCCATCAGGGTCTTCAGCACATTGTAGACCAATGCTACGATTGTCCTACATACATACACACACACCCACACACAGACAGACAGACACACAAACGATTAACGATTTATAAGCATTATTAGGGGTCATCACTAACGGGCATAGTCAGGTCAATGCCTCCCATGTTAATCCTTTTGAGATGCCTTCATGGTGACTAAATATCTAACAATTCTAATAGGTGCAATTAACACACAAGTGAGTGCCACTCACTCTCTGTATGTGTATGTACTTGTGTGTGTGTGTATGTAAAAGTGTGTGTGTGTGTGTGTGTACTTACGGATTCCAGTGCTCTTTGGAGATGCGGTATAGGCTTCCAAACATGATGGGCAGGACCTTGTCGATGTTCTCCTCAATCAGACTTAGGATGTACTCATTATTCCAAAAGTACAGTGCCCGTTCCGCCACCTACACACACACACACACACACACACACACACACACACACAGTCAGCTTGGCCATTTCCGCAGCACATCTACACAAGACTACAAGACTACAGCTACACAAGACCAAGTCATTACTGTGTGGAAACACTGTACTTGACTGTCATACATGTCACAGTATGGGTGGTGGTGGCGTAGCCGTTAAGGAACCTGGTTAGCATGCTTGTAGCCTGGAAATTGTGGGTTTCAATCCCGATTGCCCCCACTGTGCCCCTTGAGCAAGGCACTTAACCCTAAGGTGCTCCAGGGGAGACTGGCCCCAGCTGACAAAAGTGGCTTTGGATGAAAGCGTCTGCTAACTGCATAAATGTCACAGTGCCAGTCAGTACTAGACTACATTCTGGGGGAACACTGTACTTTAATACTATACTTATCAAATTTGCCCAAATTACAATAGTTCCATTTATCAGACGTCATAAATATGGGTACTTCAAATGCCTCATAATTAAAGGTGACTGACATTGCATAGGAATGACATATTTCACTCCATCCCCAACACTACTGAGAGAGGCCCAGAATCCTCTTCAGGTCAGGGGAGGTTGTGAGGAAGCTGATGTAACACGCCAGTAATGGAGAGCAGACCTGGAAGTGAGGGTTGGCCACGCATCTGGAGATCTGCTTAAAGAGGGGCTCCTGAATCTTTTTGAACTGGCTCGGCTCGATTACGTCCAGGATCTCCTCCACCTCGCCTAGGTACATCACCTGCAGCAGGAAGAGTAACCAGAAGGGGACAACAAATAAGCTCAGTGTGGAAAAATCATAGCTCAACAGCTCCCTCTGGTGGATTAGACAGTAAACTGCACCAATGGATAAATGGCCTGGAAGCATTTTAAACGCCTATAGTGGCAGGATGTGGGGTTTACCATTCATATAGGACTGTGATATTTCTATACGGTGTGAAAATGTTTGGGAAATGTATATTCCTGGAAGACAAGAGGAGCTTATAGTGTGGTGCAAGGCAAACACTCTTACCTCTTTCTGACTACAGGTTTTGGGCCAGAACTTCAGTAGTCCTCGGATAACCTACAGAAAGATTCCCACACAATATCTAGGAGTTGAGATGTTTTAGCACAAGATCAAGGTTTTTCATCAAAGGACTATTTTACACCACGTCAAGATGTTGCATCACAAAGAGTCCCTTTCTAAAACACTCTCTCATCACTACCTTTAAACACATTTCACTGACACCATTTCTCACTTAAAACATTAGTCAGTAAGTTCCCTTGTTTCTATAGATCAAATGCTATTGTATTAAAAAGACAACAGAAATCTGCATGTACACTGCATAATCCATTGAAGGAGGGTGTGAGGGGACATTACCGCTTCTGTTAGGGTGGCGTCCTTCTCTAGAAACTGCACCACACAGTAGGCCAGCTGTGGGGAAGGAGACACACACACACACACACACACACACACACACACACACACACACACACACACACACACAGGTACACACAGGCACATGGGCAGATTTCAGTGGTAACCATAAATGGAAATTAGTCTAATATGCATGTCAGTGTGTGTGTATGTGTATATGTGTATGTGTGTGTGTGTGGATGTGTGTGTGTCTCACCTGCGCATGAAACAGCGCCAGTCCCTTGGCTGTGTGCAGGGGGATGAGCACCTTCATAAGGAACTGCTTATGTTCAGCCTTCAGCGGCAGGGCAAAGCCATTGATGATGCTGCAGAGAGAACACCTCTTAGGACAAACATTGCCACAGTGGCACTGTACCATCATCATATACACATGGACACCTCAATATGGGACCAGGACAGGACAGGACAAGCATATAGGATTCACTTCCCAGTAGAGGCTGTTTACTGTGGCATTTCTAGATTTCTGAGACACTAATCCACTACTGTAGTGTGTCTATTGTGGGGAGTGGATCTGAGGCTGAGACTCACTTGTGAACTTGGCTGCTACTTATTTCACTTGTTTAGAGCTGTCAAATCAGTTACTTTTATTCTTCGACCATCATACACACATTTAGATACATAAATTTGCACATGCCGTGCCCACACACACACACGCACACACATATGCACACAAAGAGGAAGAGGCAGAATTGCAATTAGATACCTCTTTTGCACTTTCTCTCTCTCTCTCTCACACACACACACACATACAGAGCACGAGTCCAGTAGGCAGTGTATTTATAGAATTAAGGCCCAGATTGGGCACTGTATACAAGAGCAGTTCTTTTCTAAAAACAGGAAGTGCCCCCCAACAAGCCCGCATCATGATATAAGAGGGGCTCAAAGGTCATGGACGCCTGCTCCCATCATGCCTTGCAGTGTGGAGTGATGGAGTGATGAGGGCTTAGACAAGTGAAACCCTGGTAGAGCGTGGACAAGTGAAACCCAGGTAGAGCGTGGACAAGTGAAACCCTGGTAGAGCGTGGACAAGTGAAACCCTGGTAGAGCGTGGACAAGTGAAACCCTGGTAGAGCGTGGACAAGTGAAACCCTGGTAGAGCGTGGACAAGTGAAACCCTGGTAGAGCGTGGACAAGTGAAACCCTGGTAGAGCGTGGACAAGTGAAACCCTGGTAGAGCGTGGACAAGTGAAACCCTGGTAGAGCGTGGACAAGTGAAACCCTGGTAGAGCGTGGACAAGTGAAACCCTGGTAGAGCGTGGACAAGTGAAACCCTGGTAGAGCGAGCAACGGCACACAGATTAATGTGTGACATGATTAGAGTTAATTATGGGTGAACGAGGGGGGTGGGAGAGAAGAAGAACTCTGTCAGGGGCTTGCAGGGTACACAGCTGGGGGCGGGTGATGGGTGAAGAGAGAGCAAGAGAGATGGAGAGAGAGAAGCAGGGAAAGAGAGTGGGAGGGAGAGAGAGAGAGGGAAGGAGAGAGAAAGACAGAGGGTGAGGAGAAGAGAGAGAGAGAGAGGGAGGGTGAGGAGAAGAGAGAGAGAGAGAGGTGGGAAACTATCTGCCATAGGTATACATTCAACAGCACAGAGTGCAGCCATATCGCTGATCACTCTGTGCGTGTGTGTGTGTGCAGCCAAATCTCTGATCACTCTGTGTGTGTGTGTGTGCAGCCATATCTCTGATCACTCTGTGTGTGTATGTGTGTGTCTTCTCTCACCTTCCCAAGATCTCCAGGAGCTCAGCCACTCCATTGAAGTGTTCCGTCTCATAGATGAACCTGCAGACCCAAATAAACATGATGAGTCGAGATATTCCAGAGTTCCACACCGGGCAACACCACTTCCCTTAACTTAATTCCACTGTCTCCTGTTCTCTTTCCAAAATGGCCTCCATCAGGACAAGTTCTTTTGTTTGTAAGATTCCTTCATTACTCTGCTGCTGATTTGCCTCGCAGAAAAGGTTTAGTTAGGCTGGCTGGCTGGCTGGCATGCCTATGGCAACAGCGAGAGAATGACAGCATCACCATGCAAATTAATTCACCGAAGAGAGCCTCCGCTCACAGTCAGGAGTTTAACATGCAGAGATAAAGTGCCCAATTATCGGCCTTGAACTCCAGTAACCTACAAGCAGGTTTGTTCAAGCAAACTGACTCTCTTACTTGCATTTGGCCATGTTGAGTAACTACTGCCCAAGCAGGCCAATCTGTTACTGGAACAGCACACCAGAGATACATGCCACGTCATATTTCACTGATTACTACTTAAGGTGAATATATGATGACCTACCAGATGTTGACAACACATTTGATTCTTATCCAACATATATACAAGTCCCCATTTATATATAAATGTACAATCCCAGTGCTCACTAGACATGGGCTGTGTCCGAAACGGGGAAAAATGCTGCCTTCGAAGGGAACGTTTGGTGATCTATAGAATTATGTAGTCAGCTGTCGGTATCGAGGCAATGGCCCCTGAACACTGTAATAAACAGAAAGACAGCCTTCTAATTAGCTATCTAGCTAAATTGTCTGAAATTAAGTTTTTGCCGGTGCCTTGATGCCTTCTACGACTGTGAAGACAGCAAGTCACTACGTTCCCGTTTCGGACAGAGCCTAGATATTCTGCAGTATTTTATGTTTTTATGTCTCTGTTAGATATTGGTTCACACATCATCCTACAGTTGAATCGATTAAATGTCAGCCCCTGACATTCATTTACTAGTGTCCTCTTGAAATCCACAAAGTACAGAATTTCTTCAGAGCCACTGTATTTATGGGGTGGCTATCAAATGCGTGCATCGTTGTTCATTAACCCAAGTTATCCATTTACATGGATATACAACACGTGCACACACACACACGCACACACACACACACACACACACTCACTCTAAATGCCTGGCCAAGTTGCCATTGTTCAACTCCAGTTCCTACAACAGTTTATCAAAGCAGAGATTCCACATTCGTGATGATTGGATCACTGCAAAAATAGATTAGTTTTAGAGCTGCAACAAGAGAGTCAAATATCAGGGTACAGCCTCAGCAATGTCACTCCAAGGTCACAGTGAAGTTACCCCAAAATGACTGCTTAAATTCTCCTGCTATACAAATAGTCCTAACATATGGGCCTCTACACTGTAAGTGTCCTTGGAGGACAGCATCTGCCAGCACTCAAGTAACACAGGTGGAACCATAGCTCTGCTAAACTAATGGGCCCGAGAGGTTGGCATAGGCAGCATGCCAGCTGAAACACAGGGGCGGTGGCGGTGGCAACGATGCCCAGTCTGCTGCCCGCTTTTCCCTGCCCTGTGGGTGACGAGGGCAGCCTTGCCTTTTCCAGGGCATCCTATTTTAGGGGGTGCGGCAGGGGCAGGGTGCCACTCTCACCCGAGCCCAGCTGGCAGCGAGTGGGCAGAGTGAGGACTGGCCCGCGCTATTTTTGGGCCTGGAGGCAGATGGGCATTTCCGCTGGGTTCCGTGCCATGCTGACAGAAAGGGAGAGGGAGAGAGAGAGAGAGGGAGAGAGAGAAGGAAAGAAGGGCCATCCGACTGGCAAGGCTGATACAGCACTCACATACACCTACACACACACACACACACACACAAAACAGACCCACATACATGCACACTGTTATGCATTGACTAATGCATGTCTCACTTGACATCGAAACATTCAGCAGATGCCACTGATCAGAAAGCAGCAGCAAACATCACAGCCCTGCCTGTACTGCACTGCCAACACACAGCCAGGTTGGGCACCATGGGGACTCTGAAGATAGCTGATAGCAGCTTATGTTACTGCATTAGGACAGATAAGATAAGATCATGTATGTATTCACAGGGTGAGGAGGTGCAGATGTCCGAGGAGCCAAGATGGCTGCGCATGAGTGCAGTTTCCCGTCTCGCTGCCCTGGAAACAGAGTGCTTGCTCGGCTGGGAAACATCAGATTCCAGGGTTACCATGACGAGGGCAGGAAGAGCAAGATAAAGATATCAGGGGGGGAGGGGGATAGGGAGAGAGTGATAGAGAGTGCAAAGAGGGGAGGAGAAGAGAGAAAGTGAGAGAGGAGGTGATGGAAATAGAGGAGTGACAGGATAGGACTGTAAAAAAAAAAGAGAGAGAGAGAACAATGGATGTGAGGAAGAGGGCAAGGATCAAAACAAACAAAAAGAGACAGACAGAGAGTGGGGGATGAATGAGTAAGAGTTAAAGATGTGAGTGAGTGAGAGAGAGAGAATTCACAGTACGTCTTTGAATGAAGACAGGAAAAGGTGACTGGGTTAAAGAAGTGAGTGTAGAGAGGGAGGAACAGAAGGACAGATAAAAGAGGGGAGAAAGAGTGTGGACTCTTCATGACAGGAGTGAGAGGGGTGCTGGACCGTGGGCCTGCAGTCAATGCTCTTATGGGTTTGTAGATCACACACCTGCTCTACATCAAACACACACACACACGCTCAACATTACATCACAGAAAGACCACCCTGATATCAACACACACACACACACACACACAGACATATACACACACACACACACACACACACACACACACACACACACACATACACACACACACAGACATACACACACACACACACACACACACACAGACATACACACACACAGACATACACACACACACACACACATACACACACACACAGCTACCCTGCTGACCTGAGAGTGACCCCCTGAGGCCTCCACATTTCCAAAATATCCAGATGTGTTTCACACTCAGCATGGGTTACCCGGGGCAACATGCAGCTGCTTTAAGGTCATAACCATCCCATCTAAAGTCTGTGTGTGTGTGTATGTACGTGCGTGCATGTGTGTGTGTGTAGACAGTGAGAGTTTACATGGACAGTGTTTTTAAATATGTGTGTGTGTTTATGTGTACATGCATGTGTGTGTGTGTGCGTGCGCGGATGTGCGTGTGTGCGCGCATGTGTGTGTGTAGATGGTGAGACTTTACATGGACAGAGTTTTAAATGTGTGTATGAGTATGTGTGTGTGTGGATGTGTTTATGTGTGTGTGCGTGCGTACGTGTAGATGGCAAGAATTTACACTGACAGTGTTTCAAATGTGTGTGTGGACGGTGAGAGTTTATATGGACAGTGTTTTTAAATGTATGTGTGTGTAGTCAGCAAGATCTTACATGGACAGTGTTTTAAAATATGTGTGTATGTGTGTGTGTTTGTGTGTCTGAGAGAATAGGATTATGTGCATATTAATGAGCATTCATGAGCATATTTATATTCTTTATTGTGTGAGCGTGTGTGTGTGTGTGTGTGTGTGTGTGTGTGTGTGTGTGTGTGTGTGTGTGAGCGTGTTTGGAGGGGTACACCTAAAATAGAATGTAACTAATTGTTATTTCTTTTTTTATATTTTCTTATATTTGTGTGTATTGTTTGAGGGTCTTGAAAATCAAAACAGACTCAAAACACAAACTTGCCAAAACGCAAAGAAAGGAGAAAGATAAGGAAAATTCCTACACCTTTAGTTTTCCCCTACAAAAATGGCAAAATGTGCCTTTCTTTCCTAAGAGATGCACACTCCTGTGCTTCCACTGTAGGGCTTGGTCAGGTGCAAGAGGAGAGGATGCTACAGTACAGCATGGGGAAGGGACTGGTAGGGGAGGATCAGTGGCTGGGTGAAAAAAAAAAAAAAAAAACTTAAGCTAATCCCTTGTTGGACTTTAACTAAGCTGTTGAAAAATAATCTGTCTTCACCTTTGAATATGTGTATAGGCAATTTGAGCCTGTTCTAGTTTGTTCAGTACAGTGCAGTCAATGTGTGTGACCTTTCGTAATGTGGAGGCATGCTATTTGTACATGTGTGTGTGATATGTGTACATGCATGTAGGCATATGTGTGTGTGTGTCTACAGGCTAAATACAGACTACTTGTGTACCATGTACTGTATATGTTAAATGCAACTGTTATCTAAAGGAACATTTCAGTGTTTGCATGTGTGTGTGTGCTCACACTGTGTGGTTTGGTTATGAGTCTACATATGTGAGTATATGTGTGTGTGTGTGTGTGTCTCACCGCAGGAAGATGTTGTTGATCTGTTTCCTGATAAAGGCACGCAGTCCCAGAAACTTCCCGTAGATGCGGTGGAGCACAGTCTTCAGGAAGTCACGCTCCCGTGGGTCCTCACTGTCAAACAGCTCCAGCAGCTGGGGGAGAGAGAGAGAGAGAGAGAGAGAGAGAGAGAGAGAGAGAAACAAAGAAATAAAGAAAGAAAGAAAGAAAAAATCCTTCAGAAATCCTACAAAATTCTACAACATAATATGATGGCCTCCTGAGCATTTGTTCAGTGTATAGACCCTGACTGCGCTCTTATGTAAAACAAATAGACATGCACACAAACAAACAAACAAACAAAAATAGATGGTAAGCAGTCAGGTCAGATGGATGAGGGGGATAGGCCCAGTGTGTATGAAGCACAATTGTAGGGCTCTTGTTGGTTTTGCCCTTTTGCTCTGAAAGTGTGTGTAAGATAGATCATTGTACCTTGTTGTTATTTGACTTTTTATTTTACATCATGTAACAGACTTGTTTTGTTATCCTACATTTCCATTGCTTGGGGAACACCGTCATCATCAGCCATGCTGATAAAGCAATTTGATTTTGAGAGAAAGACTGACAGAGCGAGAAGTATGTGCGTGTCTGTGTGTGTGTGTTGTTGGCAGCCATCAAATCCCAGTTTCTTCTGGCCAGCACAGCTTATGTAAGAGTCTGGAAACAGACAAGAACAGAAGCCCCATCTCTACGGTGACAGGATTGCTAACCGCCAGGTACAGAGATAGGCTTTACTGAGACAGAGACAGACAGAGAGAGAGAGAGAGCAAGAGAGAGAGAAAGAAAGAGAGAGGGGGGGAGAGAGGGAGAGGGAGAGAGAGAGAGAGAGAGAGAGAGAGAGAGAGAGAGAGGTGTGAGAGAGGGAGGAAGTGGTGGTTATGTCAGTGAGGTAAAGTGAGTGTGAGTCCAAACTGTAGGACTTTAACACACACACACACACACGGCCATGACTACCAACCTCCCACAATCGCCGGTCATTACACATCGCAACACACACACACACACACGGCCATGACTACCAACCTCCCACAATCGCCGGTCATTACACATCGCAACACACACACACACACACACGGCCATGACTACCAACGTCCCACAATCACCGGTCATTACACATCGCAACACACACACACACACACACACACACACACACACACACGGCCATGACTACCAACGTCCCACAATCACCGGTCATTACACATCGCAACACACACACACACACACACACACACACACACACACACACGGCCATGACTACCAACCTCCCACAATCACCGGTCATTACACATCGCAACACACACACACACACACACACACACACACACACACGGCCATGACTACCAACCTCCCACAATCACCGGTCATTACACATCGCAACACACACACACACACACACACACACACACACACGGCCATGACTACCAACCTCCCACAATCACCGGTCATTACACATCGCAACACACACACACACACACGGCCATGACTACCAACCTCCCACAATCACGGTCATTACACATCGCAACACACACACACACACACACACACACACACACACACGGCCATGACTACCAACCTCCCACAATCACGGTCATTACACATCGCAACACACACACACACACACACACACACACACACACGGCCATGACTACCAATGTCCCACAATCACTGGTCATTACACATCGCAACACACACACACACACACACACACGGCCATGACTACCAACCTCCCACAATCACCGGTCATTACACATCGCAACACACACACACACACACACACACACACACACACACGGCCATGACTACCAACCTCCCACAATCACCGGTCATTACACATCGCAACACACACACACACACACACACACACACACACACACACACACACACACGGCCATGACTACCAACGTCCCACAATCACCGGTCATTACACATCGCAACAAACACACACACACACACGCACACACACGGCCATGACTACCAACGTCCCACAATCACCGGTCATTACACATCGCAACACACACACACACACACACACACACAGACACATGGCCATGACTACCAACCTCCCACAATCACGGTCATTACACATCGCAACACACACACACACACACACACACACACACGGCCATGACTACCAACCTCCCACAATCACCGGTCATTACACATCGCAACACACACACACACACACGGCCATGACTACCAACGTCCCACAATCACCGGTCATTACACATCGCAACACACACACACACACACACACACACACACACACCTCTTAGCCTACAGTAAACCGGGTGTAGACACATGCATGAGGACAACTGAATGAAGGAAATGCCAGAAAGTGTTCCCATTCCCACCTCAGCATGCATTCAATAAACACACTTTCAGCTCTACTTCTATACTTCCAACTTTTTTTTTTTGATTCAAAGAGCTCAGGACAAGGTAAAACACAAACAAGGAGACACCCGCACACACACACACACACACACACACACATACACAGTTGGCCAGGAACAAACAGGATGCAGCTGGGATCAATGGCCTGGCCCTGTTATTTAAATGAAATGGGGTGTGTATTTGTGTGAGCATGTGCTTATTTGTGTGTGTGTGTGTGTGTGTGTGTGTGTGTGCACTTGAGGGTGAGTGGGTGGGCCTCCCTCTGCTGATGTTGTTTTCCCTCTCTACCGATAAACAACCTGGGCAGTCACACAGTCACACACACACACACACACTCACATATATATAAACTCCACAATCATTCATTTATCATTCTCCTGATAAAACCTAAGCCCAGGCCCCCCTGAGTGTCATCCCACTCAGCTCTTTCCCCAGCCAAGCCTAGAGGGGCACAGGAGCCGCAGATTCACAGACGCTTCCTTGAATGCAAACTGGGGCTACAGTCATAGGAATACAGGGAACGCCCCCACCTCCAAACCACGTTCAGACCCCTCAGGTAGCCTGGATAATGCAACTGGCACAGGCACTGGCAAGGTTATGGCCTTGACCTTTGACCTGCCAAAATGTACACACCACTTTGGGAAACACACGCAATGACTGAGTGAGGGTTGCTCACTAAAACGTCTTCTGCACGTGCATAGCTAGCATTGTGTTTGCATGCTTCAGTGGCATCATGGTGCTTACGCCAGCGAGAGAGGATCTCTTGGCTGGGTGGAGACAGGATCTCTTGGCTGGTCCGGGCCTTTCATTCTGCTCTCATTTTATTGTTGTGTGGACTGGATGTGTTTTTTGTGTTGATCTGGGTCTCTTTCAAATGGAGTGGCCTCAACAAAGAGTCATGCTATTCTCTGTGGACGCTTCTACCGAGAGCTCACACAGGAGAGAGAGAGATAGATAGATAGATAGATATACAGAGAGAGAGAGAGAGAGAGAGAGAGAGAGAGAGAGAGATAGATCTTCTCTGTGGAAGCACAAGACAAAGAGCTAAAATTATACACCAAAAACAGATAGGCTGGAATGACCTTTTTTCATGAATGTATGTATATGTGTATGTGTGCGTGTGTGTTTGTGTGTGTGTGTGTTTCACACACATTTCTTGATCCCAGGGGGAAAGCAAGCAATTCTAGGGAAAAAGGAGGCATTAGATTCTCATTCACAGGAGCATTTATTTAATTTATTTATTCCAATAATGCTCTGGCCCTTTATAGGTGTGTTTGTGTGTGTGTATGTGATGACACGTCAATGGACATGAGACCATCGGGAAGTCTATGTGGGGCAGCGAGCAACATACACAATATCCTCAGTGGATTCGCAGTAGAGGTTACAACCTCGCCACTTCCTCTCCACCCAACCCTCTCATCCTCTGACAGCACCAGATAAAACTCCCCACTGCCCAGACACTGCCCGTCCCCCAAACTCCTCTAGTCTCAGCCAACCAAGCCTGGATCTAGGTAAGGTCTCCATCAAGTTTCCATAAACTTTCCTGTGGCATTTACAGTGTTTCATTTGGGCTGGTAAGTGGACCAGCTCAAAGACAACCCTTCATATATGCTCTACAGACTCTATAAGAGAGTGTGTCTGTCTGTGGTCTCTCTCTCTCTAGGTTAAAAATACCCACTCTGCATGGGAACTGTGGAGCCTGAGGAACAGACAGGCTGTGGTGGACGGGCCCTGGGCCTCTCTAGGGAGCGGCGTGAGCTGATCCCCAGTCAGCTTCCAACCGACCGCCCCCTCGGTCTGCAACCTGGAAAGAAACATGTTTACCACAGCAGCATCCATATCCAAAAATGTCAAATAAATATCAAATGCAGACAGAGCTGTTCCAAGTAGCTGCTTATTTCACCATTTGCCAAACCGGAACATGTGTATCAGGTCTGCATAGAACCCCCTACACACCTCCTACTGGTGGACGACTCTTCCAGATTCAAGCCAAGTTGTTTGGGAAGAGAAAGAGAAACATCTTGTAGTAAGATAACAATGACAACAAACAGACTGCACAGACTGGGTACCTTCATAAAACAAACAAACACAAAAATGCCTTTTCAAGTAAGACTTTGGGACGATAGGGTGAACATCTGCATCTGTATGATAAGGCAAGTTCTATACACATGCACGACTTGAAAAGAAACTGAGGCACTGGACCATCCCGTGGTAAGTACGTACAGTAGTATACTCTGGACATCACTACAGCACATAGTATAGAGTGGCCCATCTGATTACTCCATCTGTTTCAAACTTCCAAGTGGCTGCTCTTTTAGGTGTCAGTCAAGCCAGTGCCAGTCTGTACACTGAGGAGCCTCTCCCCTGTAGGTCCTCACCAAAACTTTGCCATTTATGGCCTAACCTGAGACCGTAAAATTCACCACCAGTTGAATTCATGGGCAAGGCAGAGAAGGTCAGCTATGCACAGCACCAATACACCTGGGTTTAAATGGGTCGAGAACGTAAGCATAAGGGCACACACACTCTCCCACAAGGGCACACACCCAAACATGTACACACGCCCTCGAGCCTGTGACCTTTACCACACACACACACACACACACACACACACACACACACACACACACACACACACACAAACAAACAAACATTACCTTTATTGCATAAGGTTAGTGGAGGACAAGTGTCTTTGGTTCAGCCAGTTCCACTAAAACATCTAGTGTGGATCCTGGAACAGCAAACAGGCTTCTTTTATAAGGCATTATTTGTGCTCTCTGACACCATAGTGTGTGTGTGTGTTAGCCTGCCAATGAATCATCATCACTAAAGGAAACAACAGTGCCAAGAGTGCACCCACAGCCACCAACACAACACACATGGAATGATAGGATGGCTTTGTTTCGTTGTTTTCCTGTCAGTTTCTAAGGCTTGTTTATGGATGAAGACACAAAAAGACTAAAGTTGTTGTCATGCATGACCACCATTGTAAAAACCTCTCCTGTCAGCGGCTCTGATGCTGTGCTGTGGATATGTTTTGAGGATCACTGCACATTGAGTGAGTGTGTGTGTGTGTGTGTGTGTGTGAATGAGTAAGAGAGAGAGAGTGAGTGCGTGCATGAGTGCGTGAGAGAGAGACAGAGTTTGTGTGTGTGTGTGTGTGTGAATGAGTGAGTAAGAGAGAGAGAGTGAGTTTGTGTGTGTGTGTGTGTGTGAGAATGAGTGAGTAAGTGAGTAAGAGAGAGAGAGAGAGAGAGAGAGCGTGCATGAGTGCGTGAGAGAGAGAGAGAGAGTTTGTGTGTGTGTGTGTGTGTGTGTGAATGAGTGAGTAAGAGAGAGAGAGAGAGAGCGTGCATGAGTGCGTGAGAGAGAGAGAGAGAGAGAGTTTGTGTGTGTGTGTGTGTGTGTGTGAATGAGTGAGTAAGAGAGAGAGTGCATGCATGAGTGTGTGTGAGAGAGAGAGAGAGAGTTTGTGTGTGTGTGTGTGAATGAGTGAGTGAGTGAGTAAGAGAGAGAAAGAGTGCGTGCATGAGTGCGTGCGTGAGAGAGAGAGAGTTTGTGTGTGTGAGTGAGTGAGTAAGAGAGAAAGAGAGAGAGCGTGCATGAGTGTGTGAGAGAGAGAGAGTTTGTGTGTGTGTGAATGAGTGAGTAAGAGAGAGAGAGAGAGAGAGAGAGAGAGAGAGAGAGACAGAGAGAGAGAGAAACTGCGTGCATGAGTGCGTGAGAGAGAGAGAGTTTGTGTGTGTGTGTGCTCACAGGAAGCAGAATATGCTGAGAGAGCGATACACAGCAAAGGAGAATGTCTGTGGTGACGACTTGATACCCAGCTACAGCAGGCCGCCCTTCCTTCTGATGCACACTCTCACAAACACACACACAAACACACTCACACACACAGGCATGCACACAGACTGTACAGTGTGTGACAACCAACTGTAAGACAACCTGAGTAAGATGTTTAGTTGATAGTCAAAACAATGTTTATAGCACAAGGAGGTATAAAGTGTTCTAAAGAAACGTTAAGCCCATTTATAGCCTTCCAGAACAGAGAAGAGTCCAGACAGAGTGGCAGCTTCCACTATCCTCACCACACACACACACACACACACACTCTCTCTGTGTGGCTCACGCTCACTCACTCACACACTCACACACACACACGGCAAACAGACAAAACAAGGTTGGTGGCTTGTATTGTGTGTGATGGGGGCCCTGCAGTGCTTGCTATTAGCACTCACAGCCTCTGGTGCTCTTGTAAAGAGTGATGGGGCTGAGGCAGGCAGCAGGGCCAAGAGCACTTAGTGCTCCTGTACACAACCTGCCGCTGTTGTCCTGCACGTTGCTATAGGAATGGACAAAGAACGCCAACTCTCAAAGCCTCCCACTAGCAGCACTATACCCAGAGAAGATAAAGTGCACAGAAGGGGAGGTTTCAGGCCTTTTAGTGCCTCCTTTCTTGAATTGAAAGTTTTTTTGCCATTTTCCTTAAAAGAATCATCTCCAGTGTTTCACTCCCACACTTTATTGTGACCTCACTTCCTCTCTCAGCCCCACTCATCTGCTCTTGCTCTTCCCCCTTCAGGCATGACCAACAACCCCTCTGATAACCCACTTGTCTCTCTTACCCCATCACACACACACACGCACATACACACACACACACACACACACAGGATGGGTGCAGGAGTGTCTACAGGAACATGGCCCAAGTCTAGACTAGGGGACCATCATAAGTTTATGTCTGTATCTCATGCATACACACACACACACACACACACACACACACACACACACACACACACACACACACACAGGATGGGTACTTGCACGCACACGCACACACACACACACGAGCAAAACAAAGCTCCAAGACACACATACTCGCACACGCACACACACATGAGCAAAACAAAGCTCCAAGAGACAGGAAACCACAAAGTTGTGTACCTCTCACGAGAAGCATATTATCCAGCATCACAAAGCCCATTTGTCACTGGTGACTGTCTAGCCATGTAACATTATTCTTGTCCATATAAACGGCAGCATTACCAGCCAAAAATTGATATACGAGTGTGTGTGTGTGTGTGTGTGTGTGTGTGTGTGAATGACAGAGGGAGAATAAGTGAATGAATGAGAGAAAGAGCGACACAGAGAGATCCTGAGAGAAGGGGCAAAAGAGAAAGAGAGAAAGAAAGACAGAAAATGAGAGAGAGAGAGACTGGTCAAAATTGTTAGTTTTTCAGATTAAGTAGGAGACTGACAGAAATCAAAGGGACGAAAAGCAAGTTTGTCATCCCCTCAAATGGACCTCTAGCTTGTGTGGGCTTTTTGAGAAGGAAGGTCAGTTTTGTTTCAAGCCAATTATTCATTGGCACAGCTGCACCGTTTGATGTATTGTAGACGCCACAAGAAAAAAAAATCTGTCCGCTGAAAACAAAGAAACAAAAAACATGTCTGACAAAGAGACTCTGAAAACAGGCAGTTAGCCAAAGTTCATCAGCAACCTTGGGGCACAGTAAATCAAAACACCAATTGAAACACACACACACACACACACACCTTCTGTTTGTGTCTGTGAAGCAGTGACCTTTTGGTGTCTAACATGAACAGACCACCGACGGTTTTCAAAACAGCACTTTGATCCAAATGCAATGGGAATGACAATCATCTAATTAGCATGAGGCGATTTAATGACCTTCTGCTTTGGGAGCCACATGCAGATTGAAGTGCAGTGCCAGGGGAGATCACCTGTGGCCCACACACAGCCAGCCGCTCATCCCCAACAAGGACCCAGCACACAGAGGGACACACACACACACTACTTCACTGCCCAATCCTACATTGTTTCCAAATGACCACTGACTGAATTCAACCTAATGATGTTCATTAGGGACAGTGGTGTCTTAAAGGTGCAATTTACAACTCCACCATAACCCACTAGAACTCCACAATGACCTTCAGCCAAATCCAACGAATGGTTCTTTACACGTCACTAGTGTTCAGTTTTGGATATGCTCAGGAAAAAAAAAAAAACTACACCAGTTTTCTGTTGTGCTGCACAGTTCTGGCTCTGTGCGTTTTCGACTCAGATTGAGCTGTGAATGCTTACAGCCAATCACAATGCTGCTTCCGAACCATGAAAGAGTGGGGTCTAATTTGACTGGCTACTGATGTTGAACATCCTTTCACCAGAATCATGGACTACACCTTTAAAGTGACTGCATAAGGGGGAGCACTTCAGGACATCTGTGTAGACAATTGCTTGGCAAATAAACCTGGCACCTGTTGTTGTGTCCATGGCATCAAGGTCAGGACGGATGTTTCCTCAGCCTCTGAGAGAGATTATGAAAGCCCATTTTCTCCACCGTGCTGAGGAAGTGGTTTGCCTTGAGCACTGCTGTTTATTTTGACTTGGAGTAGTGAGTGTGGTCAATCTAAGACACAACAATTTCAGTTCCTCATATTACCCATCTTGTCAATTTCGATCACTATTTTTTATTCCTCATTCCTTCTAGAAGTCTCTTGCAGTACTCCCACTCTGTCTCCCTCTCTCACTAACTGCTTCTCTATTTTTTCTCTCTCTGCTGAAGTCTCTCCCCCTCTCTCTCTGCTGAAGGCTCTCTCTCTCTCTCATCTTCCTTTGCAATCTCTTCATCTCACCTCTGTCCATTTCTGTTATTCTCTATATCTCAGGAATACAAGGGATTATTGTCACATGCAAGAGATGCAGTGAAATTGTGTCTGTCAGTTAGTCAGTTGTGTATCAATTAGGGGTGTTGAGCAGGGCAGGGAGTAAAACAGGCAGAGTGCTCAGCATAACCCTCATTCTGTCTCTTTTATCTCTCCATCCTACTCACTAAACTCTGTGTCAAGGAAGTATTATTACATTTACAATTAAACAACGCGTGGAATAGCAAAACCAGCAACCCAACTACAAAGGCTAAACATGAACTAACTGCCACCGTACTAACTGCAGCATCTTCTGGTGATATTGCAGCCCATGTTGGGTGGTGAAGAGTTTCCTTTCATCTTCCAGTCCAAACCATGGAACTGATCAACTGGAAATGACAAATGTGATTCTCTGACCTCCAAAACACCATGTTCCATCACAATTAATTCCCAAAGAATACCTACAGTACATATCCGTGTCAAAAAATAAACTTTAAAAAGAGGCTTATAACTATTGTAAATGACTGCCTTGTGTAGTATTATGTTAGCAGTATCTGAGAGGATGTGGATGGATGTGTACAGTGTCTTCAGTGAGAGCAACCAAAGATGGTCTGGAAGTGGGCCTTGCTTACCTGCAGCACAAACTTCTGATCGATGTATCTCTTGGCGATGGTGGGTTGGAAATCAGGGTTCTCCAGGAACCTCAGCATGAACTCATATACCAGCTGAACGCAGAGAGAAAGGAAAAATGAGACGGATATGTCTAAGCTCTTGACTGTGGAATTGCTCTGTAAAACTTTGTTAGAAACATACTGCACTTCTTACCAAATTTCACTCTCATCAATCTAAAACATGTATTGTTTGTATTATTGTATTTTTTTTTCGGAACGTGTAAGTCTTAATGTCAGTCTTTTGCAGCAAGGGTGTAGAGTGTATAGTAGGAGCTACTAACCTGTATGTGGGGCCAGGAGGCCTCCGGGGTGGGTTCATCCTCCTCCGGGTCAAAGTCTGGGTTGTCACTGGGTGGAAGAGTCCGAAAAATATTGGTGCAGATCTAAATGCAGAGAGAGAGAGAGAAAGGGAGACAGAGAGAGAGAGAGAGAGAGAGAGAGAGAGAGAGAGAGAGAGAGAGAGAGAGAAAGAAAGAAAGAAAGAAAGAGACACAGGGAGGAAGATAGAGAAATGTTACACTTCAGCAAATAAACAGACAGGAGAGAAGACCTACCCACAGAGTCTCTGGCACACTCTTTCTCAGGGGGCAGAAACACAAGAAAGAGAAAAAAAACAGAAAAAAGAAGAGAAAATAAAATGACCTGTTTCTGGCCCACTGCACAGGGCTGCAGTCATCCAGCAAATGAGAATGATTTGAAGACAGGATTAAAAAAGAAACCAGCGGAGGGAAAAAAGAGGAGAAGAACAGAGGCACATTTATGTAATGCACTCTGCCACACTGGCTGGATCAAAAGGCCACTTTTCCCCCTCTTTAATACACAGGGACTCTGTTAATAAAAGGAATTTGTGAGTGAAAAACAACTAAAAATTCTAGTAACTCCATCTGTCACTGCTGCTGTAGATGTCGAGCCAAGACTCCTGTGATGTTTTTCCAACTCTACCAACTAGCTCCTCTTCTCAACCCCACAACCGGCAGTAATCTTCTATATTTAGCAAATAAAAAGATCAACATACACACCCTGTGTTACTGTGCATTCAGGCTAATTAGCCCTAGCAAGAAAAAAAATGAGTGCTGGTTTTCAAAACATCTGGACAAGCACTGCAGCGTAATTACAGCGTAATTACACTTCAGACTGGGCATTCTGGCCTAGATCCCTGCGGGGTGGGTTGGGGGGGGGGGGGGGCATGCAATTGCAGCATTCTGCTTGCCAAACATTTCCATTCAGCCTTCAAAATGTCTGTGTGCGTGTATGGTGGAAATGTTGTAATGACCTTCCAAGTGCTACCAGATCAACTGATACCCTCTCCACCTTATTCCCTGTCTTAAATTGTGAGAATGCACTTAACATCTTATACTTAATTTCTCTTTTATACTGCACTTTTTATTTCAACTTAAAATTGTGAAGTTTTTATGTTATCTTCTTTTGTAAGTCGCTTTGGATAAAAGCGTCTACTAAATGCATAAATATAATGTAATGTAATGTATGAGCATGTGGTACACAGCACTGATTTTCCATCAAGGAAGCAGAATTACTTGAAGTGCTTGACATCCAGTGGTTGTCCCGACCCAGCAAGCTGAACGTAATGATATCCATACACTATATTGGGCGCGTTAGGAACAAACATGTGAAATGTGTATGTCATAAAAAGAAGTATGCTAAACTACCGGAAAAAACACACAGGTCCACAAATCGGGAGCAATAAACTAGCAGCACAGGAAAGCCATCAAACCCCTTTGATATAAAACATTGCTAACGCTAGTTCTCCACAAGCAAGACAATCATACATGAGCCTGCACTTACAAAGAGCGACAACGCGGCCCCGTCCTAATATGATCACCCACTGTGGTTTAAAGAATATGCTCGACTGCGGGCTGGGCCCTACACATCACTTAGTCGGCACAGGAACTGAAAGTTCATAGTCCCCCACCACCGACTGTGCAAACCACAACCAATGGCCTCAAATAAGAAGTCACTGGGGCTAATAACAGTGGGGAATATTTATAAAGAAGTTACTAACTTTTCCTATTTCAATTTCCAATAATTAAAAAAAAAAACAAAAACAAAACTACACCAGGCTGTGCTCCATGGGAAAATTACCCCAGAGTTTTCAATTAACTCAGTCTAGTCCTAGCTTCCATGAAGTTGCCTAACTTGGATTAGGCTGCATATGGCATGGAGGCAAGGACGTACAGTGGAGATGCTACAGTGGAAACTAGCACCAGGAGGAGGCTAAAGCATTAGCACAGCAGCAGTGAGAAGCTAGCGCTGCTAATTAAGGCTTCCCATTGACTGTTGAGGCTACCTGAAGCAGTTACTGCCAGCCGACTGACTGACATGTCATGCAACAGTCCTCATTAGATACGAGGAATCTCCACAGCCTTTGTTTGAGCGGAAGTAGTGACTGAAGTCTTCTCTGCCTTTTTCTCTCTCAGTTCAATTCAATTCAATTCAAATGTGCTTTATTGGCACTGAATTTCATTGTGTTGAAATTCACAATATTAACAAAGCATACATTTCTCTCTCTCTTCTACTGTTCTTATTTCTCCTCCTTTCTCAACCCAACCCAATCCAACTCTCCCCTGGATTTTTCCTCACAGACGTTCTTGTTTCCGCCCCTCTATTTTTAGTGTCTGGGATCTGTCGGAGTGGAGCCTCGTCACGAGCCTGCTGATGCCACAGTGCAGCGCAGCGCACCCCAGCCCAACCCGGCCGGCTGTGGCGGTCCCTTCTGCGCACTGTTCCGCTCCACCACCACCACCACTACCTACCAACCAACAAACCAACCAGTCGCCCGGTTGTCACGGCAACGTCTCTACTAACGTAAAAAAGACTGCCGTGGTTTGCGGCGACACCAGGGCAGATTCATAACACTCCGTCGCTCTGCCACACCCCGGCCAACGCAACACATCAACCAAGGTCTCCAGATTTGACAATAGACAATATTTTGTGGCCGCTGTTGTCATGGCAACACTTCTACGCTGATTAAATATTCTCCTTCACTTCAAACAGTGCTGAAAGGTATAAATTTCAACAGCAGCCACGGGTGCCTTGGAAAAGTCAGACATAGACGCGGGACACTTCTGACCCCACCATACTAACACATCTATGACTCATCCCGTCGTTAATACATCCACACACCATGAGCAAGCGCTCTCGTCTGTGCTAATAACGCTGCTATTCTACCCGCCGTACATTAGTCTACCACTATGTCTCCTCTCCAGGAAATCATAGATCTGCCTGATATTAGCACCAACTTGCTGTACCGGCCAAGTTACACGATTCATGATTGTTTCTAGGTATGATTGGGTATGTGCTTGTGTGAGTGTCATGGTCAATTCAGTAATTAACCAGTGACAATTTCAAGGGATGTGACAATACTGATACTAGGATCACATTTTGATTGAAGAATGTATCTTTGATGAATTGTAGGCTAATCCTGATGTTTATTGCAATTTCAACATTTTTGCTTTTTTCCCTAACACACCATTTTTGCAACCATCAGCTATGCAGACTAGGAAGGTGTCAATGGTATCTAGCTGGGGCAGGTAGGAGATGGGATTAGTCACAAAGGCACCTCAGCCCAATACCACTGATAAGCCTCCACCACCAGTTCAATGACAGACAGCAGCTCACTTTTTGACTGGTTCCCAGCCTGGGAGGGCTGGCAATTAAAGCCCATCACTGGAAGAAGGGACCCAGAGACCTCGTTAGTGCTAGGCCTACCTCCTCCATGGCCCAGTGAAGTGGTGGGGGATGAGGGCTAGGGGTGTTAGAGGGGAGAGGAGATGACCTGGGTGCCACACACACACACACACACACACACACACACAGACGCACACACACACAGAGCTGATGGGCGAGCCTAGCACCAGCTTTGCCAAGAGAGAACTGGCAGCTAGAAGTCATGTCACTGGCAGAGTGACATGACACAGGCAGCTGGCTGTGCAGTGTGTGTGTGCATGTGAGAGAGAGAGATGATAAGATGAGGACAAATCGAAACATCAAGACTGAGAGAGTGCAAGAGAGTGTGAGAGAGAGAGAAAGAGATAGAGTTCCAACTAATGATTTCAAGTCAACCAATAATTGATTTCACTGTTTGACATGCACAGCTTCCTCTGAAATGTCAGCTTGTCATTATGTTGTGACCTTTGGAGATGACTACATGACCAAGCAAGGCTACGCAGAGCGTACTTATAGAAAACACAATGGAAACTAAGACAGAGAGACAAAAACATGTGTGTGTATGTGTTTGAGAGTGTGTGTGTGAAGTTAGGGAATGAGAGAAAGAGAATGACAGACTTGACCTACAAACCACACCTAATACATGCCTAATAGCTTAAGGCAGAGTGATCACACATTCAAAACATTCCACCCACACATACACACATCCACATCACACTACCCACCATTCCAACTAACACCTAACATTAAAAGAGCATTAGCCTATGGTTTTCTCAAGGTTAATTAGACACAAACCCAAAGCTAATGTTCATATAATGTTCCCTCTGGGTTATGCAGAAGAAACATTCTATATATGTATGCATCATCTAAACACAGAGCCATTCCATTTCACCAGCTCCTCTTCCTAACAGTAAACTTGATCAGTTCAATGGGTTTCCAGTATGGCTGAAGTAAGGACACACTGTACTAAAATAACCAGTTTCCTAGAGCTGATTTGGCATCAACTGTTCCAAGCTTTCTAGTAACTTGTGACATGATCTATGATGCCCTAACAAGCCTGTACAGTACAGATTACTGCAAACATGAGAGAGACAACTGTGTGTGCCTGCATACATTTTATTTGGACGAACACAGACGCAGTTTCATGCTTGAATATATATATATATATATATATATATATATATATATATATATATATACACACATAAATACATACATGCATACACACACACACACACACACAGACACACACACACACACACACACACACACACACTCAGGAATTCGTACTGCTCAAAAACAGGCATAAGCATGAACACAAATAAACATGCAAATTTGTACACATACACACACGCGCACTCACATACACACACACCCCTATAATCCAGGCTAGGCTCATTAGATGTCTCGGACATCCTGCCACAGATATGGGATAGGAAAAACAGTGACACCCTCCTGACAATAAAGCCTATCTGTCACTGCAGCTCCTCAAAGATCCTCAAGGACAGGTGTTCCATCTCTCTTTCTCTCTCTCTCTCTCTCTCTCCGTCACCGTCACTCTCTCTCTGTCTCACTTTTCACTCACTCTCTGTCTCTGTCTCTCTCCCTGTGTGTGTGTCTGTGTCTAGAAAGTCAACTCATCCTCTTTGTTTGAGGCCAGCAGGGACCCAGCCTCTGCTAGGCTACATCAGTCAGTTGCCCACATACACACACACACACACACACACACACACACACACACACAGCATGACACAAGTGCAGTCAAACACTTGTGGGTCACGGTCACCTAGGGATGAGTGAAAAGCAATGAGTTTGGGACGTCATTGAAACAAGGCAATCTAGATAGCCCAAAGAGATGGTCCTGAGGTTGCAGAGCTCGGACTGCCTGTCAACTACAGTATAACCCTGAGATGCTAGACCCTGCAATACTAACATTTCACAATCACTGGTGACTGACATTATGCATTTTACTAGTGCAAAGTATCTGTTTCGCAGGGGAGGTAACACAGCTGGCCATCATGAGGTTCACTAGCTACCATACAGTTACTGAACTTTCATTCATAACTTTGTTGGTCTTTCAGTTTGTGTTCATTTGTGTGTGTGTGTGTGTGGATGTGCATGCAATCACACACAAACAGTGAGTCAGTCTTTAGCACACTGGACTCAATTATGCAACTCTGTGTGTGTCATCACTGTGTGCTAAACAGCAATGTCAAACAGAGAGTGACTGAAGAGAGCAAGGAGGACAAAAAGAACAACAAGGGGAGGTAGGGAGGGAGGGAGAGAGAGAGAGGGAGGAGGAGAGAAAGGGAGGTCTAATGGAATTGATGCAGTCAATACTGTAAATGAAATGAACAGATGGAGCAAACAGGGTTAGTCAAGGACAGCTTGTGTGTGTGTGTATGCATGTGTGTGTGTATGCTTGTGTGTGTGTGTGTGTATGCATGTGTGTGTGTGTGTGTGTGCATGTGTGTGTGTAAGTGATTCTGTAAGAATCTGTCACTCACTCTGTACTGGGAATAACTTTAAATTAGGAGAAACAGAAAGAGAGAGAGGAAGAGGAGTGTGTGTGTGTGTGTGTGAGAGAGAGAGAGAGAGAGAGAGAGAGAGAGAGAGAGAGAGAGAGAGAGAGAGAGAGAGAGAGAGAGAGAGAGAGAGAGAGAGAGAGAGAGCACAGGGGTGAGTAAATGCTATGAATGTCAAAGCAGCAGGGTGAGAAATGAGAACAAATTGGCCATCAGTATGCCCTCGGTAGCCTCTCTCACTTTCACACCACCTACTCTCTCCCTCACACACACACGCAGCGAAAAAAACAAACTTCACAGCACCCTCTTCAGAAAACACAATTACATGGAGTGGCTCAAGACACTTGATCACCACCTACTTGGGAACAGTAGGCTAAAGTGATCAGGATCAGCTTTCCACACAGTCAACACCACTGGACTTGAGACACACAGTCAACACCACTGGACTTGAGACACACAGTCAACACCACTGGACTTGAGACACACAGTCAACACCACTGCACTACACTGGACTTGAGACACACAGTCAACACCACTGCACTACACTGGACTTGAGACACACAGTCAACACCACTGCACTACACTGGACTTGAGACACACAGTCAACATCACTGCACTGGGCTCAGGCATTTCATACAGCTTTTCTGTGATATAACAAGTAGATATTGCAAATACTGTGTGGCATAATTTCATGACTTCACAAATATGTAGTAGACTACGGGATGAGGAGGAATCAGAAATAACAAGCTGTTTCTAAGAGCTTGATACTGCAGGACTTCCCTTAGTTAATCTGCAGTCAGACAGGACGTTTCTATTCAGCAGGGACCAATTCACGATTTGGTTTATGTTGCATCACATTTTCTTGCTCTTTTTCCTACTGACAGCACAGTGACCAACAACAGTGCTATGGATTGATTCACACCAGATTTCTGTTTTAACAGCATTTTCTGCTGTCGAAATTTGACTTGACTTTCAACAGGACTTCATGAGAGGCAGCTCTAGCACAGGTGAGGGTCACGGCATCTATGATGGGACAGGCCCAAGATATGCTGACTAAGAGCTGGGACAGCAACACAACCTCTTACTGTGTTCGGGGACTTCGGCTAAAGCTAAAGGCCTGCCAGTGGTCAGAGACAGGAGACGATTACCCATCCCACACCCATTGCTACACTTCTTCCCACTACCACAATCATCCTATTCCTCCTAATTGTAACCCTCATTATCCTAATCTTCATCATCATCTCCTCTACCTCATCACTCCTCTTTCCAATGCCCAGTGGAAATGCCATAGTGTGACTCACAACAACCGTTACCGTGGCAGCGCAATGTTGGCTGATGAGTCATGCCGTGCTCGTCCTCTTTGTCTTCCTCCTGTGGTAACTGATGGTTTCCCCTCATTCCCACCTCTAAATTAACAGCAGCGGGAAATGCTGTGTGTGTGTGTGTGTGTGTGTGTGTGTGTGAGAATGTGGGGAGACACTCATGCAATGCTCCAGGGGTTCCCAAACTTTTCCAAGATAATGCCCCCTATATACCAGTAGATTTTCAGCTAGGGTCCCATATATACAAAATGTGTTACTAAACACAGCAACAGTAGGTTACTTAACCCGAGTGATGATAAGAGGCCAAATCGATACTCTCAGTGCTCCCTCGGGGATTGTGGCTGTCTGCACAAATGTTGCCGAACTGCTTGGTCAAATATTCTTCCTTTCACTTAAAATAGTTTACCGACTCTTTGGCCTCCGCTGGATGTTTTTGATTAAAATGGCTTTGGAATTCGGGACGGTTTTAAGGACTCTTTTAGATGATTTTGAAGCAGAGAACATATCTGTTTATTGTTTATTTTTATGCATTACTGTAAATCCATACTTTACATATTCTGCCACAAACTTGTGCAGCTTTTCGCAATTGCGATGGGTTATTAGGCTGCTCATCAGATTTTAGACATGAGAAAGGATAGAACTTGCTAGAATGATTTGTTTTGTCTGTGAAGGGTACCTCTGTCTTCCTTCCTTAAGAAACTCCATTTCCCTCTCTGACTCGTTCTCACTCAATGCAGGCAGTGTGTGTGTGTGTGTGTGTGTTTGTAAGCACACGCATGTTTAAGATGGTTTCTTTGGCTGAAACTGTCCATTGGGAGGCTAATTAAGGGCTGGATATACAGCTGAGCTGTCTGCCCTGCCTGCTGCTGGAGAAGAATGCAGCAACGAAAGCCGACACCCGCGCACACACACACACGCGCACGCACACACATACACAGCAGTGCCATCTCCCATCGGAACTAATCAGATCATGGCGATAATCCCTCCATGTATTTACTCTAGTGACATTACGCAAACACTCTGCTGTTGCTCAGGGCAGCAATGAGGAACTGTCAGGGAATGCTGGAGTCTGGGACAGGACAGGATAGAGACCCAGCATGTGAATGTGCCCTGGCTGGATGGAGAAGACGAGAGGATGACTAAGGTGAACAGGATGAATACAGGTTTAATCTTCTCTATATTAAAAGGTACTCTTCAACATAAATATATTATAATCTTTATGAAAAGCACTAATGCAGTCAGCATTTGAAGCAACTTGCTTTCTAAAATTTTATGTCGATGTAAGAGTCAGGTCCTCTTGACACAGAAGGGTAAACAGTGAACAACAGCACTCAGAGTCAGGTCTTCTTGACACAAAACAGCGAACAAACAGATAGCCCAGTATCCATTGGAAAGATTCTGTACTTGACTCACCACAAGCATGTTTATCACAAAGATAACAACAGAATGTTTAATTTTTCCAACAGCATTGCGGAGCACTTTCGAATTAGACAATTTCGCTTTCCCCCCTGCACACCGGCGGCACACGGCAAGCAGCAAACATAGCATAGTAACCTGTGGAATTGCCAATGGATTCTCTTGAATGGCTCCAAGTGAAGAAGCCAGAGAAGGAGAGAAAAACATAAGTAAAAAGCAGGAGAAGGAGGCCAAACGCCTAAAGAAGCTAATGGCTGACATGGAGAGAGTGGAGGAAGCCATTTTGAACATAGAGATGGCTATCCCTCAGTCAGAGAGCAAAGAGATGGCTAATCAAACTCCTAAGGAACCCAGAGAGATGGATGCTAGCAATAACACAAATGCTATTCCAGCTGTTAGTTCGGACAGTAGGAAGATGGCTAATGCTAGCCTAAAGGATCCCCTTATAGCTAGGTCAGTGTCTTGTCCAGCCCTGGGATGGCAGAAACACCAGCCAAATGTTGGGCAGATCCTGAGGCCTGGGAGGTTTGACACTCTGACTACAGCTCAGAGAGACCAACTGGAGCAGGAGAGGTCAAGGAGGCTGCTTGGCTGGTTTGAACAGAGGAAGGCCACAAAGCAGAAGACAAAAACTAGCAGTTGTAAGTTCATACATTTTGTTAGATGGTTTAATATGCTAATAGTTGAAGTAGACGTGGGGAGTCCTGATGTGGACTTGTTCATTTGAATAACTTCAACCTCTCTATTCGCAGGTCCAAACCTGTCCAATCTACAGAAAGATGGAGACCAAGGGAAGCCCGTGGCTCCTCTGGAAGGTCCCTTAAAGCTGGTGACCCCAAAGCCTGGGAAACCTCAGGTTCTGAGCCCAGCAGAGAGGGACCAGTTGGAAGAGGAGAGGAGAACGAGGCTGTCTGGCTTCTTTGAACGGAGGAAGGCCGTCCTACAGATGTCCAATGCTAGCAGCAGTAAGTTTTTAGGTGGCTATAGTTTAAGAGGACAAATGATGTGGACTTTTTTTTCATCGCTCCCCCCCCCCATCCCTTGCCACAGATCCAACCCAAGCATTTGAGGCCAAAAGACCTGAACTGACCGTAGTGGATAAAAAGAGCCTCTCTCAGGAGTTTGGAGAGGGAGACCAGGAGAGGATCACCAGAGGTTCCCTGAGGAAGGTTCCCCAGACTGTGTCATATGAGGATCTGAGCCCAGAGGAGAGGGAGCAGCTCCAGGAGGAGAGGAAGAAGAGGCTGAATGGCTGGGCTGAGCAGAAGGAGGCTAAGGCTCTCTGCCTCACGGCTCTCAAAGCAGCCGCACAGGCAGCAAACAGCTGCCGTGACAACAGCAGTCAGCAGGGAAAGCGGGTCCTACGGCAGTAAGGGGTAGTCAAAGCCACTCAGTGATAGTACTTATACATAGATTCCACCACATGCAATCATTTAACACCACATGCAAACATAATAATATTCATTATTATCAATAAATGCATTTGTTTTTCAATTTTTAACGCATCACATGTTGCTTAGTTTTCTCATATTGCATTCTCAGTTACTATTCAGTCATGAAGGTTTACGGACATTTGTAGTGCTCTACAAAGTCATCTGGATTAACAGACATGATACCACAACACTGCCATATAGACACACAAGGACTGTGAAGGTCAGCCATGAAGGCCTACCTTTGATGACTAACCTGAACTGGCTCAGTAGTAGCCATCAGTGATAAGTAATTAGCTTTCTCCATGTTGACAGTACATGTAAGCTAACACCCTAATTTTTAGTTTCTCCCCACTGTTTTACATGGCAGGGATGGCTGAGTAGAAGCCAGAGGCAGCTCCTTATTATAATAGCTCACAGCTACTTAAGAACACACACACACACACACACACACACACACACAGGATTCCCAGCAGCTCACTCACGAGGCACAAGCACATATCCATGATAAAATATCCATATCCATGAATAAAGTATATAAAAAAAGGAATAGTTGTTCTTGTAGTGAGGGTTCTAGCGCAAGAGAACCCAGTGAGAGTAGATAAGTGATCCATTTAAAGGCCAGAGTAAATGTGCTGGTGTTGTTCAGAGAAATATGAATCACAGTCATCACCACACAGAGCTGTGTGACCAGAGGGTGTCAGTCAATGCACTTTGTTAAAGGAGAAATCTGGTGTAAATCAATCCATAGCTTTGTTGTTCGAAGTACTGGCGGTAATAAAAAAAAAAAACGAATGGGGCACAGAGACATTTTCCTATGCCACACACAACAATCAGTGACCTCAAAAAAACAGGTCTATGGATTGATTCACTCCGGAGACAACAAACTGTGTCTCTCCATCTCTCTTTGGAGACACCGTACAACCTCATGAATCAGCCTTTGAACAGTGGAACACCTATTTGGAACCTGATGCTTTCATCAGCAAAACCAATAACAATATCACAGCATGCACAGTGACCCTCTGCTATGTCTGTGGATACCTATTCACATTTATATTTCTTTAAAAAAAACAAATGAAACCAAATGATCAGTGGATACTACAGGGCAGCTCATGAAACCATCAGGGTAGCATTACCATTATGTTATTATTACTGTTATACTGTTCTGTTATGTACTGTTACATCACATCACCCTTAAACTTTTTAGGTAAAAGGCCCAAAAAAAACCCGGGGAGGGAAGGGTGGTAGTTGGCTAAGATGTCCTTACCACACAAAACACACACAAAAAACTACATTTAGAAAAAGAAAGGCAATAATCCATAAAAGATAAGAAGCTGAGGGACTGACCATGTGTGTGATGTCGGGGTAGGACTGCTCGGTAAGCACACCGCGGTTGGTGGAGACGTAGTCGACCAGCTCGGTGAGCGTGGCGCGCTTAATCTCCTTGCTCTTCAGGTCCGTCACTGAGTCCATGAAGTCGAACAGCACACAGCACTGCTGCAGCTTCTGCACAAACAACTCCTGCTGCTCAGTGGAGGGGGCGTCTGAAGGGAGGGAAAAACACACACACACACACACACACACACACACACACACACACACACACACACACACACACACACACACACACACACACACACACACACACACACACACACACACACACACACACAGGGTTTATGATTACAGGAGGTTCCAGAGGTATATCATGTTACATGTTACTGACTCCTTTAAAGTAGATCTTGTACATCTGATCAGAGCCAACATGGCAGTAAAATCAAAGGCCTAACATGGTGTATCCTAGGAGAACAAACACGGCTGAGAAACAACAAGTCACCTACAATAAACAGCCTGGTCTGTGACAGGGATAAAGAGCTGAAATAACTGAGAGATTTGGAATATTCTTTTGCTAAACTGATTAACTTCTGCACAAGAAATCCTTGAATACACTCAGGTGGTTTTTAGGCCTATTACAACCCAAATCCTCTTTAACGCCCAAACCACAACCCACAGCAGAGGCTGATGCTGTGTGTATTCAGTAAACGCCAAAGTCGAAGTGATCACACAAACGTGACCATGACCTACTATGGTGACAAGTGTGTGCTATGTACGCAAGACAGATAGCAAGACAAGGCTAATACATCACATATCAGTAGCTCTCACATAAAAGCGTCACTCAAAGACTCACTGTGATAATGGATACTGTGTATCCATACTGTGATGTACTTCTGTACTACATGCCACAATGCTATATTTATTAAAAAGTTGATAAAATAGTTGACAACCTTCAAATGTCTCTGTGTTGTGATGCCTATGGTCGGGTATTATCTAATCGAGGTTGCAGGCAATATCTAGCTTACATAACATAGCAGTTCACTGATATAGGCTACGTGTCCCTGGCCTGTCCATGTCTTCCTAGAACTTCTGCTTGCTTATCATCTCCTACAGTGCTAGTCTGTATTTGAACCCATTGCGCTTGTTGTCTCAGGAGGCATTTTAACCTGTCCAACCACTTAACAGACGGAGGAGTTGTGAATGCAGAGCTAGAATGGCTGATCTTTTTAAACTTTAAGCAATCAAATCTCACTACGAAATGTGCAGACCCTTTGTATGAAACAAAAGTGTAGAACGAGGGTCTGGTTTTATTACCAGGCTTGCTTGCCCCACCATGAGAGCAGTTACAGTTTTTACTCTTTCTTCGTCTCGGTCATACAGACACACTGTCTCTCTTCCACTCACTTAGTCTTTAGTTCTCCCACTCCATCTTATTCACACAAAGGACATCACCTAAGCATAAACACTGGGCCTCACAGACCTATATAAAGGCCTTAAGTAAACCAAGAACAGAATGTATACATCTAGGTTCATAACAAACGTTCTTAGCAATCCTCTCAGTCATTCTGCTGGTTGGGATCTGGAGGAGGAGGAGCATTTCACTAGGAGGACACAGAAGGGACAAGCACAGTCACAGTCATCTTTTGCTCCTCGTATGCCTGTTGCCATGACAGCAGTTTATGGACCAGAACAGGATGCTGGGTAAAAATAAATAGCTAAATAAATAATAGATAAATAAGTAAAACAGGTTCTGATCTTTGGATCACTACAGTGAGTTATCTTTTCATCCTGCCCACCCTTGTATTCCTTTACAACTTTGGCAGCCTTCGCATTCCTTTCCTCTCCAAGCTTGGCCCCATTGCCAAATTCCTCTCTGATCTGGCAAGTCCCTGCCTCTCTCTCTGTCTCTGGCCACCGCTCAGGAAACACATGGCCAACACGCTGCATCGAGTGAGACAGAGACAGAAAGCAAGTCAGCCGGCAAAAGTTACAAAATGAAAGGAATCCCAACAGAAAGCATCTGCCTGTGTGCATGGACATGTGTGTGTGTGAGACAGAGACAGTGAGACAGAGAGAAAGAGGAAAGAGAGAGAGAGAGCCTTTAAAGTGGTGTGTGTTTTACGTTTCCGTCACGCAGCCCTGCCATCCCCGAGGTCAAGAGGTCCCTCAAATGTGTGCTAAATGCGTGCCAGCTGCTGGCTCAGGCCGACACACACCACAGCCCTCAAGGAATGCCAACCATGTCATGCCCCCCACCCCGCTGCTTACACACACACACACACACACATCTCCATGGCACAGGAAACATACAAAGTACCCATCCTTGTGTCTGCAGATCTGCTCCATTCCTTTGGAGTGCACCTCAGAACCAAGCACACCTCAGAACCAAGTGCACCTCAGAACCAAGTGCACCTCAGATAGGCCCAGCCCAGGTGGGCACAGTGGACGGATCAGCAGACCAGATAAGTGGGGGAAGGAGGCTTGGGAGTGCCTGTCTGGTGCAGGAAACCTCTGTGAAAACACTGGCTCGGTCACAGGATGCTCTGGCTCCACCCATCCGTCCAGACAGAGACAAACTCTCTCCCTCTCTCGGTCTCTCTCTCTCCGGGTCTTCCTCTCCTTAACCAAGGTCAGACTCCCCTACTGATAGGGCAAAGAGAATTCAACTTGACCCTAACCATATCACACAGCCAGCCTATCCAGATAAACAGATACATCCAGTCCTTCCAGAAGGCTACATCCAGTGGATCTGCATTCTGTCTGCCTGCCATAAACTATTACAAATGCCATCAAGTGGGCCAATGCTCTCCCTCTCGATGTGTGTCTGACCTTCACACGATGGACGTAAATGGATGTAAGTAATGCTGGGACAGATGTGCTACTATGAGTGCTCTCAGGATTCACACCGATCAGTGAAATGAATGGAAACATTCATGGCTTGAGTGGGAGTGGAGTACAGCCTATTCAAGGCCACAGATGGAGCACCAGAAGGGCCCAGTTATGGGCGTTGGGAGACAAATTTATACAACCAATATTTGCTAATCAGGCCAGGCGAGCCATTGCTTATCTTAGTTTAGCCTACAGCACAGCCTAGAAGTCTATGCTGGAAGAAGCTATGAAGCACGTGTGATTGCCCCAGCCAACACTGGAGGCCACTCTGAGTGTGTGTGTGTGTGTGTGTGTGTGTGTGTCTTCCCTTCAATCCATCAAGATTTATTCCAGGCCTGGCAGAACCCAAAGAAAATACTCCTTAAAAGGCATTTGATTTGTGGACTTTCCTGCACACTCTATCAAGGTCTGATCCAATTAGTTTCAGTCAGAGGCAAGATTACAGACTTACATCTCTGTTTTTTCCCCAGAATGTGCAGGTCAAATAGAAGGCATCTGGCATGCCTTTAGAATGTATGACCGTGATACAGCCTACCTTACACTGATATGTCTGTTGGGTAAGAGTTAAAAGCCCTTGACCTTGTCTGATAAGATGGATCTGTTTATAGGAAATTCTGACATAGGGTTGCTATGTGTCAAAAGTAATACACACACACAGAGAGAGAGAGAGAGACAGAGAGAGAGAGAGAGAGAAAACCTTACTTTGTACATGCCTGACACACATCCACAGTTCTCACTGTCCTAGGGTTCGTTTAGCAACTTTGTTGGTTTCAATGAAATTGCCCATTGACAACCAACTAAGTTGCTAACTGGATTGCTAACTGTTGGAGAATAAAATGCTTGGTCAGGAGCTTTCTGCAACAAAATAGGCCTGCATCTGCCTGTTCTTCTTCACTGACAATGAGATCCCATAACTCAGTTCAAACAGGAATCCACACTACAAAAGTCTTTTCACAGGAAAACTTGATACATTAACATAATACCTTTGTTTTAACACTAAGGACATTTAAAGATTGGTGTGTGTGATTTCTGATCCAGTGTCCAGTGACGGTGTGCAGTGCTATTCTCCTTGCTGGGATTCCTATATTTAGGAATCATGTGCATGGACTTCAGAAAATAACCTCTTGTAGCTAATGTTAAGGGGGGAAGTACTGGTTACTGTTCATAAGTGCTTTGATATGGAACAGAGATTCACATTTTTCAGATCTACTTAAAAGGAAGCCACAAAGTTAATTCACACCTCATCAGCCAATCAGAAAACAGACAGTTTAAAAGAATTTAAATACTGCAGCCAAATGCACTGGGACACATACACACGCGCACACACTACAGGACTGTCCAAGTGGATCAGGAGACTGTGTGCTCCTTACCCTAACATGTGAAAAGAGCCTGGACCAACAATGACCAATTCAGCCATAAAAGCCTTTTCACTTTAATGAGCTTGCTTTCCTCTTTGGACCTTTAGAATAGTGAGGCCCTTCCCATCTGAAGTGGCTTCTGCTAAATTTAGCCACTTGGCCACACCCGCTATCGCAATTTGCCACCATACCATCAAAGGCCAGTGCACTGACTTTATGAAGTCCTACAATCTCTGCAACATGATGGCTTCTCGACAGTGAGGGGGGAATAAATACAAGAAAGCTTCTCTGTAACCGGAAGATAGAGAGATTAAGACAAGGATCCTGCTGATGGTAAAGCCTACCAACAGGGACTCAGAGAGGGGAAAGTTAGGCAGGAGTTAGAGTACTTACATTACCTCAGTGCAGTTTCTATCATATCACACAATGAATGGAAAAGTACAGAAATATGTGCCACTCATGATCATACCACAAGTAAACAAATTTGTGCCACTCATGACTACAAGTAAAAATATTTGTGCCACTCATGACCACATGTAAACAAATGTGCCACTCATGACCACATGTAAACAAATTTGTGCCACTCATGATCACATGTAAACAAATATGCATGCTAATGCCATGAAAGGCATGCAATCTCTGCTTGACGATGAAAGATGACTAGTATTATTTATGCACAAGGTGTGTTTATGGTCACTAGACACATTTGGATTCCAAGGATATCTATGATGGCAACATAAAAGGGCCTGGACTTCCTGCATGTGTTGCCTAGAAGTGAAGCGCAGCTGTCTCCTTCCCCTTTGGTGCTAGACAAAACAACAGACCTGGAGAAGAGAAAACACTGGAGATTGGACTGAGAGAGAGAGAGAAATAAGAAAATGAGAGAGAGAGAGAAATAAGAAAATGAGAGAGAGAGAGACAAGAGAGAGAGACGAGACTCAAAATCCTTTTTCGCTCATAATTGTGTGAGTCATGTGAGAGAGGTAGGGCTTTATTGCTTGCAGTAATCTAGTTAATGGACAGGCAGGACTAAAAAAAATGATAACAATGAAATCAGATAAGTTATTTTTGGGATGCGACAGGGTCCCTTTCCTGAACATACCAGGTGTAGATGGAGCACAACTTATCAGGCCTTTGGGCAGACATGATGGTATGAAGACAGCCCTGTGTTCACAAGAGTCAGAGGTGTCAGAGGTGCGTTTCTGTCTAGCAATCAAATAAAAGGGTCAGCTGAGCGGATGTGATTGAGTGGGTATCTGAGTGCATGTGTGTGTGCGTATTCGTGTGTGTGTGTGTATGTGTGAGAGAGAGAGATGACTTTTAGACACTGATGTCAGACACTGAAGTCATGAATTGCTTGCAAACATGCACTGGCTATGTCTAGTAATGTAATATGAATCCAGTCTTTTATTGCTGTGTGCAGCTTTTTCCAAATTTGGAAAATCATTATATGCAAACCCCTCCAGAGTGCATGTGTGTGTGTGCATGCATGCGTGCGTGTGAGAGAGAGAGAGAGAGAAAATGAGCGAGCAAGAGTTAGTTTCCCTGGCAGTGCTGTAACTTAGCAACTAGATATGGCAGGCTAGGTTTTTTTGCCAGGCGTGCGGCAGGCAGGCAGGGAGCAGCTATTTAAAGCACTTACCAGAAAATAAATAACCATCAGGCACTCAGGGAGCTGATGATGGCTTTATGATGGTGACTGCAGCTCTCTTTCCCTGCCCAGTCCCAGCTCAACACCGCCCCACCACCACCCACCTCACCTAACACCCACAGTATCCCACTGTAGCTCAACACCGCCCCTCCACCACCCACCTCACCTAACACCCACAGTATCCCACTGTAGCTCGACACCGCCGACCACCGACCTTTGAGGTTTGCATCACATTGGTAGCCAAGTCTTCAGCTCCGTACCCACGAGTATCTTTTTTGGTAGCCTACTTTCTTCTGTCTGAACCTTTAAGCAACAGTGGGTAGCTGGCGACTAAAGCAATGGCTGGGCCTACTCAAGCTTAGTCCTACAACATTCTGAACCAACCTCATAGTCGCCTGCTAGCTCCACACACACCTTAGTGCAGGTCTAATGCAAGATCACAATTAGCGCAAATCACACTGACAAAAAGTACTGAAAGTCAGTAACTTGTGAACCAGTACTACATTATTACATCATTTGTTTTTATTTGCTTTGGTGCTATGGGCCCTGTTGAGAGTGTGTGATAAAGACTGAATTGAACTAAATTAAACAGCCTAGACGTGCCACCCACACTACACCCAGGGCAAAGGTAAAACACATTCTCCTCTGATGGGCACAAGCAGCTAGGCTTCATTACAGCTGCAGCCTGGCTGGGCTGATCCACTCCAGTGCAGGGGGCAGAGAAACCTGACCTAAGGAATAGCACTTGTTTGTGCATCACTGCTTCCTAGCTATTTTCTGATCTTCTCATATTGTGGTAAAATCAACAGCAGGGCTCTAAATAGCCATAGTTCAAACCTGCTTCACAGGCTTGGCCCCACTGCCAGCCCCCTACAATAACCAAAAAAAGTCAAGCCAAGAAGGCCTAGACATCTAGGCCAGAGATACAGGTAAGAGCTCAGTTTCATTTGGAATGCAGCCCTACTCTAAACAGACAGGACACCAACAGCAGCTTTTAAAATGCCCATCCTATATTTTTCCATTTGAGAAGTATGTACATGTACGCGCGAACGTGCGTGTGTGTATGTGCGTGTGTGTGTATGTGCCTTCAAAAAAGAAAACTAATAAATCTTGCACAGCTGACAGGCACCCAGCCCCACTAAAATGTCCTGCTCAAGGTTCAAAGATGTCTCCTATGGGAGGGCCTCAGGACACTGGGTTTGACTGCCTCAAGGCTCAAAGATGTCTCCTATGGGAGGGCCTCAGGACACTGGGTTTGACTGCCTCAAGGCTCAAAGATGTCTCCTATGGGAGGGCCTCAGGACACTGGGTTTGACTGCCTCAAGGCTCAAAGATGTCTCCTATGGGAGGGCCCCAGGACACTGGGTTTGACTGCCTCAAGGCTCAAAGATGTCTCCTATAGGAGGGCCTCAGGACACTGGGTTTGACTGCCTTCCCTCCTGGGCCAGCAAGGTGTCAACAGACTTCAGTGTGTAACCTAGATGTCACATGACAGGACATTACATTACAGCACATGGCAGGAGAGGAAGAGACTCAAGGGTGTCAGACTGGCACCCTACTGGGGTTACATCAGGAATCTACACAGATGATATTTAGCCTACTAGTACCTGTGTATGAAAGTATGTCTGTGTGTGTGTGTGCGTACGCTTGCAATATGAGTGTCTGGGTGTGTGAGCCTATGCCTGTGTGTCTGTGTTTCTGTGTGTGCTAGTAGTGTGTGTCTGTGTGCGCGCGTGTGGCCTGGGCCTGACAGATGTGTGTGTGCCAGGGGGAGGTAAGCACTACAGCAGGTAGTCCAGCGGACGGCTCTTCCTGGAAGCTGTCCCTCCAGCAGAGCATGGCAGGGGTAAACAGGGGACCAGGTTGGCATGGTGACCCCAGCATGGAGCTCTGCTCTGCTACCCTGCAGCTGAGAGGTAGCCTCTTTTCACCAAGCTCTCTTTGTGTGTGTGTGTGTGTGTGTGTGTGTGTGTGTTTTCATGTGTGTATCTTTCTCTCTCTCTCTCTCTCCTCTGTGTGTGTATGTATATGTGTATGTATGTGTGTGTAAAGTGGAGTTCTGACTGTGATGCATCAATGGGTTCTCCCCCAGGGTAGAGGCCAACAAATGGAAATGAATAGAGCTGCTATTTAATACCAATCCCCCCCCCTCCCCACACACACACACACACACACCTATCCCTGCCCATTCTCTTTCTTAGGAAAAACACACACACACACACACACGTAGCAACACAGAAAACCTCTCTCGTCAAGCTGTTGCAGCCGTGAAGCCAACAGTGCTGGCCGTCCGGTGAGCTCCAAACTTTACAGCACCAAACAAAAACTCCCACTTAGTTCAGAGCTGCTCCCACCCAATATGGGTGACACTACACACAAGACCAGATCTGCCAGTCCTCTAGTTTACCTTTTGAGGAATCATCACATTGCCATGACCCTCCATGTTTACATTTGCCACATCATCTGACTGAACAAAACCTTGACACCTCTTCCCTTTTCTTGGCATTCAAGATCTTGCTCATGGCAATTCCAACTGATAGAAACTATTCCAACTGTTCCTAGTCTTCAAACAACACATGTTTCTAATCTTAACCACAGCACATCCTTCTACTTACCTACAGTGTGTGGTGGTGTGTGCAGAGCACTTACTTCCAGGTCCTTGTAGTCACGTTGTTGTGTATTGTTCTTCACAGACATTTAAAAAAGACGTGTAATAATGACCAGCCTCCTAACTGCACTGCATGTTTGTCTGACTTTCTCTTTCTAAATTTGCTTCCTTCAGCTTTCTACACCCTGTTCACCGCCTCCCCTTATTCCCACTCCACAAAACAGAAAAACTCAACAGACAGCTCAACTGCTCACCCCGAGATTACTACCTCGTGAACAAGAACCTGTTTTCAGGTGACCTAGTGAGCACATGCTTGCCTCATTCTGAAAGGCCTCGGATTGCTCAGCATCCAAAGCTGTGATATAATCTTCCCACACCTTTAAAATTACCATGAAGGGAGCAGGTTCACAACTCTTCATCAGAGCGGGGTCAACCAGTTAGACAAGTTTCCTGAGACCTAATTAAGAGTTTCCACAAATATTCTTAAACAGTAAATAATACATAAGTAAATAGCTATGTACAGTGTTAACATATGAACAATATAAAATTTCTTCAAACTAATAACAGAAATATAGCAACCAACAATGAAACAGTGCCAACACTGGACCTAATGATATACATCTAGATAGGCATTCCACAGAGTCCAAATGTCCAAAGTCCAAAAGGTCAACCCCAATTTACTTCACTGGATTTAATCAGAAATTCGACCTGAAACAAATGATCTGTGAATAATTTGTCCCTGCTGATTTCCCTTGACGGATCATGTAAGTAATCTCCATTTCCCCGATTTCACTCGATAAACTTCTCATTTCATTAGGGCAAGACTAATCACATCTAATCTTTAATATTGAATGCAATTTGCCTCATAGTGCTACTACAGCTAAATGAATGAAACACAACTGAGAGACGTGTGTGGCTGTGCACTACTGGTGGCATGCACGCACACACACACACAGAGAGAAACACAGAAAAACAAGACAGGAACACCATTTCATCTGCGCCGCCACACACACACCAATCTCATATTTGCATATAAGGGAGGAAACAAGTCAATTGAGAATTCAAACATTTGAAACAAGGTCCTGATTCATCAGTCTTGGCTTGTTTCCTTTCAAAGACCCTCCCACTGCCTCCTGATTGGCAGCGCCCTACATAGTTTCACAATGACAAGACCTAGCCTACTACTGGATGAGACGCTTTCAATCTAACACACGTATTCAGGTGTATGTCAAGACTAAAATAACAAAACAGTAACACACAAACAAATTATATCTCTTTGGCACTACAGTATGTTTCCCAGAGTTTTAAAAACAAGTTTTAAAATCTGCGCTGACTGAGGTGTTTTGAGTTCCCTCCTAGCACATTCTCACTGTAGCAGGCTGAATCGATGAGGAGTGATCCCCAAACAGGCCGGATAGCCTCAGGGGATAAACGTCTATCCGTCATCAGCACCAGAGATGCCATGATGCCCTCTCAGCGGGAGAGAAGGCCAGAGACAAAGTGATGCCATGATGTCCTCTCAGCAGGAGAGAAGGCCAGAGACAAAGTGCAGACAACACGTGTCAACACGGATGCCCCCTTCTCATAACAATGGGCTGTAAGACTGCAGGGCAGCGGTGAGCGATTCAGAGCAGTGGCAGGGCCTGAAACGATCGGGTCTATAAATGGAGCTCATGGTCGATCAGGAGTCCTGACACACCAGAGACAACTCTGCGTGTGTGTGTGGGGGTGAGACAGCTCATCTCCACAGAGGCCATTCTCTGGAAACAACATGACATTCAGAGCCCTCGCCAAGCAGCCGGACCTGTTTTAATTTGAGCACTTCTGTCAGTGATGACTAAAGGATGGCTGTGAGGTCTCCTGTGGAGATGGGGAATTGGAAGGACAGGGGAGTTATTTGGAAATCATTTAGAAGTGGCTCTGAAATTAACTATTTCTTACTTCCTTCTAACACAAAAAAAAAAAAAAACAAAGTAGAAATTCCAAAAAGTAATTCTCATTCATTCGCACAATTGACACAATACTGCTAAATCACACTACACTGCGCTCTGCTTTCAGTGAGGAACAGACACTGGATCATATCAGTGTAGCTCAGTAGTGACTTGAATTACCTGGGGACGACAAGAACTGCCAGTGTTGTCGCTGAGAAAGACAAGATCAAGTGGTCCAAGGTAAGGATTGGGAGCACTAGAGATTGTTGAGAAGGGATGTGGGAACGATGAGCAGATATGTAATTTGCAATGACAATCCTCTGCATTCCTGGTCTGGGAATCAATAGTCCCTTAAAGCCTCCAAGCCTCTATGCAAAACGCATAGTAACAGAGAGCTTTTGAAAAATGCACATCCCCACCAAACACATGCCAAAACATGCAACATCACTCCACTCTGACGCTTGTCTTCTTTGTTGCAGTTTGTATGGGTGAAAATGTCTGGAATGTGCCAAGCCAAGCCAACCAGACCATTTCAACAATGTAACCAAAAACAAAGCCGTTCTATTTCTTTCCTAAGCTACTTCTGCCATGTTAGGACAACATATGGAATGTTAAAATGGAAACTTTTTTTGGGAATAGCTATAACAAGTAAAATCAAACTCTCTTGAAATGGTCTGTATAAGCTAGCTAGTCCGGCTTCTAGGGCCACTCAAAATACTGAAGTAAATGTCAGACCTTTCACAACCCTCTCAACTGTCAGAGTTGGGAGGGTTGGCATAAGGAGGCATTAACACTTGCTGGAGTATCGAGCCCTAATCCAGAAGCTGGGTTCTTATTGGTCTGGTTCTGAGACATTAGCCCTCTGGGTGAGATGTGGGAGAAGCCCTCAGAGAATTCTCTACTCCACTCCACTGCGCGCGCACACACACACACACACACACACACACACACAAACACCCTGCTGACAGGTCTGGTGCGTTTTGGCTACAGCTGAGTGCAGGTAGCAGTGTGTGAAAACAGGGCAGATGAAATGCTTCTGATAGGTCATGTGTTGGAAATGTCAGAAACGCTTACTCATCTGGTCACTACCGAGGCATGGCATTAGCCAGCTCTTGAAGTGAATATCCAACCAAAACACACACACACACATACACACACACACACACACACACACACACACACACACACACACACACACAATGCCTTCCTCAAGGGAGAGTGGTTTTAACTAAATGCTGAACACTGCAAAATTCTAAATGACTTCACACCTGTAGAGTAGCTCCAAGTAGCAAAAAATGTTGCATCTTTAGCAACGTCTCCTTTTTAGACATCTATGGCTAGCATGATGCTAGCTTTTCTGCATCCCCTCATTCCCATGGCCACTAGAGATTCTGGAGTTCCCATGGAGGATCCTTTCACAGCAGAGTGGCAGATTCCTTACCATCAGGGCCAACTGAAGGGAACATAAATAAACTCAATCCTGTTTATAGAGTCCTTAAAGACTGAAGAAAATGGATGTACCAGCTAGTTACTAGTGTTTGATGGACCAGCTAGTTACAAGCAGGACATCCTGTAACCATGCAGACACAGGTGCCATTTTGGTGGGTCTGGTCTAAATGGTCTATGGAGAACAGATCCCTTCTGGGTAGATTAGCTTCATTTGGTCTATGGAGAACAGATCCCCTCTGGGTAGATTAGCTTCATTTGGAAATGTGTGTGGCCCTGGTCTAAATGGTCTATGGAGAACAGATCCCCTCTGGGTAGATCAGCTTCATTTGGTCTATGGAGAACAGATCCCCTCTGGGTAGATTAGCTTCATTTGGAAATGTGTGTGGGTCTGGTCTAAATGGTCTATGGAGAACAGATCCCCTCTGGGTAGATTAGCTTCATTTGGTCTATGGAGAACAGATCCCCTCTGGGTAGATTAGCTTCATTTGGAAATGTGTGTGGGCCTGGTCTAAATGGTCTATGGAGAACAGATCCCCTCTGGGTAGATTAGCTTCATTTGGTCTATGGAGAGCAGATCCCCTCTGGGTAGATTAGCTTCATTTGGAAATGTGTGTGGGCCTGGTCTAAATGGTCTATGGAGAACAGATCCCCTCTGGGTAGATTAGCTTCATTTGGTCTATGGAGAGCAGATCCCCTCTGGGTAGATTAGCTTCATTTGGTCTATGGAGAACAGATCCCCTCTGGGTAGATTAGCTTCAATTTGGAAATGTGTATGCAGCCTCCAGGTAGAAGCGTCCCACACAAATATGCAGGTATAGCTGTAAGCATGCTCCAACTGGCAGTCACATGCACAAGCAGACACCAGTAAGGAGAGCAGTGTGTGTGTGTGTGTGTGAGTGAGTGAGTGTGTGAGTGTGAGTGAGTGAGTGAGTGAGTGAGTGTGTGTGTGTGTGTGTGTGTGTGAGTGTGTGTGTGTGTGTGGAGTGGTGAGAGAGAGAGAGAGAGAGAGAGAAAGAAAGAAAGAAGGAAAGAAAGAAAGTGTGTGTGTGTGTGTGTCTGACTGTCTCTCTGTCTGTCCTTTCTGACAAGGGGAGATTGGCAAAATCAAAGCAGCTCAGGACTTGATGCTTGAAAAAAGAGAGAGAGAGAAAAAAAAAACAACCCAGTCAGTCAACCCAACTGCCCAGTCAACGGCAGTCGGAGTGGAGCAGGCTCGGACACACCTTCCCACTAGCATACCACAACATAGAGAGTTCCCGACTAAAGAACCAATCAGCATGCTGCCACAGGCCTTCTAGGCATGTGATTGGCTCCTGACCACTTCCCAGCCTCACAGCTCTTAAGAGAGGGCTTACAATACCTCAGGCTAAGGGACGTTTCATCTCCCCTAGTGTCAATTTTCTGATTTTTCCACACCAGATTTCAACTCTAGAACTTTCCGGAACAGCTGGGAGGCTCAGACAGGTCTCCACCTTGTGAATAGAACTGGATGTGTGGCCTGTGTGTCTACTCACATTGGTCAGACACACAAGGGAGGAAGAGAGAATTCTGGGTAATCAAAGCTAAGAGGGGCAGACATGTCAGCAGTGAGGTGTGACTGATGCCGACGTGTAAAATATGTTTGTGTGTGTGTGTGTGTGTGTGTGTGTGTGTGTGTGTGTGTGTGTGTTTGTGTGTGTGAACAGAAGTCCAACCAGTCTGGCTGGTCTCATTGCTCAGCCTTTCACATACCTCAACAACAGCTCAGGTGTGTTTTACATTTACTCAAGACGAACGAGATACACCTTACACAGCATTAACCAAACATGCACCACACAACTAACATGCAGCACAAGCCGCAATGACAAACAAACAACAAACTGCTGCATTACTATGCATTAGCTATTCCTACCAAGAAGCTCCATCTGGAGGGGGAAACTGCATTCTTTGGCAGCCTTGCTCACGTTCGGTTTCTAATAACAGACTTTCAACACACCATAAAACACACTGCGGCTCAGCTTACAGGGCTTCGGGGGTCGGGGGCTGCATGGGCGAAAAGGGAGATGTTTCTTCGAGCTCTGTGAACTGACAAGAAGCAGAGCTGCAGCGCTAGTCCAGACACACACTCAAGAGGATGTCAGATCCCAATTCCTGTACAATGTTGAAACCAAAGTCTGACAGAAATGTGGTCTCTTTTACAGGGTCAGCCACAGGCTTTACTGAACCAAAACTCAATGCTCAGACTAGAACTGACATAAATGTATGAAACAGAAAGACTAGCTGGCATAACGGCACACATACTGCTTTTAATTACCTACAGCTATGCACCTGTCTCCCACTAATGGATTCAGGTTCAGGCGTTGTTGGCTCTATGAATGAACAACACTATTAACAGAAAGCTGCTACTATTAGGCTACGCAAAATACACTGAGGGCACTCAAAATCAGGTGCCCATTTAGCCTACATTTGCTCATCACTATGGTGGTACTGGCGGCCCTGCTTTATCAGTTGAGCAGCAGGAGAGCTGCTGACATTTAGACTGGTGACATTTCTTTGGGTGCTGGTGGTGTGTACTTGCCCTAAGGCCCCATTGATGCTCCTGGAGAAGTTTTCAGCAGCGCTGCAGATGTTCTTCAGGGCACACTGTGTGTGTGTGTGTGTGTGTGTGTGTGTGTATGTGTGTGTGTATGTGTATGTGGGTGTATGTGTGTCAGTGAGTGTTTGATTACAAAACAAACGGAGAGAGATGTGTGGGTTCTCACAAAGGGTTGAGAGCAAGTTCAAGAAGACTTGAGCAGCACAGACAACCAGGCTCACCACAGCACTCAGCTGCAGCATAGTAACATGTACATAGGTTTCCACACACACACTCAGCCACAGTCACACATGCATGTTGAATCTGAACACACACAAACACAACTACAACACGTACACACACACTACTACACACCGTTTTCACAGACGCTGGCCCCTAGCCTCTTTTAACGTCACCAGCCTGCTGCACATAGAGAGAGAGAGAGAGAGAGAGAGAGAAAGAGAAAGAGAAAGTAAAGAAGAACACCACTGCTGCATCAGATGCACACCTCTGCTATCCTGGCTATGCGCTAGTGCAAAGCTAATAATAGCTGTTTTTGCAACACATGTAAATGACTGCCCTGTTGCTCGCTTTCTTGCTTGTCCCATCCTCGTCCGTCCTCTCTCCTATAGATCTGTGTCCCATCCTCGTCCGTCCTCTCTCCTATAGATCTGTGTCCCATCCTCGTCCGTCCTCTCTCCTATAGATCTGTGTCCCATCCTCGTCCGTCCTCTCTCCTATAGATCTGTCTGTCCCATCCTCGTCCGTCCTCTCTCCTATAGATCTGTCTGTCATTCCACTTGTCTAGTTCTACATCCCTCGTTGAGGACCACTCAGGGACAGGAATGCAGCAGCTGTCCAGTGTGTGTGTGTGTGTGTGTGTGTGTGCAACTAATGATAAAAGCTGTCTGCACAACTACACCTCTGCTTTGATGTCTCAGTATTCATAAGCTTCTCATCCCCCCCCCCCACACACACACACACAGTCATTATACATACAAATACAAATCACATACACAATAAATAACATCACAATACATACAAAGCTACACATGCTAACACACTCTCGCTCTCTCTCTCTCACACACACACACACACACACACTGAGGATGAGTCATAAAGAGGAGGGCCTGTCAGTCAGCCAGGCAGAATGCTGCCATTAAAGGCCCCAGGCTTTGCTGTTGCCATGGCAACGGGGCACAGTGAGTCACAGTTTGTTACAGAGGCTCAGTTAGTCATAAGCAGCAACCCCCAACACACACACACACACACACACACACACACACACACACACACACACACAGCTGTCTGAGTGCCGTTTCCCACCATAGGTTGAGCAGTGGATCCATTTTTAGAACGCTCTCTCTGCAGGCCCTCCATGACTCTCCCTCCTCCTATGGGCCCAACAAAGCAGCACAGAGAAGAGCCTACTACTGGCACCGGACACAGGAAACGCACAGCCGCTGCCATGGCTCACCTTGAAAGTCAACCACAACAAACTCAGGTGCTCACTACTAGCTGCAAACTGCAAATATGACAATAGACAGTAGCACAGCAAAATAATCTACATTATGATCACATCTGGTCATGTCACCTGTGATGAACTGTGCACTGAGTTTAAGGTAACAAGAAAAAAGCATGGGCAAAGAGGAAGTTCTCATAAACACACACACACACACACACACACACACACACACACACACACACAGACTCACAAACACACACACACACACACACTCACAAACACACACAAATAAGGACAAGTCTGGGCATCCATGCATAAGCAATGCAATAATCCCTTCTTCTGTACCATCACCAATGGTTCATGAGACCGGAACGTCTCCCTGTCAGATTCTGTCTCTTATGGCAGAACTGATCTCAGGTCAGCTCTCCCTGGCATTCACTGAAACTCTAACCACAGCAGTGCAGCCAGTTGGTCTGACCCTGAACCACCTCCTCAAGGACATTTAAAAGTGACTCCTTTAGTTCAAAGCAGCTTCTGCAAACATAGCTCTATAGCTCACAACCTACAGGCTAGGCTACTTAACATGAAGAACATTCCTTCTGCAGTGTCCAATGAAAGTAAGGCCTTGACCTTGTCTGTGCTAATGCTATGCTACATCATAGCTCACTACTGCAAACAACTGTCTCAAAACAATATCTAAATCTATACCAACACTACTGATGCTAGTTTACTGAGCCACTAAACTAGCATCAGTCATCTTTGTGACTGGCTGATTCGTAGTACTGAAGAAGACCTTGAAGGGTTCAGGGGTTATAAGTTTAGGTTTATAAGTTTTATTAGGATTGTATTTGGTCAAGAGAGCACGAGAGGCCTGTGGCAGAGCCTTAATGCTGGGCAGTCCTGTTCTAATGAGCAGTAAAAACTTTGAAGGGTTCAGGGGTGATACGGTTAGGGGGGACATTGGGATTGGTTTGATCAAGAGAGCACTGGAGGCCTATGGGAGAGCATAAGTTTTCTGTCACTAAGGAGTTCTGTTCTAATGAGCAGTGAAGGAAACCTTCCTGCCTGCACACATACATGTACATTGAGAAGATTCTCACAAGTAGAGCCTTGTGACATTTCCCTGATCTTTGAAGGGCTGCCAAGCCCCACTAAAAAAATGGGAGGGCTGGTTGTCACTTCTGAACACTTCTGGAAAATCTCTCCTGTCGTGGAGAATAGACAGGTGATTTTTTTTTCCTCAGGAGCTCTGCTTGTCTTTGGGTCTTTTTAAAGCAGGACGAGACAAAGCGCAGGGCTCCCACAGTGATGCTGGTGATGGAAGAGAAAGAGGTGGTGACTCAGTGTGCCTGGCTTAGGTGAAGCCTGCTTGGGAAAGAGGCAAGGGTGTGGAGACCCCCCCCACCCTGTAGCTGCAGTGGCGGCATGAGGGCTTGGTTGTTGTGGTTTTATGTGTGCATTAGAGCTGTGAGTGTCAGAGTACATGAGGCAGAATGATGGGGGGTACACGTACACACACACACTCACACACACACACTATCACTGTCACGTATGCCTCAGAGACAATTCCGTGTGTGTGTCTTTGTTATGTAATGCTTATGGTACATTGAGTGATTGCATCGGTCAGCCTCCCACAACTGTTCACAGCATGCATGCTAACCCAAACACACACACCCACACACACTCCACTTCGATCGCCTGCCAGGAATATTTCCATCCACAACCATTCATTCGCCACGGGACAGCAGTAATGTCACTCTTATAAACATGCATAGCATACACATTCAACAATTTCATCCATGGATACCACAGACACACACACACACACAAACTTCCATACAAAAACTTATGCAGTCACTCTTAAAATCTTAGTCTAAATGTTATCATTCTTCATTTGCACAAAGTCATCACACCTTGCTGCCAGTTCTCTGTTAGAGATTCAACTCACACAGCCCCACTTCCCCCCAAGGCCAACACAACAATAAATAAAAACAGGTACTTCTCCAGGAAAGGCCATCAAAAGCGGACATGTGAGAACAAACCTGGCCAACACAACCCAATATAGAGATAAACAGACATATAGGATTGCTCAAACAAGCCGTTTTCTCCAGTTCCCGGGCTTGATAGACTACACTAACTGTGGCTATGTTGTGGCTAAGTGCTTGACCTTGGGAGGGCTGTACAATGATGCTGCTACTGCTGCTGTCTGCTGTAGTTGTCTTTCTGTGACCTTGCTGCCAAACAACATTACGAAAGAAGATGGCTGTAGTCATGGCAACTCAATCCATACAGAGAGGCCTTCCACAACATTTCAATGCTTTGGAAAAAGGACAAAGGTGTTCATTCGACTAGATCAGCATGAATGTGAAGATCGTCAAGATGGTATGTCAACAATGCCATTAAACACTCACAAGTCCGACTGGCTTGTGGCATAGCTCAGAACTCAGTCTGACTTTTAATGCTAACCGGATGATTGACATTCCGAAACAGATGAAACCATTGTGAGTGCTATGGCTTAAGCATTCCTCCCAAGAAAATCAGTGGAGGAGGAGGGCCTGTGTGATTAAACGTGCTGATTAAGACTGGGCTTGCCTAGGCACCTGGGGGGTATACTATGAAGCCAGGTTACTGGCTGACTAACTGCTAGCTAGCTGGCTAACTTGGCTTAGTAGTACAGGCCACTGCTCTAGAGGGCAAGCAATATTAAAAGTGGAATATCTCCCATGAAAGAGATAAAGGGATAAAGAGACTGCTGAGTCCTACTCAGGGCGTGTCACATATTTGTGATATGTCTATTTAATATATGTGCACGTGTGTATGTGTGTGTGTGAAATCAGTTGGGACTACTGTATAGCTTAGCACCCTTACCAGCCCCCCTTCCAGAGTGACCAGTGCCTCTTGCCTCTTGTCTCCTGTCTCCTCTCTTTGCACCTGGCAAAAGGCCCTAGAGCGTCCAAAGGCAACTCCTTCACAGAAAAGGATTATAACAACACATCTACTGCACAGCGATACAATAACACACGTGAAGGCTAGCAAAACAAGCAAACAAAACTACTATCTAAAGTTAGCCTACATGGTTGTAGCCTACAGTATTTCGGCTGGATGCCAACATTTTGTATCTATTATTATATGGGAATATGAGAAAATGGGAGACAGGAAGATATGCAAGATGACATCATACAGCAACTTGCTGTGTCTCCTTTCCTGTCGGTTTAAAGTCCAAAAACAATGGTATTCACACTCTTAAAAAGGAAGTCCTCAAGCGCCTCCATGGATTATGGGTCAAATGGAATGTTACTCCAAGAAACTAAGCAACTAGAAGCCATTAAAGGAATTGGAGAATCCGTCACCTGATTCAGATGATCTCTCTCTTGCTCTTTCTCTCACACACCTACACCTACAGTAGATATAAGTAGCCTAATCAATTGCCTCTATTTCACCCCTATATCCATGAGTGTTCTAATGATCATGAATTAACCCCCCGGCTAAATAAACATAAACACACACACACACACAACATGACCATAATCCACCTCTATTCACCGACTATGTCACAAAGAGCCTGATAGCCATCTAATGTAAACCACAACTATGTCAGAATCACACTTCCTTAAAACACACAGCTAAACCTAGTGGTGTAAAGAAGACAACATAACAGACAAAAGTTTACACAGTGAGGACACGCAAACACTTGGCTAATCTAACACTGCACAGATATTCAGACAAGCAGGTATGCACACGTGCACACACACACACACACACACACACACACACACACACACACACACACACACAGAGCTATGAATATAAAGTGCACCAAAAGTGAGGGTGTTGAATGCTGGACTAGACAATCTACCCTCATCTAGTTATGAGTGTCTGGCACTCTGTCCATGTTGCTATTTTGTTATCAAGCCCCAGGTACAATCTGAGTGTGGCAGCACCCTTCCCCCAGCTCTTGCACTAGGCTGGTGTCAAGACTTGTCCAAACTCGAGAACTGAAATCAACAAACCATGGTTGGCTGGCATGGGTGGCTTGACAGGTCACACCCTAAACCTCTCCCATTTACTAGCCTAAGTAAAAACACTGATATATTAAAACATCCAAGTAAAAACACACACACATTAACACGTATGTCTTGAGGAGACCAATTGCGGGGAAAGGATATGGTCACTTTCACTCTCAGAAAGTTCAAAAAGGTTCAGTGTAAAACTGAACTGAACTACAGGTCAGACCCACCCACCATTTACACTCACACCCACACACTTTCACTCTGTCTTCGATTAACACTCTCACGTGGATGCCAGGTTTATTTGCTTTGTACACACACACTCCTTTGCCCCGCTCCGCCCTTGCCCACAGTCACCTGTAGCTGGTAGACTGATGCTACAACGATGGCAGACTTAAACCCCTTGGAATCTCTTCAGCTTATGGAGGAGCAGGGTCTGCCCTTCACTTTTCAATGGCAGGCAAGTTGTATTTATGGGAATGCAAATATTTTACTCAGATCATCTGTTGCTGGTGAATCCTGCACATTGTACTTTAGTGCCCACACAACACACTGAAAACTGCTTCAGTTCAGGACATCAGAAAATAAATTCTTTTGGGTGTGGAATGGATGTCCAGGATGTAGCCAAATTATGCAGTTAATGTCCTACACAGAACACAATGCTGTTTGTACATGCATTGCTAACAACACGACAAATGGCAAGGAAATGGACACAGTAGTAAACAGACATAGCCTTTTCTTGGGGCATGCATTGATCGCCTTACAATCCAATTACAACATAGGACAGTCTGAGAGAAAAAAGGAAAGCAATTATAAACAACTTACATAAAAATTTAGTTAAGTTAGTGGAGTTCAATTTTTGTCAACAGGCCTAGGCCTACTTTGTCGGGGCAAGAACGGGTTGTCTAGGTTACTCAGCAGCCGAAACGTGACTTCTGTGGCTGTAACGTTACCTCAGTTGTGTGATCGGCACAACTTTCCGTCAATTTTCAAAGAACTACTGATTGTGTGCTTACAAAACTGTGGACAAACACGACGTAGCATGGCCCTACAAACAAAACTTAAGACAGACCTCATAGGAGCCATTGTAGCCTTGGATATTCGCAGGTGACAACACAGTGCTTTTACAGGCATAGCAGTGACCCGAGGACAATCTGGCCAATTTTGCCAACAGGTGTCAGAGAGCGTGAATTAACAGGGGGTATTATATAATAACGTTACAAAAATCTGTGTTAGTAACAGTGCGGCTGCAGTCTGGTTTGCAAATATTATGGATTAACAGGCGATACATATCTAACAATGTCCGGACCTCACAGAGACGATAAGAAAGATAACGAGACCCTGTTGTAGCACGACTAACGTTATTTCAAGCACCATTCATCCTCTTACCTTTGAGCTGAGGAAGGGGTGAAAGCTCAACACATGAGCTCTGAGTTCGAAACTGGGATGAGCCCTGCGATTTCTTCTGTTTCTGGGCCTTTCTCATCGACTTTCGCGTGAATCCGTCCACTTTCTCTGTTGCGGTGATAGCCGACATTTTGATTCATTCACTGTGAATTATTTTGACAAGTGCGCCAGACGGTTAGGTTCGGCTTTCCAAGAAAGGATTAGCTGTTTGAGGAGTATTCAAGAGAAACTACGAGGACACAGCGGTGTGACTGTTTCCTCGTCCTATGTTCTTCTTTTCAACACTTTCTCCCAAAAGCCCGCATCTCTGTCCGCTGGCAGCTCGCTGGACTGTTTACAAAATTAACCGTATAGAGTGGTAAAGTCATCCAATGACATCGGTACATCAACCATCGAATATTCCCCGAATAGGAAACGAAGCGAGGAAGCGAGAGTCAGGTTGTCGGTTAACGTTCCTCACACTTAATGTTGCCTTGTCATTTCCGAACAATCTACAGGTTTCAGTGCTGGCTTCATTCAACGTTTCCGTGAAGGCAACAAATGATTTTAAGTAGCCTAGTTTCAGCAGAATGTTATAAGACAAAGTAGCCTCGACATCTCAAAAGTTACACTGTAACATGCTCCGATGTTTAGGATTCTGTTTTCTGAAGCCGCTTCATCCCGTTCCAGCACAGAATTGAATGTTGACAAGTTCTTCGGCTGTTCTCCTAAATCGCGCTAAGTTATCACAGAAAGCACTATAACTACCATGTTAAGAAATTGTATCGTTTAATGTTTCACGGCTTAGCTTTGCGACAAAAGCGTAAATGGCATGAAAAGTAGGTACATTTCCAAGCAGGTGACGCTACTGTTCTCTGTCCATGCCGAAGAATTATTAACAGCTGTGGAGCGTCTTCTCGACGTTGAGTAACATTCTGTACTAGTGTCACAATGCGTCATTGACGGGCGGGAAGAATATCCAATCTCAATGGTCTAAGATATATTTGGACCAATAGAAATAGAGGACCAATTTGATGTTATTTTTGAACACCAATGGAAAGTTTCCTAAGAGAAAAAATGTTTAGGCATTACTGTACACAGTGGATTTTCCAGTTCTCTCTCGCAACCATACTGTAGTTAAATATGCAAAGGTCTTCTTTTCTTTAAAAAAAATATACATTTGGTTATGTAAAAATCAAGTCATCATTGATAGGTTGAATAATGTTCTTCAACTAAATAACCCAGGATCGTTTTTGAACAACTTCCGTCTGCGTATTTTGTTCTAGAGAGATGTTAGGATTCTGCAATTTGTGATCAGCAGGCACCAACATCAGCTGACCTATGATCATCCTGGCACAACAAATACTAGGGTAACTAAAGGACATTTTCTGTTAAGTTTGTATTCCTTACCATCAGAGTTACTCTTCAGACAGAATGGAATACATCCTCAAATGGGCATAAATTGCTACTTGCTAAGCAAGCGATGGGGACAAAACTGTTCCTGTAATCACCTATTCAATTGGATGGAATGCCTTTCAAGTGCATCAGTGAGGCTAGTCATTGGTAGGGCAAGAGGTAGGTAAAACATAACCAAGGGATTTGTGACATGTAATGTCTTATGTCTGAGCATGCCAAGGTATTTAATAAAATTTAATATTTATAAGAGCTGAGAAGAGGTAGTGTGCAAAACATAGTGCTTGCATTTAATTATAACATTAGACCTCTTTAGTCAATATACACTGAGAGGTATGTACATATACACAAATGACCTTGTACAAGATTGCAAAAACATTCACCATCAAATTCTCAAATTACATATAAAATGTGGACAGGTGTGAAAAGGCTTTCATTTTTTTACCAGTACACAATCACACCAAACAATTGTCATGCAACACACCTTGTTAGATACAAAGCCATGCAAAAAAATGTTAGTCGATGATGAATCGTCCAGATTCAAAATTCCCCTCCGCTCTCTCCTAAAATACACAATACATACAACAGGAGGCCTGGAAGTAAAAAACAAAAACAAATTGGAACACCTTGTAAGAAAGGTGCAGGTACATAGTACCTCTTCCTTAAATAAAATTGTCAGCTTGACTTGAGCACATTATCCAAGAGTCCAATAGAAATGTGTGTTTTCTCTCTGTAATGTTGAATGGAAGACGCAGTGTTGGGTCATTCTGGAGTCCTCTTGCTGAAGTAGGAGGAGATTTTCCTCATGGACTGAGGAGAACTCAGGGTCTGTGGTTACCAGAGAACAGAGAACATCAATAGCCAGCAAAGTTGACTAAATACATGTCACAAACACTAAATTCTCAATTTACAGGTAGAACTGCAACAACTCACCCTATAAACCTAGAAATTGTGTGTGAGTGAGGACAGGAAAAGGCAAAAAGTGACCAAAAAGATTTTGGCCATGTCTGAATCATGAGATATATGGCGTGACTGACAGCATCTGAAAAATTATGTGTAACATTTGTCAGTAGAGGTGCTCTGCATGTATGCCTGTGTTTGGACAGTGTGAGTGTGTGCTCATGCACTTACCGGAGAGGCCGGTGTCCGTTTTTCCTGTTTCCTTCCAAAGCCAGGACTTCTGGGAGAGTGCAAGGCTGTGCTGTGTCCTTTTTGACGTGTCCGTCCCATAACCGCCAGCCAACCAGTCGCAAGCAAGGAGCTGTTCTCTTTATCTGCCTCTGGGTATGAGCTTGATCTTTGCTTCCCCTCCAGGTCGACAGCTAAGGGTTCCTCTCCCCTTTTCTCCCCGTCTCGAGACTCACTTCCCTGGGACACACCAGGGTTGTTTTCCCCAAAGCCCTGGATACGGCCCCTCTTTGCGGCCGGGTTGAGTTCTGACACGCAGGCACAAACCCTGTCTCCATTACAGCAGTAGGCTTCTCCGTCTGCGGTGGTCTCCAGGCGACGTTTGGCCCGTCGTTCTGGTGGCGAAGGCGTGCCGTGCCGCAGCTGTGGGCTCTGGGGGCATGGGCTGAGCACCTTCCGGAGTGGCGGGGTGAGCTGGTTGACAGGGGAGCCGGCAGGGGACCCAGGAGTGCGAGTGAGCCACTGGCGGATAGAGGCGCTGGAGGAGGGTGTTTTTCGGGGAGGCGTGAAGGCCTTGTGTCCCAAAGGCCCAGGAGTGCTGGAGGGGAGAGGGAGATCAGCTCTGCTTGGGGCACAGGCAGCAGGCTGGGGAGAGGACAGGGGCCCGAGGCTGTCAGTGCGTGGGCTCTTCGCTGGGGTGAGCTCGCACTTATTCACACAACCTGATGGTTAGAAAGAGCCCGAAAGTATAAAAACATTAAACCAAGGATTTGGTACAAATTTTTGTGTCCAAGTGCAATAAAAGTTTAAAATGACTGAAGTTTTTGTTAAAAGTTAGTTATCCTACTACCAGGGACAGAACCCACTTCCAATTCTCAGGAGGACTCACCAGGGTTAACAGGACTTGTGGATTTCTCTTTGGGGCACGCCCAACCCACAAGGTTTGCTTCACCAACTGTGGAACGCGCTCCCTCTTCCCCACGGTTCATCCTCCAGATCCGAATGGTGTTGTCATCAGAACAGGAAACAATCTGACAAGAAAACTCTGGAGATTAACCAGAGCAATATAAAAAATTGTCAGCTATTCTTTTGATCTTAACACAGTGTGTAAACACACAATTAAGTAATTGCCCTACTTCAGAACTAGGCTCATTCCAATACTAATTCCTGGTGTGTGTTTCTGCATTTCAAGCCTTTAATGACAGTGGGTTTAAAAAAAACTACAGAAAAACAAAGACACAAAGCGAAAGAAATTGAAAATGTTATCACACCTTTGTAAAGTCTGTGGGACACCACGCCACTGACGTGACTTCCTGACTGTGACCCTGCAGCATCATGGGAGGTTGTCCTGGCGCAGAGATCTGGAGCAAAAAGGTCACAACAAGGTGAGAACTAACCGCAAAAAAAATCCTAATGCAGGTCGAACTGCACAGAGAACAGAAATTCACATGAACAGGCATGTTTCAGCCAGGCTGAACTGGAGGGCATGGAGCTCGAGCTGCCAAATGACTGCATGGTCAGGATCACACACAAAAATGCACAGAAATGGCAGAAATACTGTGAGCAGCAAGGGGACAGTTGTCACCACGGACCCCCGTCTTGTATACATCCTTCTCTGTCCATCCTTAACTGATATAAGACTTGTGGCCATGGTCAGATAAAGAACAAGAGACAGGGCCTTACCTTCCAGATGTAAGCATGATGGTCACTGGATCCACTGGCCAGAAACTGATCATCAGGGCTGATGCTGGACTTCACATAAAATGAGGAGTTACGGTGCCCACTGAAAACTGCCACTGCAAGGGCAACCAAAGTCAGAAGTCAATGATTTGGAAGAGAAACACCATCTATTTTGTTACTGTTATTACTGGTGAATTCTTCATAAACCCTGACATATAATCTTACTGCAGCTTTAAACGGTTAATGAGTTCATTTTGTCACATTAGCCCAGAAGACCTAATATGCCAGTATGTTGTCTTAAGGGAGCCCATCCATTGAGAGTTCAAATATAATGTGACACAGGAGAATTCCAAGGCTGTTCAACATTCCCAATTTGACAACAGGTGGACAGCTCAGAATGGCTCTCATAGAAACACAATGTACCATTCTAGAATTGTCAATGTGATCAATGAGTTGTTTTTTAACAGCAAATTAATCATGCAGACACATGTCATACTACCTGCAATACCTGCCTCCTCATTTACAAACACCACAAAGGCTGTGAGTTCACCCACTCGCTTTGTTTAGTTTGCCGTTGAATATCAGCAACCCACTGTAGGTACTTTTAGCAATGTGCTAGTCCACTGTATAGAACTTGTAAATAATATAAGACCTTGTTTTGTATTTAGGGGCGGCATTTCCCAATTGCACTGTGCCTATCTTTCAATAATGTTTTAAATTCAGAGCTCTACTTGACATTTAGCAGCATAATAGTGTTTGTAGATGCTTCATAATGCCATTTTTAAGAGCTGACGGATATGTTGATGTGACCGTGTGGGGGAGGGGGTGTTTAAAAAAAAATCATGTGGCCAGGACACCCCTGTCACCCTGGGTGTATTGGAAACCGAGCACCACCACTTTGCTGAAACCTGTGCTAACCAGGGACATTCTTTGGCATTCTTTCTTCACAAAAAATAAATGAGAATTCTGGAACTTTAAATGCTAAATGAGAAATTAATTGTGATGAACTTAAATTTTGTGTTGTGATTAATCAGATTCGTTTTTTTAATTGATTGACAGCACTAATTATGACTATTCTGTAAGTTTTTGAGTTGTCGCACTATTGTGTTATTTACAGTCAAGTTCATCTTTCCAACATCTTTTTTTTATTATATGCTGTAGATCTGCCTTTAGATATCATGCTGCAAGTTAAGTCATTAACAAATTGTCCAGCTATAGAGGCATTGACATTGAGGCATTGTCTTTTAAAATTTATAATAAGATTGTATGGAAAGAAAGTATTAGAAGCCAGTGTCAACCAGGAGCATATTGGGTCACATAAACCAAAAGCTACATTGTGCCACCTACTGAAATGCTGAGGTAACACACTTAAATTTGCCAACTCTACAATTACCCTCGCAAACATGTCTATTACCTCAAGAGAACACATTTTGAAGCACACACAATATGAGCACAATAATTAATAACTGCACAGATTCTTTTCTCACCTGGTGTTGTTTTCAGGCCACTGACATTAAACATGTAAATATTGTCATCAGTGCAGTTGGCAAACAGGTTGGAACATGTGGAGTCTAACACAAGACCTGAGAAGCCTGCAAATACAAACACATATAATCACCTATGTAGAATTAGTGAGGCTACTCCAAATTGTTACATGTTACACATGCACACATTCACACCAATGAGAAAGTTATTTAAGTGGGTAATCAAGGCACTGACCAAGTTTGCGTGTACTGGAGCCAGGGTACAGATAGACCTGGAGAGGGACAGGCTCGTGGTGATAGGCTGTGTAGCTCTTCCTAAGGTCCCACATCTTGACTGTTCTAAAATCGGTGAAAATATAAGTAACAAACAAGAAGGTAAAAGGTCACATAAAATGTTGAGTTGATATTTCTGTCTTCATAATGTATAACAATCATGATGACATCATTCCCACTGGTAATTCCTGCAGTCAAAAGGAACCCGATTTCTGATATAGCCAAACTCTACTCTAACAGACACAATGTGTTTGTGGACTCCCTTACCTGTCTACAGCTCCTGATGATATGAGAGTGTGCTCATCACGAAACAGCACCACTGTCACACTCTGTTGGTTATCCTGAGAGGACAAAGTCAATGGCAAGATTCAGTCAGTAAGAGCACATGCATAAACTATCCTTAACACAGCCTGTCAGTCAGCCTTCTCAAATAACCACACACATCACTGAGGATGCTCAAAGTCTGATTTCTTGGGTAACTGTCCAAAATGCAGCTAATATGTCAATACTTGCAAACACTAACAATCTTAGCAGCCTTAGTACCATTAGACTTGCTGAGCAGGTTGTCAGAAACAATTAGTGCCTTCATTTACCAGGCAAACACTGTGCTAGCAGCTGCAACTACAACATAGTGCTGTACTTTAAGTAAAAGATGTCATCACAGCGCCACTCACAGTCACTCGCTGGTTTTGCATTTTCTTCTTGGATTTGGGCGTTTTGGACAAGTCTGGTTTGTTTTTGTTGTGAGCGCCACTGATTTGTTTTACTTGTCGGTAAAAACCATCTGAGGAAGAAATTAATATTGTTATACTTTATCTCCTCCTGCTGTCTTAGCAGATGAGAAAATATGCAAGAAGAAGGTGGAACAGACCTACATCGTGATTTGAACAATAGATCATGTGAATGGATCACAACCAAAATCCACAGTAATCTCAGTACAGGCACAAATGCAAACTTTACACTATTGTTTCTTTCAAATTCAACTTCATCACCTGGTTGGCTTTTGTGAGATCACTACTTTATCTTGTGGTGCAAGATCACATGCATTTCACCAAATGAAAAAACAGAGATTTGTGAAATACTGGCTGCAGTGTTAGAGCTCAGTGTCTTACCTTTCTTACTGCATCTTGTGTCCCAAAGCATAATATTGCCATCTCGGCCTCCAGTGCAGAACACAGCTGCAGAGATGAAGAGAGGACAAAAGGAGTGAGCAAACAGCAAACATACACTCAGACATATGTATAATTATAGTGCAATTTGTGCTTCTGTGTGGAATCAGAGCTTCTTCATGGCCCCCCCCCCCCCAGAACCTCTGTATGCACTCAAACGGTAGACTAGTGCCACATGTACCTTTGCGGCCCGTTGCACCAAATCGGTGCCGAACCATAAATAAAGCTTAAAGCTTGTGTGGGGGGACATTACCCTTCTCCTGTTTAGAAAAGGCCACAGACTTGAGGCTGCACTGGTGTCCCCTGAAGCTTCCTAGCAACTCCCCACTCTTCACGTCCCAAAGGCGAGCGGATTGGTCCCCCGATGCAGTAACCTGTAACCCCACACCAGACCAGAGAACACAACAACAGCAGACAACAGTAAGAAAAATAATACTGAATATATGTATAAATGCATTAATACGCATGATTCCTCCACTGACATAAAAGTGTATTAGAATTTATGGAAAAATATCAAAAAAGAGCATGTCAATAATCCTGACCAATAGTGGACACCATTTCCAGCTTTGATAGTAGATTATATGAGATAGCTCCTTAATTCACTTACCAGATTCAGTTCTCCTGGTACCCATGCAACATCAAAGATTGCATTGTCATGTGCCAGCCACTCTGAAAGAAATGGCAATCGGTGAATTTAAAAAACACTCCTTTAATGGATTAGACCAATTCAAATATGCCCCACATAGAGCTGGCACTAAGGACAGGACACTGGCACCATGGACCATGGCGAAGGAGAACATCAAGGTCACTCAAATATTACCTTTCAGGATTGGATTTTGTCGATTTTCTGTATTGTACAGCCTAACAATTCCATCCTCGTTGGCCACTGCCAATACATTTCGTAGGTCTCGGGCTAAATAAAATTCACAAGCAAGGAAAAGAGGAAAGTCACGTTAGAGAGCACATGAAAGGTGAACCACCATAACAGTGAATGGTGAGTATCTGACACTGGGAACTTCGTACCTGATGAAAAGCTGCACCCAAAAGGCGGCACCACATTGCCCAAATTCCCATAGGAAATGTGTTCATCTGGACGGGCGCATTGATAACCTCCCAGCAGTGGTGAGAGGGGATATTCCGGGGAGAGACCTGCAGCAAATGGGTAATCCGTAAAGTTGATTCATGAAGAGAAACAGGAAGTCACCAGTGTGCTCCCGCCAACACCATTAACTTAACGTTAATAGCCCTCTGGACTCACTTATCACTGACCTAACGTTAGCTTCTCAGCCAAACCAAAAAAGTTCTAAGTTCGATAGATATGACATTACAGTTACTCATGATCATTTGGTTTCATTAGAAGAGATAATTTTGAAATGTATCGAAGATAAACATGACTTACGCCGCTGTTAAATTGGATCGAATCTTTTCCCCCTTTCCTATGGCTTTCCTATGGTCATGTCCATCACATAGCTAGTCTAACGTTAACTTCCTTTCAACTCTGCATTAAAGGTACATCGATAAAACAGCCTAGATTACACCCACCAGCATCATGCTCAAGTCAGTTCATGGTACAATTAAATCAGATTGGTATTTATTCATTATGTAGTCAGTTAGCTCGCCAGTACTCGATAGTTAGCTAACTAGCCAGCAGACCAAGGCAACTGGTTAAGTAGGCTACGTGAACATCTAACGTTTAAGTTAACGTAAGACACTCATAACTTACCATTACATTTTCGTTTGCTGACTCCTCTGTCAACCAAGGCGTGGAACAACATATTTTTAAAATGAATGCTTACAAGTCACAAATATACGGAGATTACTAGTTAGCCGCGACGTACCCCTACTGTTAAATGAGGGAAACCCCTTCCCGCGAACTGTATGATCACAGACAAAAGACAAACTACCCGCTAAAATGACATCACACCATTCAACGCGCTCTAATTTGCTGAAGAGTCTGTTTCCTGCTTTTCACGACGTCATTTCCGTCATCACTCTCGCCGAAACATGTTATCCATTCTATAGTATAGTTTTATTCATAATATTCAAAACATCGATTTAACTTGCAATTAAATATGTCACTGTCTACTGCACGTTCTTTTCTGTCGGAGGCTGGGTATGGGGAACAGGAGTTGGACGCCAATTCGGCTCTCATGGAGTTGGACAAAGGTGTGTTCCTGAAAAAGGCTAACGTCAATAACTTAGCATCACTGTTTCGAGTTCATTGAAAATGTCTGTAAACTAAAGTATGTAGATTGAAATATTGCAATTTGCATATAGATTAAATGGTTGCAGTTAACGTCAATTAGTTTTGCCAAAGTTACGCAGCTGGGTTTTAGGCAACTGAATGGCCATCGCAGCTAGCAGCCGTCTGTTTTTTTTTTTCTGAAATCAACGTTTTATTCCTATCTGCTGACAGGACTGCGGTCTGGGAAGCTCGGAGAACAGTGTGAAGCGGTGGTGCTCTTCCCAAAGCTGTTCCAGAAATATCCTTTTCCCATTTTGATAAACTCCGCTTTCCTGAAATTAGCTGACATTTTCAGACTTGGGTATGTATAGCATAGAAATAAAACAATACACTGCATTGCTCCTTGTCAGACTGCTGCTACTAATTTGACACATTGTCCATGTTGTGTGATGTGGCTGTGTCTAGATCATTCGTTATTGCAGAATAGGGGTAGTATTGCATATAGTACACACATTATTGACATCAGACATTTTGACGTGTGTGACATTAGCAGGTTTTGTTTGGAAGCAGAAGTAGAGATACTAGATAATCTTCAGTCTCAACACCAGTGGTCTGGCCATGGAGCATATTGAAAATATGAAGTGCACAGCAGAATATATTTATATACTGACTCTACCATCAGGAACAACTTCCTGCGCCTGTGTGTGCTTAAGGTGACACAGCAGAGTGAGAAGCACCTGGAGAAGATTCTGAACGTTGATGAGTTTGTGAAGAGGGTTTTCTCTGTCATTCACAGTAATGACCCAGTGGCCAGAGCCATCACGCTAAGGTAACTGTCCTTCTATTGCATTAGGAACAATTCATCATGGATAAGCAACAGCTTTACTGTGTGTTGGCATTTTGTTGTGTGTTGGCATGTGGCTCTACACATTTGTACATCTTTGTACTACAGCTAAAGACTATTATGTGTTTTGCCTTCCCTGCCTGAAGATCTCTTTGTTTGCTTTGTTGCTCGTTTGTTTGTTTATTTATTTATTTGTGATTGGCAAGGATGCTGGGCAGTCTGGCCTCCATCATCCCTGAGCGGAAGAATGCCCACCACAGCATCCGTCAGAGTCTGGATTCTCATGACAATGTGGAGGTGGAGGCGGCCATATTTGCTGCAGCCAGCTTTGCTGCCCAGTCAAAGTGAGTTTGGTTCCTCACACAAGGCAGTTGTCCTACAAATGCATTAGATGTATGGGTATCAGTATTGTGTTTGTGCTACTAGTACTTTTGAACATGGTGCCATAACTCTTTTGTTGTCTTTCTTTATTATTTTCAGGGATTTTGCAGTTGGTATTTGTAACAAACTCAGTGAAATGATTCAAGGTAATTATTGTTGTACATTTGTGTGAATATCTGCTTTGCTATACTGGGAATTGTTGAATAGCCCGTGTGAGAGACTTGTGCACATAACCGTGTATGTGTGTGCTTCTTGAAACACTCAAATTACTTGTTTTGAACATGAATCTTACTTTGCAACATTTTGCTAGCTGTCATTTTCCCATGTGAAACATTGTAGTACTTCTTTTGATGATCACACCATGTTGACGTGTAATAACCTCTGTGTGTGTTGGTCAGGGTTGGACACACCAGTGGAGATGAAGCTGAAGCTGATCCCTGTGCTGCAGCACATGCACCATGACGCCTCGGTGGCCTCAACCAGCCGGGAGCTGCTGCAGCAGCTACTCTCCTCCTACCCCTCCACCCACATGGTGATCGTCACGCTGCACACCTTCACACAGCTGGCAGCCACCTCACTCATTGACATCCCCAAACAGGTGTGTGAGCGTAAGCAGGAGGAGGAGGAGGAGGAGAAGGAGGAGAGATTAAGATGTACAAACAAAGCTTTGAGTCTCCCTATCCTTAAATGGCTACATTCAAACCTACATATTAGGCAACATACTCTCACATCTCACACAATACAGTATTGCAAGTCAGAATCCTTTAATATTCATTTGAGGAAAATTTATTTACAGATAACTAGTGAATATGCTGTACTTGAATTCCTGTTGTCATGATTAATCTTCTTAGCGAATTTCTATGAATTTCTTAAACCATGCACAGGATAATTAATCTGTCACTGCTGTCATAATCAGATCCCTTCTGTCTGTTGGTTTTGTGCAAGGCTAGATGCTGAAGCTGAATGTTGTTTTGTAACCCCTCATTTCAGATTCAGCTGCTGCTGCAGTATCTGAGGGAGGACCCCAGGAAGGCTATCAAGAGACTCTGCATTCAGGACCTCAAGCTGATAGCCAAGAAAGCACCACATCTGTGGACCAGGGACAACACACAGGTACACAAGATAAGCGCCCCTTACCCATATACACATGCAACAATGCTACACTTAAAAATGGAAACAGAAAATTGGCGTGCTAACAGAATGTGTGTGTGTTGTGTGTGTGTGTGTGTGTTGTGTCCATCCATCCAGGTGCTGTGTGAGTGTGCTCTGAGCAGTCCCTACAACAGTCTAAAGCTGGGCATGCTCTCAGTTCTCTCTGCCCTGTCTGGAACTATTGCCATCAAACAGTACTTTAGCCCTGGAGCAGGTGAGAAACCAGCACTGTGGCAGTGGCTTTTGTACTCCGCAACAAAAGGAACAATTTTGCAGCAGTTCTAGCTTTGAGATTGTGGACCATTTTGCAGTTACACTTGCAGACTGCAATATTACCCTGTATATTGACCTGTATCGTACTTAAGGGAATACTATAGACGTAGTGATAATTTAGAGTTTTTAGAATGCAGCGTATAATGTGACGGATGGAACGTTCCAGACACATCTCCATCATGTTCCTCCACAGGAGGCTCTTCCTCACCTTCCCCTCGGCAGACAGACCTGGTGCGCCTTGCACAGGAGTGCTGTTACCATAGCAACCTCCTGGTGGCAGCCCATGGGGTCACTGTGCTAGCCAACATCGTCATCTCCTGTCCGGAGAAGAGCCGTCACTCACCTGAAGGTATGTCGAGCCCTTCGAGTGTCTCAGGATGTTTCAATACTACCATCATTTCCAACTCTTATGTTTTCTGCAAACTTACCTTTGGTCATCACCCACTGGTAAAAAAGCAAGAAGCTCAAAATATAGTGTCACATTTCTCAAAGCTGGGTCAGGGTAGTTTTGTTTTGTTTTCACCTTAGCACAATGGTCACGGTTCACAATGTTCGTTTCATCCATGATCCTGTTGAAGCCACAGGTTTTTACACTACTTAAGAAAAACACACAGCACAGGGGATCCTTTAGCCTCGCAGCAACCACACACACACACACATACACACACACACACACACATACACACACACACACACACACACATACACACACACACACACACACACACACGCACGCACACGCACATACACACACACACACATACACACACATACACATACACACACACACACACACATACACATTCACACACACACACACACACACACACACACACACACATACACAACCTGGCCCCTATTATCTCTGTCATGGACTGTATGACAGTGATTCCCATGGGTCTACGTTGTACTGGTATCTTTTTGCTTGTGCAGTGACAACACAGTTGAATCTAATATAATGTGGTTATTACACTATTTGTGTTGAGTTCCACACCTGGAAATTCAGGCAGACTTCCACTTTAGTATACACCACAGAACAGGCCCCAACACCCAAGGCCTGACTTCCACTTTAGTATACACCACAGAACAGGCTGCCAAGAGCTACAAACAGCTGGTCTGACAGTCATATTCTGTTCTTAGACCGGCAAAACTGTACATCTTAATGAGCCCCACATCCCAACATGCAGTCTTGCCTGTGAGCTGTGTGTGTGTGTGTGTGTGTGTGTGTGTGTGTGTGTGTGTGTGTGTGTGTGTGTGTGTGTGTGTGTGTGTGTCTCCTAGAAGGGAAAATAATGAGGAACCCATCCCAGGGGTGTTGGTGCTGTTGGTTCTCCAGTACTGTAGATGATGTTCTTTTCTGCACTAAGCATTTTCCTTGTCGTGGTTTTCCCTTCTATCGTCTGTTCTCAGTTGTGCTTTTCCACTTTGATTGCTGTTTTTTTCCAGGTTTGCTTCACCTGCATTTTCTTCTGTTTTTCTGTTCTCTTACTTGGCCTCTTACTTGGCCTCTTTCTTGTCCTGTGCAGAAGTAACTACTGCAGCCTCTCCTTTGTGCTATAGACCCTCTGGTATGCTAGGACTCCACCAGATATGTTATGGGAACGTCACGTCACGTCAAAATACATTTAAGAGACTGATCTGTTTTTTTTAAATGTTTGCTCCGCTGCAGTGTGTGTCTGGTGGAGCCAGTTTCAATGATGATCCTGAAAGCTGTTGAATTTGTTGAATCAGTAACGTATCCATAATGTACCCGGTGTAGCCTCCCTGTCAGACCCTCTGTTACCTGCAATGATTCTAGAATGTTTTGTGCCCCTTGTAGATGTGCTGCAGCTGGAGCAGGACACTGTCATGGGAGTGGAGTCTCTGATGGTACTCTGTAGCCAGGATGACAGCACCACGGCACAGTCCACTCTCAAGGTGGGTGGGGTCTTATGCCAAAGACGTCTTTTGTCTGGAGATGCAGGGAGTAGAAATGTGTGTATCTCTTGAACAATAAATATGAGTATTTGGGAGGCTGGACTTAACATTGCTTACATGCTTCTCCTCAGACTAGATCAGTCCAAAACCATAACTGATGAATTGTCCTGTATTGGTAGTTTATTGGATACTGATTGTTGGTCATCATCTACCATCACCTATGGGAGACTAGGGTGACTCAGCATTTTCCACAGAATGTCCATTGTTTCTACAGCAAAATACACCAGAATTGGCAGTGGTGAAAGAATTAAAACTAATGTAAGCAAATGAGACTTAAACTTCAGCATGTATGCGTCTGATGCGGCTAAAATATTTTCTGACCCATATGTAGACTATGGTGGTGCAAATTAGACTGTGCGGGGCTGCCTCAGTCTAAGCAATGAGTGTGAAACACAGTGCCTGATCAGTATTTTAGACACCTTCCTTTTGTTTTGACAACTGTATGTTCCTGCTAACCTTTCACTGATTGTTCTGTTGTTCTTCGCCCCCTTCCCTGCAGATGGCGCTGTTGTCCCTGGTGCGCATGCTGAAGGTGCGCCCTCACCTTGCCCAAGTGTGTGTGGAGCTGCTTCTGTGCCAGCTCCGCTCCGCCTGTGACCCTGCCCGTGTGCATCTGTGCCATGCCCTAGCTGCCGTTGCCAGCCAGTTACCTGTGCTCGGAGAGGGCATGCTGGGAGATGTAGTCGACCTGTACAGGGTCGCTGGCCACTCGAGCTCTGAGAAGCAGCAGGAGCTACTGGTAAGATTACAGCAGTAGACAAACAAGAATTTCACACTACAGTACCAGTGAAAGACAATTAATTGATTGGTTGTCAGCTATTAAATTGTTTGTCAAAAAATACTCCTCATCTGTTAATTATCGTTTTCCTTAGGGATTAATAAAGTATCTATCTCTCTATCTGTCTACCCATATGTCTGTCTATGTATCTAATTAAAAAAACGATATGAAGATTAATTTGCAGTTCAAGCAATCAGTTATTGCTGCCCTAATGTTGCAGCATGTTTGAGTAGTTTATAAAGTGCTCTGATTCAGCATTTAGACAAAAAGTGAATTTATGATGTGCTGTTTTACTTCCCAGATCAGCAGTACTGATCAGGGTGCCATTTCTACAGATGCTAACTTCCATTGTTCTCGTGGTTGTTATACTGCCTCACTCAATGGCACAACTACCAAGGTTGCTGATGACATCCAACGAGATTGCTAACAGCATGTAGAAATGCACAACTGAGTCTATTGCAAATGTCGGTAGCCATTTTCTGCTTATTCCTCGTCTCCTCATTGTACCTGCAGGTCTCCTTGGCAACGGTTGTGTTTGTGGCCAGCCAGTCGCGCTTGTCGGCTGAGGTGAAATCAGTGATCAGAGAAGAGCTGGAGAACGCCGCCAACGGGTGGACCGTTTACCGGATTGCCAGACAAGCGTCACGCATGGTAGCACACACACACAAACACCCATATGGCCCTCCCATTCAAGTACACATAACTGAATTGTCACTCACATTTATCATTTACATTTACTCACAAATCCCCTGGGTTCCTTCACAAACTTCTACTTGGCACATAGATTCTTAGATTTTTCATTTTTTTTGTTCATTTTTTTGTCTTCGCCGTGTCTCTGTCTCACCTCTGTGTGTGTGTGTGTGTGTGTGTGTGCACACACGTGTGTTTTTTTGTCTTCATCTTGTCTGTGTGTGTGTGCTTTTTGTCTTTAACATCTCACCTCTCTATCTATTTCTCTGTTTGTGTGTGTGTGTGTGTGTGTGTGTGTGTGTGTGTGTGTGTTTTCTGTCCAGGGCTGCCATACATTCTCCTGTGAGCTGTACCAGATCCTTCGCACGCGCGTGGCCTCCGAGCATCTCTACTTCTGGTTGAGCAGCCTGCAGGAGTTCTCTCAGGCCGAGCAGTGTCTGAGTGACCTGCAGGACGGGGACTACAGTGCAGCCACCACCGCTATTGCAGAGGCTCTCCGCTCCTACCAGAAGGGCATTGCCTCGCTCACGGTGTGTGTGTGTGTGTGTGTAAATGTGCCAGAGTGACCCATTGCACATTATGTGTTAATCTGGGTGCCAAGGGGAGGGACTTCCTAACTTTCCTCAACCCTGTGTGTGTGTGTGTGTGTGTGTGTGTGTGTCCACCAGGCCGCCAGCACACCCCTGAGTCCCCTGACGTTCCAGTGTGAGTTTGTGAAGCTGCGCATCGATACACTCCAGGCGCTGGCTCTGCTCATCTGCACATGTAACAGTCTGAAGACCAGCCCTCCCCCGGCCATCGCCACATCCATCGCCCTCACATCAGGCAACGAGCTGCAGCGCTGTGGACGCATCTCTCTGCAGGTACACACACACACACACACACACACACGCACGCACGCGCACACACACACACACACACACACACACTCACACGCTAGAGTACTAGAGTATACTAGATAATGGATCCCAGTTTGGACCCCCAGGCACATGCACACACAAACACACACACACCTTCTCCAGCTATTGTCACTGAAAAGTTTATGATATCAGGCAATGAGCAGTAGGCACACACACATACACACACAACACCTCAGACATATTTCAAACAGACACACACAGATGGCCACATTTCACAGATGCTGTTACAGACATTCTGACTCAGTTGGTCTTCACACATACGACATAGAGTAATAGAATATGTTCTCTGTCTGATTTAATCATCATTGTCTATTAAATCATTTTGAGCAAAAGAGTCAACCATAGCATTACAAAGATCTCATCAGCAGTCTGCAGTTACTCTTTCTTCCTGTTTGTCCATTGTGTGTACTTCTCTTTCCCATCTGTCTGGCTCCCTGTCTCATACTCTCTCTCCCCTTGGCCATGGCTCGGACAGATGAAGGTGTCCCTAGAGGAGTTCAGGAGTCTGGCCGCCCGCTACGCTGACCTCTACCAGTCGTCCTTCGACGCTGACTCTGCCACTCTGCGCAACGTTGAGCTGTATCCTTTCGGTCACGACTTTGGGTTTGTCTCTGTTCAGCAGCAGTGTTTACCTCCTCTGTGCTGCTGGCCCAGGCCTCAGACCCATTTAAACAATTAGAGATGGAGCAGAGGCTTTCAGCCAGAGCTTAATACATCCATTTATCGGCTCAGGATTCAAACTGGTGACATTGACATTGCTGATGCAGCACAATATCTGTGCAAATATCTGTGCAAAGAGCTGTGCAAAGTAAGTGTTATTGTGTGTGTGTGTGTGTGTGTGTGTGTGTGTGTCTGTGTCTGTCTAGGAGTGTGTTTTGTCATGACCCTTAACTGATGGTTAGGCAACAACAGAGCTGTCTGCTGGTGTCCCACGTTATTGAAGCACTCATCCTGGATCCCCACACAGCCAAGTACGTCTGCAACACCTTTTAAAGGTCTTTCACTTGAGCTCTCAGTCTCCAGGGTCCATCAGCCACAGCCTTTCAAATTATACTTCATAAGTGATATTCAACCAACCAGAACATCATGGAGTCAGGGGCACATATTTGCTGTAGCGTTTAATGCCATCACTCTGAAATGTCACATTTATGAGGTTCATGTTGAGACATTTGTTACCCCTGAGTTAAGGCTGGCATATGTTAATCTGCTCATACATTATAGATTACTAATGACATGCTGTTGTACATTCCCAGTATGTGAACTTTTACTTGTAAGGCTGACCCTCAGCACACGATAGATGATTTCACATCGGTAAAATGCAGCACCTCTCTATTTCCAGTACCTAGCACTAAGGCTGTGTATTTGTCATGGTATACTAACAGTTATGTGTTGCCTGCTAAGACTGTTCTTCTAACAAGAGCGGTGTGGGTGCAGTGTTGACAGGACGCAGAGATATTGTTATGTAAAAAATCACAAGGTGATCTACAAGGTGATTTCTGTCCTTTCTCTATGGTGCATCCATCTTTTTCTTCATCCCTTGTTTGTCTAGTTTTCAAGAGTGTGGCGGAGCAGGGGTGGTGCAGGCGGAGAGCGAGTACGAGAGGCAGATGATGGCCGTCTTCAGTCGAGTGCTCGAGGAGGTGGAGAACCTTGGCAGAAAACACCCACCTGTCTCGTACCTGGTGAGACACGCTCACACACTCCAAACCTTACACAATCACAACCAAACACTGGGTTTGGTTTTGTAGCGCTTGTCACATGCCCCTTTTCCATCAGGTATTTAAGCCAATTAACTCTTAAGTCACATTTGTTTTTAGCGACATAAGAAGCATAAAATTGTTAACTTTTTGATGTGCATTATTTTAAAACGAATAATCTTTTGATGGAAAAGTGTATATTTTGCTTTACATGGAGATATGTGAAAATTGCTAGAGGCCTACATTTCTCCTGTTCTATAGGAAGAAGTGCAGTAATTAGCCTCTGATTTAGACTTTATCTGTGATTCCTCTGTCTCTCATTGCTCTTTCAGCACACGGCGTGTCTATGTGATGCTGTAATAGCTCTGCTTAAGGTGCCCCTGTCTTTCCAGAGGTATTTCTTCCAGAAGCTTCAGTCCACCAGCATTAAAGTGAGTCCTGTATGAACATGTTATGTGCAAGTTCTCCAGTGTCTGTTTCTAAATTAGGCTGCTACAGTCATAAAGATCGCCCGATCTTTATTAACCCTTTATTAACCCTTTAGTGGCTCGTCTTAACGGTGAGAGTTTTGACTCCATCCTCTTGTTCTCTGAGTGGTGCTGTTGAAATATACTATTGCTTGACAATGGAGTCCCTCTTGGTTCTAGCTTGCTCTGTCACCATCACCACGGACCCCGAGTGAACCAATACCGGTGCAGAACAATCAGCAGCTGGCTTTGAAGGTGGAGGGCGTTGTGCAGCACGGCTCCAACCCCGGACTGTTCCGGAAGATCCAGTCAGTCAGCCTTAATGTCAGCTCCTCACTACAGAGCAAGACTGGGCCTGACTCAAAGGTAACTGACAACAATTACAGACCTGCTCCCATTAAACACACAGTAATGGGAGGAGAAATGGAGAGCAGGGAATATCACAGCAACTTGTGCCAGTGTTTTTATCTGACATTTTGATGCACAGTAAAGATGTATAAGCTGGATGAGCTGACTTTGGACAAATCTTGGCAATTCTTGATGGAAGTCTGCACACTCTGAGCGCTTGTGCTGTTTATCAACGGTGTTTCTGAGACTAGAAGTGCCAAGTCATACGCTAACATGAGAGCATTAAATTGGACTGCTCTCTCTGTCCTCAGGTACCTATGGAGGGAAAGACCAATGAGATTGAACAGAGAGTGGAGCCTCACAATGACTACTTTAGCACGCAGTTCCTGCTCAACTTCTCGGTGCTGGGCACGCACACGGTCACAGTGGAGGCATCCGTGGTGGACGACAGCGGCGTGGAGTGGAAGACGGGACCACGCTCGGTCGTGGGCGTCAAGTCACTGGAGGACCCATTCTCACAGCAGCTCAGGCACCAGCAACAGCAGCAGCAGCAGTCCCAGCAGCAGCCGCCCCCGTCCCAGCAGGCTGCAGCCCAGGCTGCCACTCAGAGGAGTGCCTATGCGCGCATCTAGTAATTGCCATCAGGGGGACCCAGAAAGAGCCCTGGAGGGAAAATGTAAATGAATTGGACATTAGAAGCAACTGATAAGGGTGGCACACAGAATCTTATCTGTGTAACAAAAACTGCTGTATCGGTTCAAACTTCATTTGGCACATTTCCTGTTGAAATCCAAATGTGGCTGTAAATGTGAAAGCATGCAAGCCAATAATGTCAATAAGGAAATAATGTCATTTTTACATTTGCTTGAGGAATATTAAGAAGCATACAGGTCTGTTGTGCTCAGTACAGTTTTGCAGAGCCAAGTGAGAAATGCCCAGTCTTCTCAATACTAGACCATTTTGAGTGGTCGTACAAATAAATGACATATACAGCAAATTGTCGTTGAGAATCAGAATTTGTCCCAGTCTGTTAGGTAAAAAATTAAATCTGAAAAAAAAAGAAAAAGAAAAAAAGTCATGGAAGAATTGTTACCTTACTCATTGTGCATTGAAAGAATAAAAAAATACACTTCATTTAAAATCTGTGGCTGGACAACAACTATTTTTAGAACCACTTGGCGCCAGTGTTGTGCAAAATGTGAACTGTATGCAAGCAAGTGTTTTTTCTATGTATGCACTAGAATTGTACATATACATTTTTGAAAAGCAGTCATAAATTACTTTGGACTTATAGGATTTCAATCAACCATGGTGGAAATCCATTTAATCATCCAGAAGAAAATAGTACCCTCTGTTGGTAAGTCAATTTGGTGGTGATTTGATAAGAAAGCATATTGATTACTCAAAACTGTCAGTACTGGCTGGGCGTCTATTTAAAGCGAGTCACCCAGTTTGTTTATGTATCTGTAGTCTCACATCTGATTTACGACCCCCGGTCTCCCAATCAAGTGACATACAGATGGCCTTTATTGGTTTAAAGGTTTTTGTCATTTGTGCACTGTGATTTGAAAGTGCAAACACTTTAAAATGTGCTGAATAATCAGGAGAAATGTTTTTTTTGAGGGTGAGGCATGGAGGCCAGGTCGATGGTCGGAGGATATTTCGTTAAGCCAAAGAGATGCGCTTGCGCAGATGTATGCTCGCCCTCTGTTAACACTGTCGTCATAAAGAGATTCTCCTCTGGTGGCTGCGGAGTCGAACTGCTCATCCAATCGCCTAGAACGTTAACTGCAAAACTAGAGGTTTGACCAGCAAGCGAACATGCTCGATATTACATCCTTAAACGGCCTGGACTTTGCAGCAAAATAAAGGGATGTTCTTACCTCTTCTGAATCAACTCATTTGGACTTAATACGAGGGCAAAGCAAGGACTTGATCAACTTTAAAGCAGAATGCTTTAGAACTATTCCTAGCTCATGCATCGATTGAATTATTCGCGTGCCATTGACTGAGAGGCAGTCTTTAATGCAGGATATCAAACGGGAATGAGGAATGTCAATGAGGCTATAATTGACACACCGGCAACAGGAGAAAATGAATTAGATTTGAAATGTCTGTCATAAAAACTACATGTGACTCGATATACAACCATCTTTGGCCAGCTATTTAGCTGGCTAGTGGCATCGTCCGGCATTTGTACGAGGACAGTGAGATTGAGTGAGTACATTATGTTAATCAGAGCTTGCTGGTGGCAAAGTGCAACGAATGTTGTTCTGTCACCATCAATTCGATGCCTGAAAATGTATCACTTTGTAGCTAACCTTGATGGCGTTGCAACATGCAGCGCAGAGCGCAACCGAGCGTAACCGAGCGCAACACGGTCGAATAAATGATGTCACACCGTATGATATTTAGCTAGCATAGCTACGGATATTAGCAGTCATTGCGCTATAGTACGAATGCTTGATGGACATGTCTCAGAAACAGCCCGTATTATCGCTCTCACTTGCAAGATGATAATGAAAGAGAGCCCCCCTATTGTCGGTTAAGGCGGACTGCAGATTGTATTGAATTTTAATTAATAGAGGTTAGACTTCTAGTTAAAGCGTTATCATATTGGTTGAATATGATTTACGAAAGTCATTATTGGTTTAGCTAACGGTTATGTTAGCTTTTTCTTGGTAGCCCGCTAGATATCTTGGAAACTTGATGGGTAGCCTACATAGCTACAGCGTTCATAAACTGCTAATGTTATCCCATCTTGGTTGACTAGCCAGTGTTAATCTAGCAAGTTAGCTGTCGCGTAAACTGTACCGTTATTTTTCAGGTTGGCCATCAAGATTGATATAATATTGAAGCATTCTACAAGAACGTTTGAGAATTTGAAATTCTGTCTGATCACACTGTTAAGAATGTCTTTAAGGCAGTCAAAGTAGTGAATTGGCAAATACTTGCAGGGGAGGAAATCCTAATGGATGACATGCACTTCCAGAATAGCTAGCGCGAGATTGCTAGTTTATAGGTTAGCTGAGAATTGCCTTTCCCTTCGAGTGCAGGGAACCTTATATGGCGTCACGGTCATGATCATTTCACAGAATGAATCATTTCTTGTGTATTTTATTATGTATCATACAAAACAGCCGTAGTTACGGTAAAATTTTGCATGGAACCATTCTCACGAGTGGCCTGCCTGCGCGTCATGGATTAAGAATGCGGTGCTCTGAAGGACATGATTTTCCTCTTGTGAGGACCGCTTAATGGTCATAACAAACCCTTCCTTACTTAGAACTTTAAAAATTATGGTGTCGAGTCTATTACTGCGCAAAATATACAACTTCTACAACGCTACTGTCGAGTTTTCCTTTCCCATACAGTAACATATCTTCATATCATATCGTGCCAGTCACTGTTTCAATGACTAACTTGTATCCGGTACCACCAGTTGACTCATGTAAACTCCCCAGGTTGGTGGCAGTTGAGCAGCATCGCGGGCGACTACGTTTTCGTGTCGCATGATTGTGATGGTAGACCGAACATTTCCACAACGCCATTAGATGTCAGACAGAAGTACAATTTAGCCTAGTGGGCTACTTTTTGTTTACATCTCTCGCGGAAAAATTCCTAGGTATGTTTTCACACTTGCGCTTACTTTTAGCCAGTGTGCTGTAATAGAGCAGTTCCGTTGAAGTTCCGCCAGTTTCTAGCGGTTGTCAGTTCAAAAGTCCATTTGGGCGAGGATGTTGTAGTGTGTCTAGTATGTTGTAGAATATTGGGGAGGAGCAATTCGTTGATAAATGAGAATTCTTCATTACTCGATGGTGTTGCCAAGGAATTGTTTTCAGTAACTTGCTCTATCTCTACGGTATCATTTGCTGTTATAACCGCAATTTTTAACCGCAAGTTTTCTTTTCTTCTTCTTGCAGGTAGGAAGCACCAGAATGGCATCTCTCCTGGACGAAGCCGGCAAACTGGGCTGGATTATATTAAGGGCACTACTGCGTTTTGCCTTCATGTTTTTAAACAACTGTGTTGCTATCCCTTCCTATTGCCTCTACTTAATTCTGTTGCAACCTTTGAGAATAATGGATAGCCGTGCTTTCTGGCACATTGAAGGAGTAATGTTCAAGTGGTTGTTAGCGATGGTTTCCTCTTGGGGATGGATTGCTGGCTACACAGGTGAGTGTCTCTGTTGTTGTCATATATTTGTGTGTGTGTGTGTGAACTTTACATGTTATTGGTGACAAAATGATTTCCAGTGACAAATGTTTTTTTTTTCTGTTTGACCTCCTCATACTGGCTTTTAAAAGGGAAAAACTTGTGTGTGTATACATTTTGTATATATATATATATATGTATGTACATACACATTTACATTTATGCGTTTAGCAGATGCTTTTATTCAAAGCGACTACATTTGCAACTATACTTGATATATGGCTAGGATTCTACTATCATGAGGTGACCATTTACCAGTTTACCATGCTTGTTGTGTGAGTAATATAGGCTATATTGTTCGTTGTCAAAATCGTTGTGATTCCCGCTGACTTGCTTATTGGTCTACGCTCTAACACCCTGGTGTTTGGTTTCACTGGAGCTGCTAGCAAAATGCTTACAAAATAGAAAAGTATCTGGACATGTTAGCAACAAGGTTGGCTGCTAAATAATGCATAAGTGTTCTCCTATGCAACACCTGGCTTCGGTGCTGCACGTTTATGTCCTTAGCACTGTCAACAGTGTATTGGTTCATGGGACACCTTGTGCTACAATGGAAACTGTGGACTGATTAAATCTTTTAAGTGGCGACAAATAGTTGAGTTTTGACCCTCTGGGAATGCCCAGAGAGCATGGCTATGGCTGAGTCACAGTGTCCCCGCCATAAGCCTTGAATCTTCAAGCGCTTATGGCCTGAGTCGCCTTCAGGATTATCTTTGAGGGTTCAGGACCTACTGCTAGGTAGGGCATTAAGAATGACTTCCCATTGGGTTGGTTACTAGCTGTGTTTCTATCCAACTTGTTCATGCGTGTTTAAGTGATGTGAATAACAAATCCTCAGTTGGAAACACCTGAAAACTCTCATCAGTCCCCTAATGTGAATATAAATTCAATTTGTTTAAGGGGGTGGATTAACTCCTGATGTTAATAATGCATAATGCAATTAAAGTTGATGGAAACAGTTTAATTTGTGTATATTCACATTTCCTGAAAGAAGACTTAATGTGTCTCATTGGGACATCTCTGGTAAAATAGAGAATAAACTGTGTGGCTGGTACTGGTGAAAAGTGTGAAATATGTCCATAATTTTAGAGGGTTTTCCCTCTTCTAAGCGTACCAAGTGAAACCCCTCAGAGATTCCAGAGAAAATAAGATAGTGTCTTTTGTGCATCTGTTTGGGATAAGGACAGCCCTACCCAACATTAGGCTGCTGCTGCTGAGCAAGACAACTTCCAGTGAACTCCTCTTCCTAATCGTCTTCCCGGAGCTATGTTGTTTTTCTGTGTTTGAGCTGCCCACTTTTTAGCACATATAACCATGTTATCAACTATATTAACTATGTTATTAAATATTTTAATATCACAATATAAAAAAAACTTATCAAAGGAAGACGGTGTAACAATATGTCATCATCAGTGATATGGCCCATCCATACAGGAAAGTGAATTTATATATTTTGTACATCAAAGCTCGAAGCAAAGCTCAGCCAACTGAATTACTGGAGCAGTTGATAGACTGAAGGACAGGAAAGACTCCAAAGAGCCATCAGAAATGACACAACATGTATCTGCCCTGCAAATGTTTGCATATATGGCAGTAATGCAAACCTTTGGTTTTGTTGGGGCTACTGCGGACTTGCTCTCTGCGTGATGGTTTGCAAATGACCGCTCTCCAGTTCCTCCTGAATGTTCTACTCATGAAAGAGGGATTCTGTACTTTGTGTTCTAGAGTTTGAGTCAGCTGCAGTTATCCTTTCTATCATTCTTTTTCTTCAGTTCATCTCTATATTTTCCTCATAAGGCACTTTTAGGAATTTACCCACACACTATACCCAGGGTATTCCTTTGCTGAGCTTATAAAAATCCTGCTAATTAAAATTAATGAAGACAATGGATTATGGCCACTAAAACTATTATGGAGGTCCAACCGTTACGAAGATCCAACTTCTAACAGTCATCCTGTTATGCTCTGCCAAGTCACCATGTCTGATGACATTGCTCACATGGAATCTGTAAGTCTCCCTGACTTTGGCAGTGTTAAAGGTAAAATCTGGTCCATCACCCCATGTCCCTGTTCTTTGAGTTTGCTGAGTGCTGTCAGTAGGTATGAGAATGACAGCATTTTGTACAACATAGAACAACGTAAAACAAAACTTCCTTGCCCTCATCAGTCGGCTGCTGTTTTGCTATTTGGTTTGCAATAACAAATTGTCATTCTACTACGGTACCTACTGACAGTACTCAGCGACATGAAACAACAGGGTTATGGGTTGATTCACTCCGTAAATTCCCTTTGGTATATGCATCACTTTTGTGTTAGGCTCCCATATGACAACTACTGGTTCCTTCACGGTTCTCCCACCTCAGTGGATTATTATGGTAAAAAGATTTTCAGAAGTGGCCAATTATATATTTAACAAGGAACACATGAAATGGCTCTTTTAGGATAATAGCCTTGAGCATCTGTTGTTGGGGAAGTGATGTCAATGTTACTCTAGTCTGCAGTCAGTGACTGATGCAGGGAGATGTGACTTGGTGCCTCATAGGCCAGGTGATGGGCCAGATGTTTGCACTGAGTCATAATGATCAGAGCGACTGTCGCCATGGTGAATTGTCCCCTAAAGAGGGAGATGCCCACTGTTGCCGAGCAGTGCAGTTAGTGAGCTCATCTCAGGAGCGTCCGGTGCATGATGCTCTTGCTCTCTTTGCCAAAGGTGACCTTAACTGTATAAGGCAGAGAGGAGATTTTTTTTTTAATTATGCATATTCCTCTTTTTCTTTTTCACTACAACATCTTGTCAGAAGGGTTTCGCAAATCTAGAGCATGAGCTGTCAGGGGAGTTGCATTCTGGGAATGCAAACTCCCAGACTTGGTGCGGAAAAGGTTGTATGTGCTCATGGGTGAATCACTGTCTCTAGGATACCAGATAGGGATTCTCAAAGGCAACTTTTGCTCTTTGTTCTGCTGTCTCTCTTGACATGCACACACACATGCACGCGTATGTATGTGTGCAAAACAGATGATGTGTGTATGTATGTGTGCAAAACAATAATTTTTCTGCATGATGGCAAAAACCTGTACTGTTCCTCTAGTATAAAAACACCAAACCCTTTCTTTCCACTTGTTTCACTTTGCTTTCTCTCACATTTACCCTCATTCCTCACGTTTCAAACACCTCACACTAATATTCTTGACTCTCTCTCCCCTCTCTCTCCTCTCGTCTGTCATCGTTACCCATTCAGTTAATTTCTCCCTCCCCTCTCACTCACTCACTCCCTTTTCTTACCAGCTCTGTTCATTAATCCCTCCTTCATTTGCTTGTCACTCTAGTGGGATGCTGTTCAATCAGCTCATTGCTCTTTTTTACTCTCCTCTTGCTTGCTACTCTCTTGCCTGCTTGTTTGTTACTCTAGTACCATGTTGTTCCATCAGCTCATTTCTCTCTTTTACTCTCCTCTTAACTGGTGGCCTGATCAGCTAATTTCATTTGTGTGTGTGTGTGTGTGTGTGTGTGTGTGCTGTCCTTTTAGGCCCGTCCCTCTTTAATCAGAGATGTCTGGCCATGCCCATTCGCCTCGTCGGCATGTTGGCAGCTCGTGTCTGGCATCTAACCTGGCAGAGTCGGACGTGTGTCATGGGATAGGGGGTTCATCTTCCTGCTGTGTTACCACGTGACCCAGGAGGGGTTTACTACAAGCTGGCTCTCTGTGTGTGTATGGGGGGAGGGGGGTGGGGCTGTTACTCTAAACTGTCTTGAAGTGTTTAGGTTATGAATGAACATAGTTATTCAGTTTACTATTGGCCTGGGTTTGGTGTGGGACTTGGTTTCAACCTTTACGCTGACCTGTCAACACAGTAGTAACACACACGTCCGTCCGTCTGCACGCACACAAACAAATGAGCGAGCTGACGAAGCACTGGCTCTGCCTGTCCTCTTGCCTCTAAAAGCCTGCTGAGAAGGAGCTATTCTGTGCTGTGTGTCATGTCGGGGGCATAACTGTGTGTTGGGTGGTGTGTGTGTCTGAGTATTTGTGTGTGTGTGCGTGGACCCGAGCCTTGCTGTCACACTCTTAAACCAGACAGGTGTCACTAGCGGAGGGGGGCTGGATCCAGGATTAGGTTCCACCAATGGTTGGCTGGAAGAGTGATTTTTCGAGGGCCTGGGGAGACACACGCTCTCTGGAAGGCCTAATGAGATTGCTAGGGTTAAGGCAGCACAGGGTCATGTCAGCAATATGACAACTACTGTCTCACTGTGGGAGAGATGACATGGGGATTTTTCCTGGTGTACTGGAGGGCTGCTTCATTCCTTGTTTTATACGTGTATAGAAGCATAGGCCTACTGATCGTTTAATAGTGTATGGAATGTAGGCTGCATATTACATTTACATGTATGCATTTAGCAGACACTTTTATCCAAAGCGATTTACATATTTGTTTAATGGCAGAGCATTATATCATTTTTTAATACTCCCCTGTTATTTAACTTTGCCTCAGTCAGTGGTCATCCTGACTAGGTTGTTACCCAGCGTGACCATTGATACGAAGCCAGTTTGTTGTCCTCTCACCCTGAATGAACTGCCTGAGCATTGTGTGACTATTCTCTACATTCCTCTGATGTTTACCACACTCCTCTGATGTTATCTACAGGAAGCCACAGTGAGGTACTCTCCTTCTGATAAAAGTTAGCTGGTTCTAGTGAAGAACCCGCACTGCAATTCACTGAAGCCCAAAGAATTTCAGGTTTGTCCAGTTCAATCACTGGAGCTGTCTGTAACAAGACTTCCGACCATCCTACAAACGTCATACTTGACCTGTATCAGGTCTATAAGAATGCAAAGAATTGCTTGAACTCCAAAGGTTCAGGTTCTTTAATGCAGCAGCTAAATTCAAGATATTGCATTGATATTTTCTTTGTTTGTGGCATCTTGACAAGCTAACTCGATTCCCTCAGGGGTTATGCGGAGCAAGCAGCAAGCTCTCGTTAGCATGCTGGAAAGCAGGTCAGATGTCCTGCCAGCCCCACTAGTCACCAGAGAGGAGCAAAGGAAAGAGAGCACACACAAATGATGAAGAGAATAAAGGAGGGAGAGATGGATGGAGTGATGGAGGAGGAGATGGCACAGGGCCAGCAGTGTTGCCTTAACTCAGGTGGGGAGTCACACAGGACGTAATGAAGCCAAGAATGCCTAACACCAAACCTCCACTCTCCTCCTCTACAGCACTTTGTAGGCCTGTTGTTAGAAGGACTCTGGCGTGAAGTGCAGCACTTGCAGTCGGCTTTAAATTATGATTAGCCTTTTACTACGTTGATGCCATTTTTCCCCTAGTTGAAGGTGCCCATGTTTCGGTGCCACAGCTATAGATATTTGATGTCATTTTTAGGGCTAGCTAACCTCATTGTTTGTGTTAATTACTAGACAGGCTATAACCGTTTAATTTATATGCTTACCATACTGACAGGGAAGTAGCATGAACCGTTTAGTTACTAGTGTGTTCTTTTCATTCAGCCTAGCATCTCTGGTGAGCCACTATGACCCCCCAAAAAATCCATGCAAGTCTACTTGCATACGTTTGGTGATTCTATTTGAATACAGGCCAGAGTAGCTTTTTCTGCATTGTACTGTTTTGTTTTTTTTTTTTTTTTTTTCCCTTCTTTTGTTTGTGTGTGTGTATGTGTGTGTGTGTGTGTTTGAAAGTCCATTTGCAGTCTCAGTGTGTCTCAGCCAGGCAACAGGACGGTGGTGTCCTTGCTGTTTAGGCCTCTCTCACAGCACAATTCAGTGCGCGAGAAGCAAGCTGGGAGTAAATCCTAAGCCTAACTCGAATAACAATACACCCCCGCCCCCCTCCTGATCACACCCTTGTCATCTTAAGTGCTCCTTTATAATGCTCCCGACACTCTTCCTCAAAGACCATGTCTTTGTGTGCCCACCCCCGACTCTTCTGTGAGCACCAGAGTAGGTCTGCTTAAAAAAAATTAATTAATAAAATAAAGAACATGCTGAATAATTCCCAACTACCAGACTGTTTCCTGTTCATTCTTCACTTTTCTTCTTCCTTTTCTCCTTTTAGTTTAGTTTTTATCTTTGTCTTTTTTTTTATCTTTTATGTTTGTTTTCCTTATGAACTATAACTGAAACTTATTTGACTCTAGCTTGTGTGGCCAACAGTTGCTCTCCTCATGACAGATTAATTATGTTTTCATTTAACATTAGAGTAGTCTGACTCCATTCCCGTCTGAGTCGATATTGGTTATCAATTTTGCACGACTCACAGTCCTCACAGGGTCATAACATAAACATCTGTGTATTTCAAGGCCTAGATTAGTTGTATGTTGTGATGAGCTCTACAGTGGGAAGGCGTGTCGTCTCAGGGTTGTGTAGTCTAACAAAGCTAACAAAGCTGCATTGGTTACGAAGGTAACTTTAAAACTACAGCAAGCTTTGGTGAGAAGTGCATGTTTGCCCTCTGTATTTATCATATTATGACCACTGGTGAGTAGAACAGTCAATAAACAGAGTTTCTCTGAGCCCAGTAAGGGATCAGATCAAATGTCCTATCTCCTAGCAACAGCCTTGGAGCGAGAACACAGATTGGCAGACATGCTTTTTGTTCGCTTGCCCTTGTGAATTCGAGGAAACAAGAAAGGTGATAGGAACCAGGCTGAAGAACTCTTTTGTCAGACATAGAATCTGGCCAGACAGTGGAAAATTATTTCTTGTTCTACCCTACGTCAGTCTAATGGACCATCTACTATGCTGATGACAGTGAATACTTATTGTGCAGGGTGACATCAGTTCAATTTACACATATCCTTAAGTTCCTAACAGGCTTTAAGTAATTTCTGACGTGACCATACATATGTATGGTATTTTACTGGATTTTGGTTTCACTCAAGGCTTATGTTTGAGACCTCTCCCCCCAACACTCTCTGTCTACTTTCAGTAGCCCAATAACTCCATTTACGCACGAGTAACACACGTTTGCCAAGTGTTATTGTTTTCCATCTCTTTCTCTAGGCTTAGGAAGACCTGCTGCCCCTTCTCTTGTTGCCACTTTTGTGTTAGCTTGCTGTCAATAAGTGGCCTGGGGTCCAATGGTTAATGACACTAGTCTGTAGTTGGCTCTTCCATAAATAGTGGGTGCCAATATAAATCACTGCAACAGAAAGCCAAGCTCCAGCTGAGGTCTGTGTTTTAACTGCATTTAATGACGTGTCAGTTTACTCCAGACTTCATCATTCTTCCTCTGCTCCGAATAAATGATGCAGATGAGCATTCATGACACTAAGTAGCCTAAAGGATTTGTCCATTTTTGTCACAGATGAATGAAGCAATACAAAACTGAATGAACAAACGGTAGCCTTTATGAAGTATGGGTGAATATGATTGAGTATGTGATGTTGCCATTGGTACTTTACTGATACTAGTACCCACTGATATTCCCATAGGTTGTTCTTTTTTTTTATGTACAGCAGTGTTGTTTGAAGTGGTTAAAGATAGCCTGATAGCCTGCAAGTGTTTTCAAGGGGCAGCAGGCCTAGTAGGAAGTGGGTGTTTGACGCGGTTTGAAATTACACCATTAGAGTTTTCGTTTCTCCTTCTTTGGTAAGTACAGTGATAGTGGAACAATAGGGGCCTCATGCTTCCCTCCCTTAACATGAGTGAGCCATCACCCAGCCCCCACCCCTCCAAATAATAAAAAGAAAAACACTTTTTACATCCACAACATAGTACAATAGAATGCTTGATCACGGCCACCAAGTTATTGGTTATACTCTACCAGCTGACACCATTGTGTCCCTGAGCAAGGCACTCTCTAGGGGAGACTGGCCCTGAACAATTGATAGTTGACAAAAAATGTAAGTCACTTTGGATAAAAGCGTCTGCTAAATGCGCAAATGTAAATGTAAATATTATGTGTCAAAGGAAGAGGAATGGCCACAGTGGTTGATTTCTTTCAGGAAATGATAAGGGGCAGCCAGTGTTAACCACAACAAGTAGTGAAAAGACTAGTGGCTGGCATGCTGTCATTAATGCAGTGTCAGTTCCGTAAGTGTGTGACTGAAGGTAACCAATTCCATTATCATCAACCATTATCATCTTCAGGCCTCCACCACCACCACCAGTTTATCTCATTGCCATGTTAACTCAATGGCGTGTAAACTCATTGCTATGGGGCCACTTCTGGACAGGAAGAAATATCAGTAACTTAGTTTCCATCATCTCTACCGCACTTTTAACTGTTCCACTACTCGTGCGAGGTGCATTGAAGATGGGATTTGTGTCAGGACTGTCTCTGTCTGCCTGTCTGTAAATGTTCATGTTTCTAATGTAGATGCTACTGTGCTCTGTTTGCCTTTGTAGTGACAGAATGGGGAGATGACGTGAGGCCCATCTCGGAGGAAGAGGCCATGGTTCTCGTCAACCACCAGTCCACTGGTGACGTGTGCACCCTCATGATGTGCCTGCAAGACAAGGGAACGGTAGGTTGACTGGTGGTCATCATGGCAGAGCTGTGTGCTGTTAACGGGGGCTTGGCCTACAAACTGCTGGACGCAAATACTATTTGTTGACGCAAAGGGCTAGTCAAGAGGACTAGAGACTTTCAAAAGGTGGGGTTTTTCTAGGCTCCTCCAGTGGTGGAACAGAAAGCTAAATAAAAGGGTTTACTCTTTTCCTTTAATGGTTATTCTTCTGATCTTATTTCTTGGTTTTCATTGGGAATGGAGAGATGGATATGTGTGTTTGTTGTGTGTTAAAATGTGTGTGTGTATGTGTGTCTTTGTTGTTTTTTTGTGTTCATATGCTTGTTCATGATCATGTTTCTTTCTTTGAAGATCCTATTTGTGTGTTTGTACTGGTGTGTGTGTGCGTGTGTGTGTGTACACACTGCTGCTCCCTTTTCATTGTGGACCAAGATTCATCCCAGACCGGGCTAAGTTAATGGCATTGACTTAAGCAGGAACGTGTTTGCCCAAGATAAGTTATCGGGGCTGTTCCTTGTTTGGCTTCTCTCGACAACTGTGACAAGGCTGTTAACCCCACAGTATAAGTAAACCATTCATTAAAGGAGGAAAACTATGAAAGATTAGTCAGTGCTTTTGAGTTTGTGTCCACCAGGACTCTCACTAGAGTCATTTAAGGGCCAGTTAGCCCTCAGTTTACTGCATTCAGCTGCCATCTCAGGTGAAGCGGTTGAAGGTGTTACTGTAAAAGTGAACAAACAAACAAATAAATAAATAATAACAACCAAAAAACAAAAATGTTCAAAATTTAAGCATTTAGTCCCTTGTGGACTCTTGGGGTGTAGTTGCCCTAAAAATAAAACTAGATTCTCCTCAATCTTCTCAGTAGTCAGATCAATAAGGGCTGCTATTTCTACATGGTCCAGTTGTATTAATGGATCAGGATACTATACAGAGGTATTGATGTGTTTTTAATCCCTCGTCTGTGTAAAAGTTACACATTCAGTCTACAGTATTAGTTAAGCATGATCTACAGTTTAGTTTTAGTCCCTTTATAGAAATCAGCTGTAGAAGTCTCCTGACAGAAAGCTTTGCTTTTCTGTAATGTTTGGGCATTTGCCTCAACTCTCTGAGCCCTTCCTAACACACACACAGCAAGGTCAGGCCTGGTCAGCCCCCCCCCCAGCAATCATTTACCCTGTTGGAGTCCGGCCGTCTCCATTGTTGCTGGTCTATAAATATAAATCACTGCCTCCTGTACCCATCCCAATTTGCTCTTGACTCTTTATTGTTAGGGAAATGAATCGAGTTCATTTTGTCGGGTTGGATGCTGTGCTTCACAGCCCCCACCCATAGAACAGAGCTGTTAACTTGCAAAGGCTTGGGGTTCTGCAGAGAGCCGGCTAGCTCCCTTGGTGCCGTCCTTAGCTTTGTGTTGATGCATGAAAGGTGCTCTACACATATAGTATATAAGTTATGTGTATTTCTAGTAGGGGGTTAGACTGCTTGAATTCTATTTGTCGGTCAAACCCAATCCTCAAGTGTCAGTGAAAGGAAATTGTGTCATGAACCACAAATGTCTGTTTGCTATTCACCCCTAAACTTGGCAGCCAAGAGTTTGTTTGGTGAGCCTTTCAAAATGCTCTTTGGAAGATCATTAAGCTTTATCTTAATAGTACACTTGCTTGTGGACGTCAGTACACTCAAGTCTAATTTTGACACGTTTCACATACAGTTGGCGGCCAAAAAGGTATGACCAATCCCTTGGCCTAATCCACTCCTAGTTTATCTTAGTGTTTGACCTGCAATGATGCTCAAATCCGACTGCCTTTGAGTGGCAAGCACCCAAACTCCAGAAGGCCTCGGCCCTGAGTATCAGGTGCCCATGCCTGGCAAGGCTTCAGAGACCCGATCGATGCCTCTGCTTAACACAATTACAATCTGGCGCGCGACTCCTACACAACAGACTCCAGTCCAGACCTAGGGTCTCTTTGATCCCGGTACTTTGCCGCTATCCTCTGAAGGATGAAGTTACACACACACACACACACACACACACACACACACACACACACACACACAGACCCACACACGTGCACCCTTCCCTCTCCCATTGTCTGTCTTGTGTACACACGCTGGCCTGATGAAGTCAGTATACAGTGTGATGTGAGCGCTACAGTACAATCAAAAAGCTAATGGTCCATTGAGCACCATTGCATACAACAAACTCATCTTGGCACACAATCCATTTTAGGATGCATAGTTTAGGGTGCACTTCTGTGATGCTCCAGATAATGTGTGCCTGTGTCTGTGTGGTCCAGTGAAAACTGCATAAGTAGTTGTCACAAGACTGCCGTGTCATGCAGGTTATCACTGTGAAGGACTGCTGTATGGAGCAGTGGTGGCAGCTGCTAGAACTGGGACCGGGGCTGGGGTTGTCCTTCCCCCCAGAGAGGGCAGACCTTGGCTGGGTAAGGCTGCCTGTCTGTGGTGTGGTGCGCCGCACGCTTAGGGCCAGGTATCATATCAGGATTGTGTGTGTGTGTGTGTGTGTGTGTGTGTGTGTGTGTGTGTGTGTGTGTGTGAGTGAGAGAGAGAGACAGGAGGTTGATGTGCCAGCCCTCAGTGGCTGACAGGAGAAGTGAAGCCACTAATGTCACAGTGCCAAGGGAGGTAGTGGCGCAAGCCCATGCAGCTCCAAAGCTCTTATTTGTCCAGCCAGTGCTCTTTGTCTGGGCAGACACATTGACTGCTTACAAACAGATATATTACAGATATAAGAGTCTTTGTGTGTAGTTGTTTTTTGTTTTCCTCCAGATTGTGTTAGAGAGGAGAGTGCTGGCAGCAGGTGCATGCAAAGTAATGATAACACAAGATAAGCGCTGATGACGGAGGTGTTGACGAAACTGGCCCTTGTTCCCCTTGCAGGTGGTGCAGAGGATGATGTGGCTGATGGACCACGTGTTCAAATACACAAACTTTGGCCTGGTGTCCTTGATCCATGGCGACTTCTTCATCAGACAGGTAAAGAACCGCCTACGCAGAGCAATCAGGAGCTACCAAATCATCCTCTCCTCAAGTGCCCTTGTGCCATCAAGGTCATCCACTCTGTATGATCCCTTTAGTTTAAAGATGAAGTGTCAGAAAATATGTAAATATTTCAGAAATATTTAAATATTAAATGCTAAGATATAATATTAGCTGGGGCAGACACTCAATTTAAATACTCTACTTATCTTCTGTGGTGTTTGCTGATGAAGCTCTGTCAATGGATTGTCCCCACCTTTCAGCACTAGAAATTAACTGTGGTAATCTTATCCTTGTAACAACAGTAAGACAGATGCTCATATATCAGAGAGCAGGGTGTGTCATTCTTCTCTCATTGGGGCTGGGATGTTTGGCCCCAGAGGTAAGTCTCAGTATTGGTTGAGGTGTGGGCTGTTTGGATTAAGCCACGTCAGTTTTTTTTTTTTTTTTTTGCCAGGAACCACCAGGTTCATTTTAGTGCAATAGGCCCTCAAGCCAAATGTAACACTGCCTGCTGTCAGAACAGCGCCTTGGTGTCCTGAACGGGAGAGGTCCTGTTTTGCTGGAGGCTTTAAACACTATGCTAGCGGTGCAGTTCTGATGTGACCCACGGTACCATGTGACTCTAGTGATGAAGCAGCTCAGCTGCTTTCAGTTCTAAAGATTTATTCATAGTACTGAAGTTAGCCAGGTTAATTCTCATGGACAGAAGAGGAACTTTCATATGTGCCCTTGAAGATAACACACATACTTGAGAGTTCCAAAGTAGATTCTGGCTGGTAAACTCTCTCTTTCATTTTTACACACACACACACACACACACACACACATGCACACACACACACACACACACACACACACACACACACACCATACTCTTCAGTGCTCTTTTGCAGAACTTCTCTAATGCTCTCTGCCTAAGATCCTTTTAACCTGATCTCAGTGTGAAATTAACATATCTCTGTTCTCCACTCACATCAGCCAAGCTGACCCATCTAAAAGGGCTGTTCACTGAAAAATGAACATTCTGCCGTTACCAATTATTTGATTCCGCTAGACACCCATTAAAGGTTTTGCTTGTCCAAATGAAATTACCCAGTGAGGCGTCAGTAACTGGAAAAAGCTGCTCACTACTCACCTCATTAGTATTGAAAGTCATTGAAGTAGTCTCCCCTCTCTCAGCCGCTCATCTCTTCCAGAGGAAAGCAAACCCCACACAGAGATCTACAATCATGACAATAAGTAACTTTTCTCATTTCTCTGTTCTTTGAGGCTGCCGAGTGCAGCGTGACGGAACTTGCGAACTGGCAACTGAACGAAAATGCTACTTCCTTGTCCTCATCAGTTAGCATTGGCTGCCTTTTCACTATTTGGTCGACAGTATACCAAATTCTGTCCTTCTCAGACCTACCGATGGATCCTTGCAATGTGAAGCAACAAGGCAACGGATTGGTTCACTCTGAATAAGCAGAGCATAGAATGAGCAGAGCATAGAATGAGCAGTGAAAAAGACTTCTCTGCACACTTTCAAAAAACACAAAGATGCCTCCAATCTGACCAACTCTTAGCTGTATTCTAAATGAAGTTATCTTGAGTAACAAACAAAGGAAGAACCAGAGACAGAAAGACAAAAAGGAGCTGATTTAATACTGAGTCTAGGGGCCATTAAAACAGTGCTCTGCTCATTCTATGCTTCTATGATCAAAAACCGTGACCGGCCAGAGCAGCAGTGAGCACTTGACCCACCGTCACCTTCCCACTCGCACAACAACTATATCAGCGACAGAGACTTACTCTTAGACCTTCCTATCTACCATCAAACACAGCCAGTGGTGTTTACAAGATCCCTGGACATTGGATGGGATGTATTCTCGCTGCAGTGACCTCAGTTTTATCACCACTACACATCCCCCCCGACACACACACACACACACGTACACAGACCCCACCCAATGCAACTGACTGACTGACTAACGGTTTGACTCAGCGTTTATGGGCTGAAGTGGTTTTCTTTTGAAGGGCTCTTCTGATGACCGGCGCCAAAACATTAGTCCCAGTAGTCACCTAATTGGCATGAAAGTTTTCTGAGTGAGCCTCTCTCACAAGCTTTGATGAGCCATCTCTCGGCTGGCTTCAAACCACCCTCCAATTGTGCCCTGTTTGTGAAGCAGCTTTGAGCTGTGAATCAAAAGGCTCAAACAGAATTAACAGCTTCAGGGAACTGTGTGGGATTGAAGTTGACCTTCCTCGGATGTGCTATAAATGTACATCATTCCTTTTTCCTTTTTCTTTTTCCATCTTCCACCCATCCATTTCACAATTGTTAGGCGTGTTTCAAGCGTTAGTGTGATTTCCTCTCCCACTTCCTCTTCCCACCCTGCCTCACTTCCTGTCATTTAACTGTTTCCTGTTCCTGCCCAGGGCAAGGCACACAGGGACAAGCAGCTGGTGTACCTGAAGGACCACCTGGACAAGTTTTACTACAGCCGGGAGCGGAAGTGGATCGTGCTCTTCCCAGAGGGTGGCTTCCTGCGCAAGCGGCGTGAGACCAGCCAGGCCTTTGCCAAGAAGAACGAGCTGCCGCACCTGACACACGTCACGCTGCCACGCCTGGGTGCCACGCAGGTCATCCTCAAGACGCTGGGCCCACAGCAGGAAAACGGCACCCTGGGAGCCGGAGATGCCTCTGCCACCACTGCCACTGGACAGACAGGTACACATTGGCACTGATGCCCTCCCTACACAAACACACACACACACACAGTAAATACATATAAATGTGGCTCTCATGGTGTGTGTGCACATGTAAGCTCTCCTGGGTCAGGCCATGAACAGTCAGTAGGCTAATGAGGGAGCCCATAGACACATACTCAGCGTTCCATATTCAAGAGACAGTTTAAATATTCAGACATGCTAAATACCCTCACACACAGTCTGTCATGCACGCACACACACACACATGCACACACACACACACACATGCACGCACACACACATACACACACACACACACACACACACACACACACACGCAAAGACCTTTCTCCTTGTCCCCTCACTGAACCTCCCACAGCCCTTCCGCTCCATTAGATCTCTTGCCCACAGTCATTCTGCCTCTCCCTCTCTGGGCTCTCTCTCTGTCTCTCCTCCCTTTCTCTTTTTCTCTCTTATGTACTCTTTCTCTTTTACTCATCTCTCTTTTTTTTTGTCCCCCACTTTTTTCTCTCCATTTATTCCTTCATTTTATTTTTAAAAATCCCTTAAATCTCCACTCTAATCCATGTCTCCTCTGGCCACCTCACCATCCGCTGAGCCATCCACAGCTCCTGTCACTGTGGGTGCCCACTTGCCCAGTCTCAGGGAGGCAAAGGAGTGAACTGACTCGTATTCCAGCTCCAGAGCTCTAGAGTTCAGAATTCTGCAGGCAGCTGCCAGCCTTGGATAGACTGAGCTGGCCCAGTAAGCAGATGGTGGTTTGTCCTCAGTAGCAAACTAACGCTAGTTCTGCTCCTGTGGTTCAAGGTCTTAGCTAAAGATCACTTGATGGGTGCAGTGAGCGTAGTTGGGAACTGTTTGCCAGGCTGTCTGAAGTGGTGTTGTGTTGACTTTATATTTCAGTAACAGTGTGCAATCGTGACTGTGTTCAGATGCATGTGGTATCTGTTCTAATGCCGTTTTTGTACAGATTTGTTTTCTTCACAGCCAGTGAAGCTTCTAAAAATGGCTAAGCGTGACCTGGCACTGTTGGACTGATGAAGCAGGGGAGTTTGCTTATGGCTAGCAGCCCAGAGAAGGAGAAGAAGAAGAAGAAGAAGAAGAAAAGAGAGAGTGGAGGGGAGAGAGAGAGAGAAGAGAGCAGCATCAGGGGAGGAGGAGGAGAGGGAGGGATGGAGGGAGTTCAAGTGATCCGATCCCAAAAAACACACATAATAGTCGCAGTTTGTTTAAAACAACACCAAACTATGGAGCAACCACGCCAGTCAAGCAGAGATGGATGCTGTTTTTAAGCAGTTAAGCAGTTTGAAGAGATTCTTGGGTATGTTGTAAGAGACCATATGTGCTTCAGATGACCCCATTGGCTTCTTTAGTACATATGTAAGGACTGATCCAGGATCAGTTTGAATGCACTCTGTGTCTCATTATGTAAGACTAGTGCAGTGCCCATACAAATAATGTATTTCAGTAAACTGGTAGCACTTTACCTGTGTGCAGTAGGTCCATGTTGAATCTGTGATCATATTGGCTGGACTCTGGCCCATGCAGTTAGAGGAGGCACTTGTTTATTAAAGGCTACAAAGACAGTCAAAAGTAGTTAGAGTTGAAAACAGTCAAGCATGATTGGGTTGCAGGTAAAGAAAGATGCGCTGTATAGGCTACCTGTGTGTTTGCTTGTTGTGAAATGATTATGTGCACTTTAAGCACAGAGGCTGTGGAGGCCGTGTCTGCGCGATACAGACGAGAAGTTAATTTTTAGGCTACTGTTATTCGTCATAGTTGACGTGCAGACACATGAGGCAACAGATTGAGTTAATTTTCATGCTAATGTTATTTGTCACAATTGACATCCAGACACGAGGCAACAGAACCGCAAGGGTATTAGGCGTAATTCCCTTGAATCGCAAGAGGTGAATGTCAGCAAAATGGGCTTTTTTATCCACCTGGATTCAGTACCCTACTACACCAGGAGAATGAGACCAGGAGTGTGAGAGGGGGAATGGCTACAGTGTATAGAGTGGCAAAAGGCCACTATGCTTCTTTTAATTATATTTTTTGAATTTGTGGTTCAAAAACCACCAAACTTGGCACTGCACTCACTCGAGCCATTGGTAAAACACATACCAAATGTGAGTGGTCAGTCGGATGAGTGGTTGAAGAGTTATGTGTGGAGCAGACAGAGTGACACACGGACGTTCCTTGCATTGATGGCTAGATAAGACGGAGAAAGTACTCCGATATACACCACTCAATGAACACAATGTAAAATCAAAGCATAAATACCGAATATAGCTAAATATTTTGTGTGTGTGTGTGAGTGTTCCCATCACGGCGGCTGTTGTCCACAGCAACTGACGTGCTGAGTAATGGTTGTGCATTCACAAGGTGGCTCCCTTCTTGTCTCTCTTCTGTTCTCTTTACCATGTAGCTAGTGTACCTTCCTTACACTCTCTCTCTCTCTCTGCCTCTCTCTATCTCTCCCCCCCCCCCCCTCTTTCTCTCCCTCTCTCTCCCTCTCTCTCTCTCTATCTCTCTCCCCCTCTCTCTCTCTCTCTGTTTCTGTTTCTGTTGTTGTTCTGTCAGGCTGAGGAGTAGCGTGATAGATGAGGGGCTCAATCAGGGCCCAATCAATGCATTGTAATTGCTGGTGGTTCACTCTCTCTCTCTGCTGCAGCAGCTCCTCGCCATTAAGCAAGTTCTTTGCAATCAGCAAGCCCAAACCACCCCCGGACTTCACTGTTTTCTTTTTACAACTGATCTCAGGTCATCCAGGATTGCTCAAGAAGAACCAGAATTATTGTAACATGAACCTAAAACATACATGGCTTATGCTTAGCATTCTTTGCTAGCCTCCCTGCAGATTGACCTCTGACAGAGTGGTCATTTCCCCTCACACACAGCCTGTTTATGGATACTCGACCAGGAATGCAAAACAAGAACTGGTCTCTTCTGGCACTGGAGCTGGATGTGTCTCACAAGTGAGACTCCTAGTGTACTTTAGTGGCACAGTATGGAACTAGTAGTGCACCCGCTGCAACAAAGAAACAACATACAAAGTAGTTGACAATGACCCCTAGTAGCCAGTGTGGCAGACCTGGTCATAGAACTGATTCTGGATCAGCCTTTGGCAACACATGTGTGCATATTTGACCTGCTGGATGATTCAACTTCAGCCTCCCCATCCCTGGGGACCGAAGTGCATGCAGGCACGCACCATGATCTTTGTTTGTTTGTAGAACAGTGTGCCCGAAAACAGAGTGGCCAAAAAATGTGGCACATAAATTGTATCCAGTTTGTTAATGCATTATTCATATTGTACGTCTCTTTGGATTACATTTAGATTACATTTATGCATTTAACAGACGCTTTTATCCAAAGCGACTTACATTTAGTCAACTATCAATTGTTCAGGATTGTTTGTTGGATAAAAGTGTGCGCACAGAACCAATAAACAAAACCATGTTTGTGCTGAGGCTGTCTTGGTCAGACTGCGTCCAGTCAGTGCTTCTCCTGAGAGTGTGGTTGCAGAGAGCTGAATGCTAATGCAGCTTTGTTATGATGAGCCTCCAAACAGCCAGCCCTCTGCTCATCTCAGGAGACACACACAGACACTGAGTCGGACGTTATTTTGATGATGTGTAAGCGGTTACCGAGCACTGGGCGTGCACACAGACTTGCAGTAAAACACACACACACAGAGACACACACACACACAGACACACCCCTGCTGGTAAGGGCCTCTCCCATCAGGGTAGAAAAATAGTGGGAGCATACTAGAATATGCACAAACACAACATACCTTCATGCACACACATGCAAAAATTCACACATACACACACACACACAGTGCAGAGTCATCAGAATTAATTGGCCGTTGTTACGTGTGTGGTGGAGTGTGTCCACTGCAACTGGAAGTTAGGGGAAAGCACAGAGGACCTTTTCAAAGCCCAGCAGCCGTTTCTCCTTCTCTCTCTCTCCCTCCCTCTCTCCAACTACTCCTTTCTTTCTTCCATCCTCTTTTCTTCCACAGCTAGCATCCCTTGGTTCTGTCTCTTCCTTTCTCCTGCTTCTGCTGGAAGCTTCTGCTTTGTCAGGAGACCAGACGGAAATACTTTCAGAGCAAGACCACATCTCTCCCAGCTCAGAAAAGGCTGGAGTCTCTCTCTTTACCCCACCTTTTCTCTCTCTTTCTCTCTCCATCTATCTCTATCCCTCTTTCCAGCTGGTCTTATTCCTCCCATTTATCATTGTTGAGCTTAATTGTGTCCTTTTAGCTGAGCCATCTCTGCCTCACGGATGACAACCAGGCTGGCCAATCAATAAGCTCTCCCTCTCTCTCTCCCTCTTATCTGTGTCTGTGTCTGTGTCTCTCTCCCTCTCTCTCTCTGTCGTTCTCTCTCCCCCTCTCTCTCTGTCTTTGTCTCTCTACCTCTCTCTGTTTTTCTTTCTGTCTGTTTCTCTCTCTCTGTCTTTCTCTTTTTCTCTCTCTCTCTCTCTTTCTTTTTCTCTCCCCCTCCCTCCCTCCCTCCCTCTCTCTTTGTCTGTCTGTCTCTGTGACTTCTCTCTCTCAATTTTCTCTGGATGTTGTCCTTGTTCTTTTGGCCTTTTGCTGTTACACTTTCTCTCTCACTCTAACACACACTCATTGGTCACCTTTCTTCATTTCTCTTTTCTCTCTCTCTCTCTCTCTCTCTCTCTCTCTCTCTCTCTCTCTCTCTCTCTGTCACTCACTCATCTTGTCCTTTTCCATTTTCCTCCTTTTGCTGTCCTGCCTTTTCTGTGTTTCTTTTATAAGGCAGCTGAGCTTGTGATAAAAAGCTGCATGACACAAAAGCTTGTGAACACACACACACACACACACACACACACACACACACACAGAGAGAGAGAGAGAAAGATTTCTGGAATTCCCTGGCCTGGGCTCAAAATCCATTTTAAATGGCAGGCCTTTTTTGGGTGTAATTTGAACAGAGTCTGTGTGTGCGTGTGTGTGTGTGTGTGTGGTGTTGTCAGCAAGAGTGCTCACACAGCAGGACCAGCAGACCACTCCAACAACAAGTCTAACCAGAGCCTACACTGACCCTCTCAAACACACACACATCGGAATTAAGCAAGGATAATGCATAACAAGATGTTTTGCCTGTAACTCCAGCCCTGCTGATGGCCTCACTCACACACACACACACACACACACACACAGAACTGCTGATGGCCCGACTCGGTGTGTGTGTGTGTGTGTGTGTGTGTGTGTGTACACACAGTGAGGCCATCAGCAGGGCTGGAGTTACAGGCAAAACATCTTGTTATGCATTATCCTTGCTTAATTCAGATGTGTGTGTGTGTGTCTCATTGCCCTAGGACTGGCTTTGTCACACACATCACCTCAACACACAGTAACACATCCAACAGGGGGGTTTGGAGGGAAAAATAGTGCAGTAATTGTGACACACACACACAGACAGACACAGACAGAGGCAGGTCAAGGTAGGCCCTCCGGTAGCTCGGTGTCTTTGCACAAACACCCTCCCAGACTGGCCTGGAAGAACGATGCACTCAGACAGCTGCAGAACAACGTGCGTGTGTCCTCTAAGTCTTCCCATAACCTCATCTACTAATAGAACCATTACTGCCGGAGGGAGTGTGCGTGCGTGCGTGCGTGCGTGCGTGCGCGCGCGTATGTGCGTGCATGTGCTTGCATATGACAAAGAGTACTCTTGTCTTTGAAGACTAATAGCATTACATACACACACACACAGACTCGCACACACATTACATACACACACACACATTACATACACACACACACATTACATACACACACACATATTACATACACACACACATATTACATACACACACACATTACATACACACACACACATACAGACTCGCACACAGTCCCTGTCCTCCGTCCTCTGCAGTGCAGAATATTAAAGACACTGCACCCTTATGCAACAAGGTGGTGAAGTGGCAAAGCTCTGTAAGTTAAGCCAGAGGTTGTGGTAAGTGGCAACGGGTGACGAGGTGATTGGTTAGATGGGAATAACCTCACCTTGCATTATTTCCATTGAACTGGTCACCTCGAAGGCCATTCTCCCGCTTATCTCCTATTTGTATTTAGAATATAATTTTATCTACAACTCCCTTTATATTTAGGAATCATGTGCATGAGCTACAGAAAATAACCTATTATAGCTACCATTAAAGGGGTTGTCTACTTCAAAGCCAGTTATACAAAGTTATCAATCACCAATCCATATCAATGTTCTTTTGAATGGTCACTATGAGAGTTTAGTTTCTTTTAAAACTGAACTGCATATTTCTTTTATGCACTTGCTTATTGTCTACACACGTGAGTAGCAACTGGGTGATAAGCGGGATAACAGCTGCTGAGATGTCCCGATATTGGGAAATAATGGACTTAGCATAAGCAAATGCCACTCCGCCTTCAGTGCCGTTCTGTTGTTCACCCACGCCTCGTCCATTATTCCCCTGTATTGGGACACCTCGTGGCTGTTATCCCTACCTTAATTCCCACCTCATCAACCAGTCAGAAAAGAGAATCCTGTTGTTAAGGGAGATAAATCTGCTAGTAGAAGAGCCCTGTGTCCTCATTCTCCTACCTAAACAAAGCCAGGAGGCTATGTTCAAACTTCAGTGTCTAGCTGCAACAGGGATGCAGAGCGACAACAGTTCCCTTTTTGTTTTGCTGTCAAGGCCTCAGTATTTGTGTCCGTGGTAACTTGCACTCTTGGCTGATGCAATGCAGCTTCGCTATCAGTGTTGCAAGTCTCTTATCAGGAGGTCAGCCTGAGGGTGTGAGTGAGTGAGGAAATGAGTGTTGGGTGACTAATAATTGTGTGTGTGTGTCTGTGTGTGTGTGTCTGTGTGTGTGTGTGTGTGTCTGTGTGTGTGTCTGTGTGTGTGTGTGTGTGTGTGTGTGTCTGTGTGTGTGTCTGTGTGTGTGTGTGTGTGTCTGTGTGTGTGTGTGCGCATGTGCCATAACGTCATTCCCAATGACTGTATATACAGTCATAAAGTCAGTCCCATTTTCACTGACACACCCAGATTACTCCACTGTTCTCTTTCGTAAGAATCAAGTCTTTTGAAACGGCACAACGGCTTCTAACTTCTCTTATAACGCTTTCAGCAGTTCCAGCAGTTTGTTTTTTGTTGTGCATGGGATTTGGCCCAGTTAATATCACGTAAATAGCAGCCAGACTCACTGATAAAGAAACAATTGGCAGCTACTTACTCAAGTCAGTGGTGTAGCTGCTGAGACAGCTCCTCAGCTTGTGTTAACAGTAGCCCTCGTAATGGCATAAATATAAACCCTTGTTTCGTTTAAGCTGATTAGATACCAGATTACTACCATATTTACATTGATTCTGCTTCATTTTCAGCTGTTTCCAAGTGTGGCCTTGTATACAGGAAGTGATGAGTGTTGATGTAAAGTGGTTGGTGTGACTTGTGCAACGTGCAAATGTCAATAGGCACTTTTTTACACATGATTACACGTGAAGAGGAACGTGAGAGAAATTACCTAGAAAAAGCAACAGAAGATGAGGAAACGCTTGTACTGACACCATGTCAAAAACATCTCTGCACCATGTCGTTCAGGTATCAGCTGAAGTTATCATGCAGCTAGCTTCCGCCTGGATTTTCCAATAATATCACATTCTACCGCGTGTGGCCACTGTGTGAAATTCAAGGCGAGTGAATTCAAAGCTGTGTTCAAGGCGATATAAAAACAAACCTATTCCAGACCAACACAAAGAAGCTTTAACTGCCCAGGGACCCAAGTAGGAGTCTTAACCTGAGATCATTCCACAAACCCACCACCAATCTTTCTCTCCTATTTAGTAATGGCAAAAAAGACCAAAAATATCACACAAAAGAGACTCCATTGTCTGTGTCGCCTGGGATACTGTGTGTGTGTTAGTGGTCCTGTCATTATGTTCTCCCCTGGAGACAGTGGCGTTTGGCGTTTGGCAGGCTATCTGCCTCCTCTGAGCTCATTTGGATGGGGATGGTGTCTGTCATTGATAATACCTGTCAATCTCTCTCTCTCTCTCTTTATTTCTCTCTCTTTCGTTATCTCTCTCTTTTTTCTCTCTCTTTCTCTTTCTTTTTCCTTTTCAAGTCTATTTGTGAATGTTGAAACAGTTCAGTTATACCATCATAGATGTCTGAATGTCTGAACACATAATCAAATATTCGATATGCGGGTACATCAGTACAGACACACGCACACTTTCTGTTTTTATCTCATGAAAACGAAAGATTTGCAAATACCACGCATGTTCATGTAGTTTAACAATTTCCCCCCCCCCCTATCTCTATCTCTCAGGAGGCAGTAAGTCCAGAGGGTTGCAGTGGGTGGTGGATGTGACTATAGGCTACCCTAAAGCCAGACCTATGGACATCCAGACGTGGATCTTTGGCTACAGACAGCCCACAGTCACGCATGTGCACTACAGGTAAGCTCACATTTATGTACACACACACACACACACACACACACACACACCATAGATTGGTCTATTACTGTATTAGACCATGCACAAGTCGCTCATACAGTGTACCCTACCACACAAACACACACCATTCACATTCTCCTGTCATTGGTCTCCATACATTTGACTATTAATCTAAACATCGCCACAAAAAAACACTTATACACTATATCCTCACCCCACCCCACCCAACCTTCTCCGGCCATTTGACTCTATGCTGGCATCATCATTATGCTGTTCTGTGTGCCCATGGCACAGTGGCTGCATTGTGCTCTGCAGCTTGTAATCCCAAGCCAGTAAGCCAAATAGTCTGTTGCAGTACTCTCTCTCACCCCCTCACCCCCATGCTCTGGGCGCTGTACCGCCAGACAGCTCACAGCAGAGAAATGTAGGTCTCTCAAGCGTTCATCTTAATGATAATTGTGCGATTTCTTTTTAAAACTTACTGGCCTAATTATGGCAGGCTCACCACACACACACACACACCGGATACACACCCTGCTCCCCTGACCAGCAACCTCAAGAGAGGGCTACCTCACAGATTGTGACACCTTGTTAGCAGCGATGGGCAAAGACTGTTGATGCCAGCTGTGCCATTTGGTTGAATGTGAGCTTCGCTGCTCGTACTCTCAGATCCCCTGAGTTTCCTCTGTCAATTCTTGTGTGTCTGTGTGTGTGTGTGTGTGTGTGTGTGTGTGTGTGGTGCTGTTCTATGTCAGAAAGCCAGCAGTTCTAAGAAAGTTTGCACCTGTCAACACAACACAAACAGGGGGTTGGGGGGGGTCCCATCCCGTCCCATCCTGTCCCATCCCATCCCATCCTGTCCCAATCCTGTCCTGTCCCATCCTGTCCTGTCGTGTTCTGCCACTGAAGTGCACAGGGAAGCAGTGTGCTCTTAATTTTATCTCTGTTTTTGCTGAATGGTGGGCCACCATCCAGAAAGGCTCGTCAGCAGTGCTGGTGTTCTCTTTGCTGGAGGAAGCCACGCTCTGTGTCGAGCCAAGCAGAACAACCAGAACACAACGCCTGAATTCCTCCAGGGCACATCAGAGTTCAGTTGAGTTTGATTTGGGTGGACTTTGGAACAGTATGGAACATTGTAAAACAGATAGCATAGCAAAAACTCTGCCTTCCTCCTATAACAAACGCTCATGCATTTCGGGGGGAGGTGGTTGGGTCACTCATAATGGCATATAGACTGGGGGGCACTGTGCCACAGTAGGCTACATTATCTGTACCATAAACAAAAACTGCACACTGCCATAAAAATCACTCCCCACCCCCACCCTGTATCTCTCTCCCACTCACTTCCTGTATCTCCACATTAGCCTATCTCAATAAAGCACAAGGCCAAAAAATGCATTTATAAATAGATCAATACATCAAATAGAACCTGGTGATGGAAGGAGAAGACATTAAAAAAGACCTTCCGGTGCCCTTTAGATTTTTGGAATGAAGTAGTTCATACTCAGGACAGACTGTTTGTCTGAGTCAGGTTAGTTGTTTGATTGTCTGTAGTAGTAAATTTGGGGTCTCAAAGTGTGGGGAATAGAGGTGTGATGGGTGGGGTGCAATAGCCCAGAAGAGAAAAAAAATTCTCTATTAATGCTTTTGTTTGTGACAGTATATGCACACCAATAAAGGTATTTGGCAACTTATTAAAACAATGCTGTGGTGACTGGGGACAAGTGGGGCATGAAAGTGGTAAATGACCAGAAAAGTGAGAACCACTAGAGTGGGTTACACCAATCTAGGAACAGTTTCTAACAAAGGAACCACAGCTTCATCTGTTGGGCGTTTGTTTGCCAAGTTTCACCAGCCTTCCCCTCTCCGAGACAGGTGACCTCTGACCTGGAAGCAATTAAGATTAGGGCTTATGAGTCATTAGGAAAGTAATTAAGACATCCAGGGAGAGTGAGGGGACCTGGGCTCCATGCTGAGCCCACCTCACTGAGCTCCTCATGGGCTTTGGTCCACGGCTATATCCTTGATGAGGTCAGCAGCTCTAGAGGAGGTAAAACACACACACACACAGATGTGAATTAAAAAAGATTATCCTGTGGACAAAAACAAGCACAGGCATAGCACAAGCATGCATGCACAGACCAACATGACTGTTTCCATCAGTAGTGCTTTTGCACGTGTGCACACACACACACCTATTATGAGCCCAGCTGAGCGGATAGGTGCTGAGTGAACGGCAGGATTAACCTGCGCCACTGCTGATGGGGCACAGGAGCTCAGGCTCAGACTGCTGAACACAGGGACCAGGTGGGGATATGCACGCATAGTGTTTGTGAGAGAGAGAGGAAGGGAAAAAGAGATGCGTGTAGAGTGTGTGTGTGAGGGAAGAGATGGAGAGGGGAGTGTGTGTGAGTGAGTTTGGTTTTTTTTTTTTTCATCAAAATAAATACAAAATCACTCTGGCATCAGAAGATTACTTACAAGAGACTAAAGGTAGACTTCAAGTGGCTGCTAGGACATTATTTATTTCTAGAATATGAATTTGATCTGGAGCATATATGTGGTGTTTCCAGTTGTGAATGACGCATCTTTCATCAATAAGATGAATGAATTTAGTCCAGGGAAAGCGAGTGAAAAAAACAGCATGATGGGGGAGCAGACATCCTGATGAAAACTACAGACATAGAGAGAGAGAGAGCTGCATGTTTCTGACAGCCTTGCTGTAGACGTCCACATAGAGCTGTGTTATTGATCCTTCAATGACTAACTGATTGATGAATCAATTTAAGTGTTGTAGATGTGCATTTGAGGTGCAGCCACATCATCTGTATCCTTGTGTGCATTTTGTGAGGTGTTGGTCTGATGTTTGTGAAATGGTATTTGGAGGAGTTTCTTAGTTGTATTGGGTTTCCTATGTTCAAGGTAGCGCTTTCTCTCTCTCTCTCAGAGATAATCACAAAAGATAAATGTGTGAATTTGAGCTGGAATCACACAAACAGACCTGCTGCTCACCAGTGTTTCTTAATCCTCCCTCTCTCTCTCTCTCTCTCTCTCTCTCCCTCCCCTCCGCTCTCCTTCTCTCTCTCTGCCTCCCCCCCCCCCCCTCTCTCTCTCTCGTCTCTGGGTTTGGAGCTGGCGTAATCTGCAGTAGAGAGGAGTGGCAGATGTGAGGACAGGTGAAAGTGCCGGGCAGGTGGTGGTGAGGGGAGACTTTCTCAGCGCTTTCCCTCCTCCTCAGCTATTTCTCCTCCATATATCCCTCTCTCCCTCCTTCTCTTAGCCCTGCACTTTCTTTCGCTTTCCCCTCTCCTCACTCAGCATCTCTCGCCCCCTCTCTCCCTCCCTCTCTCTCTCCCTCTGCTGGTTCTGCTGTCTTCTGCTCTTTGTAACGGGCCATCAGCACAAGCATGAAAGGTTGGGTTGATTTATGGGGCAGATGCCAGATGCCTCGACCAGGTCATCAACTCCAGCACCCACCACCAGATTCACACCTGCTCCAGAGAGAGAGAGAGAACGGATAGATGGATGCAAGGATGCAGAGAAGGGGAGAGGGGTATGGGGGGGATGAGGGATATACAGGGGAGGTTGAGGGGCGAGGAGGAAGGAGCGGCAGGAGAGGTTGCCGTCATCTCAGATGGAGATGGACACAAAGTTCTTTTTTTATAGCTGCAGTTTGGCTGCATGAAGACGGGAAAATATTTTATGTGTGTTTAATGTTCTGTGTGTGTGTGAGCGCGCGTGCATTTTTACGTGTACATGTCAGCGGCAGGGTGTGACTTGAGAGATGTGAACCTGCATGAAGTAAGCCACCCTACCTGTCTTTCAATTTCCATTCACCCCACTTTATCTGTCCCCATTTCCTCTCTCTCTCTGTCTAACCAATTTCAGACATAAACTGAAACTCGGATAACCGTTGAGAATCAAATGGTGGACTGCATGTCTGATCGAAAAACTTCAGGTTTCTTTTAAGCCAGACATGACACTACCTTCCCCCTTGTATGGTGTCCAGGTTTGCACGTAGGTGTGAAAGGAGGCGGTTTATGTCAGTGTTATGTCTGCTGAAACCCAATGTATCTAGCTAGCCTTGCTAGTATTATGCTAACACCAGTATCCCCATTCTACAGTAAAGCCTCAACTGTGTATCCGGAGTGGAAAGTGTCCAATTTACTTTACTAAAATTTCAATCTAGAGACATCAAAAATATAATTTGCCACAGCAGCCTGGATGACTAATCACTTGTATCTAGCTGAAGTGCCATGATGAGTCCTGGAATTACATTAACTTAGCCCACTGAATGGTTTTTGTTTTGGATGAATCATGCTAGCAATTTAATTAAGGAAAATAGCTTGCTTAGGATGGGATGAGTTTTTCTGTTATCAGGGAGAACTGTGGTGATAAGAGGTAGGCATAAAGTCTATCTGGTCATACAGTGTGTGAGTAAATAAAACATTGTTATTTCTACACAAAGTATCTTAAGGCATAAGGCATAGTTATTAGCTTAGCATACCTATTGATTCTATATGGCCCTACGCAGGGGGTGGGGGGTTGCAGCTTTACACACGTGTGTGTGTGTGTGTGTGTAATGTGATATCTGCCACTGATGATAAATAGCTTATGCAATGCCAGTCTGCTGTTACTGGAATCTGGTCCCAGTGGCCTCATACGTTCTCTGCTTTTGGGTGAAAGATCAGGGACAGTTTAATGTGGCAGGGACTTTTATCCCAAACTGTGAGCTTGCCAAAGTTCAGATCACTGAACTTGCCATTTCGGGTTTCATGTCTGCCAACATGATGGATGAAATAAGTGATTTTAATATATGTGTATTTTATCCAGTGTGGTATAATGCTGGAGCTAAAATAACAAATTAGACACATTGTTTCTCCAGTGGGTTTGTTTTGTGTCGGACGTCTATGTTACTTGGTTTCCTTTCCTGAAACAACACAGCAGTCTTTGATCAGCTTTGATCTGTTCAGTACCTCCTCCTGGGCTTTCAGGAGCTGCACTGAAGTATCTACTGCACGGTAGCCCCAGCTCTGACTGGGGATCAGTTAATGAGCGCTTTATTGAGACTCTATACCACTGTATGCTGTCTGACTGGGGATCAGTTAATGAGCGCTTTATTGAGACTCTATACCACTCTATGCTCTCCTAGTCTGTTTTCCATGGCCTCTCCTCACCTGCCCTGAGAAGAAATAACCAACATCAGGTGAGGTGCCATCAGGCAGATAGTGTGCGTGTGTGTGTGAGAGAGAGAGAGGGGGGGGGGGGGTGAAAGAGGAACAGAGAGTGAGCATGACTAAAGTCCATGTCGATGGTTTGCTGGCTTCACTCTGCTCCAGTCACTCCTCTGTGTTATGGCTCCTCAGTTTCCCTATTGGGTGGAAGTGTGCCATAAAAGCCGTGTGTGCGTGCACGTGCGTGTGTGTGCACCTGTGGGATTGTTTCTGAAGTAGATAGTTTAGTATATATTTGACTTAACTCTGCCATACATGGCCAAAATGCCATCAGTTGCATCTGTGTAATTCTTGAATGATGAGCGTGTCTGTGTAACAGTGTTGAACTCAAGGAGTAAGTGTTGTGTGCTGTGTGTCAGTGGAAAAACTTTATTTATGAATTAATTTATTTGTAAATTGTGTTGTTTTTTGTTAATTGTGTAACATTCATCTCTTGTTTTGTTTCCTCATACCTGCTTTGGGCCAAACAATAGCCGCAGATGCTAAGATGAACGAACAAACAACCGAACAAACAAACAACCAAACAAACAAACAACCAAACAAACTGTGTCAGTGAGTGCACCATCACTAATCAAGTTTCAGTTCTTGGTCTGGAATGAGTTCAGCTGCACAGACATGCACAGAGCTCTGAAGACTCAACCTTTTATTTCTATATAGGAATGTGTGTTTGAGAGGGACGTGTGTCAGCATGCACACGTAACAGACCCCCTCTACCAAGGTGTAAGTGTGTGTGTGTCTGTTTGTCTGTAGCCGTGGGAGGAGCTGATTTCTGCTGATGTGTCTAGGAGCATTATAGAGCATGTGTGTGTGTTTGTGTGTGTCTGTGTGTGTGTGTGTGTGTGTGTGTGAGAGAGAGAGAGAGAGTGAGAGCGCGAGCTCCAGCACCCTTGCTTGCCCACATGAGGGGGCTGCTTCATTAGTTTCCATGGCAACGGGGCTAAGAGGAGGTTTGGAGGGGCGCTCCCCATCTCTGCACTCTCACTCGGCCAACTGAGAGGGCTCTTCAGGGAACACACACATACACACACACACAGTATGCATACAGCAGACACCCATGCATACTATATTATGTGTGGATATATATGCAGTATATGCATGCAGTTGACATTATATGGTAGCATCACACACACACGTACACTAAAGCTACTGGGGATAACAGCTGTGAGTGGATTGGTGTGATTTCTGATGGCTTGTTTTATTTTCGTCAATCAAATAGTGGATGTGTTGCTGGTGCTGCCGTTTTGGTCGGAGGTGTGGGTGTCAGTCTGAGCCTGTGGCTGTGTGTGTGTGTGTGTGTGTGTGTGTGTGTGTGTGTGTGTGTGTGTGTGTGTGTGTGTGTGTGAGTGTGAGCAGATCCTCTTGCATTGACTCCGCCAGGCCAACAAAGCTGAAAGAGAGAGAACACCACGGTATCTCTCAGGAGGGAAATCAAATCGGGACGGAAGCTATCACACACACACACACACACACACGTACACCTGCATGTGTATGTGACAGCCGACACCTCAACACTCGCCAAGACGCGTGTGTGTGCGCTTGTTAGAGGAGAGGAGCATAGGCATGGTGGGTGGTTGTGTGTGTGCACAGATGTAATTTTGCATTACATATGTGCATGCATTAATGTCTGCAAGATAAGAGAGGTGTGTGTGTGTGTGTGTGTGTGTGTGTGTGTGTTGCATCAGTAAGAAGAGTCAACTGCAGCCTGGTGACTCAGGTTAACAGGAGTCTGAATGAGGAGGAACTGATAGCCTGATGCTGGCACTACACCAACACACAACAGTAGAACACACAGCATTACTCACCAGCACAGACACACACTTACATACACACACATACATACATGTACACACACACAAATTACCATGCTAATATCAAAAGCTCTAGGCAAATGGTGAAAATAAGGGACATTAGGGGAAATGAGGGGAAATTAGCTAGCATGAGACACAGCAAAGAGACAGCCCAGCCCAGTGATGGTCTGTGCCTATGTGCCGCTAGCATGGATTCTAGCTGGACTTTCCTCTTTCTTCTTCTCAGGGTCATGTGATGATTACAGTCTCCATGATAAACATCCAGCCGCATGACGGAGACCGCATGTCCCGAGCCCACCCATTCTTGTTTCCGCATTGTGGAAAAGAGCGTCCTGGCCGTAAGCCAAGGCAAACGAGACACTGAATTTTGGGCCGGGGGGGGGGGGGGGCACACTTGCAGGGCCAGACGCCTCAAAGCCGGACACCATCAATATTTCAGTGAAGTGGGTGTGAGTGCGGCCATGTCGCGCTGGCCTCTCAGCTAGGCCTAAAGCATTCTAAATGCTTTGAGACTTTGCCCTAAGTGCTCTGAAAAGCCACAGTGCTCTCTAGTCTTCCGATAGCCAGATCACTCACCCCACCTACCCACCCCCACAAGACTATTGGCTTTCAGAAAGGCCCCGTCAAACCAGCCAAAAGTTAAGAGGATCTTTTGCTGGTGCTGTAACAGTTAAAATAGGAGGTTAAAGGCAGGAGCAGCAGATTTAATTTGCTGATTGGTTTTAATTTAATGGCTGTAACCACAGAGTGTTGTTCAAGCTGTCAGCAGCCTCATCACCTGATCTGGCGAGCGAGAGAGGGCTCGGTGTGAGAGAAGGCAGGTGTAGGCTTACGGATGGCGTTAATCGCTGTATCAGGTGTGTGTGTGTGTGTGTGTGTGTGTGTGAGTGAGTGTGTGTCAGTGAGTGAGTGTGTGTGTATGTGTGTGTGAGTGAGTGAGTGAGTGTGTGAGTGTGTGTGTGTGTGTTCAGAAGTGGAGAGAGGAGGAAAGAGTGTGAGTAAACAGACAAAACCAAAGGGGCCTCACAGAGTGGCTGTGTTGGTAGATGGGCCCATGAAACTGAACTGCCTGAAAATCAAACAGTACACTACCGGCATTTCTCTCTTATTATCCGTCCTCTCTCCCCCCCTCTCTCTCTGCCCCCCCCCTTTTTTTTTCTCTCTCTCTGTTTTTCTCTTTCCCCTCCCTCCCTCTTTCCTTGTCCCATTGCCTGTGCTGACCTCACCTTAGGCTCGATTACTCAAAACACAAATCAAAAACATTGTCTGCTTCAACCTGACCCAGGATTTGAGTGAAGGGACACACACACACACACACACTCGCTCTCTCTCTCTCTCTCACACACACAAACACACACACACACACACACACACACTCACTCACTCTCTCTCTCTGTCTGTGTCTCTGTCTCTCTCCCTCTCCCTCTCTCCTCTCACATAGAGCACACAACCCTTATCTCACATGGTGTAGAAACACCTCCTCCTAAAATCCTAATCTCCCAATCTTCATTCCCTTCATTGTGTCATGTGCCACCTCACTCACTTTGGAAGCAGTTTGGCACAGTGCACAATGAAGCTGCCGCATTAAAAAAGACACACACACACACACACGCACACACACACACACACACATACGCATACACACACAGAAAGGGTGAGAGCTCTGTTGTGCTTGTAGTTGACATCAACTTGTGGCCACGCTCTTGCACGCAGGAATGCACGAACGCACCAGAATATCGTCAGCCATTGCTGCCTCACACACACTCCTGCAACATGCACTCACTCTAAGTCCCCCATACACACAAATGCACACACTCTCACCAGGATGACGTCCACCATCAATCCCTCATACACATGTACCTAGCATTCATTTCTAGATGAATGGATCTGCATATGTTTTCTCTGGGTGGGGCAGGGGGGAGTGTTAAGTGTTTGGGGGTTATCTGGAGGATTAAGAGGTTGCTTGGCCACAATCATGTGGAGAAATAAGGGCTAGAGCTCCTGAGGAGTCAGTCACCTCTAGTGAGCGTGAAGGTGATTCTGCCACTGCACTGGGAGGTGTGTGTGTGTGTGTGTGTGTGTGTGTGTGTTGCAGAGAGGTAGATAGAGGGAGAGACATGTGAACCAGTGATCATGGTTCACTAGGGACACCTGCTGGCTGCACACCCAAAGATCACTTTAACCCAGACATCCACCAGCCGAGGACGCAGTGGAGAACCGCCCAATTGTAGTTGTTTTGTTGTTGGTTTTGTGTCTTGTGTCTGTTTGGTTTTCTTTTCACCCATATATATATATATATATATATATATATATATATAATGGGATATAATGAAACACTACATTACCAGATACTAGAGACACCATTGGAGTATAGCTGTGTTTTAAAGCAGCATGGAGCAGCGTAGCGTTTTGTTTTTCTCACAGCCATCAGCTGGTGGTGTTATGAGTGTATGTGTGTGTGTCCGCTGGTTCTTTATGGGCAGCAGTGAATCCCTGGAAAGCACAGGCAGTCCTCAGGAGACGTCTCATATTGTGCTGTTGTCATTGCTGTGAAGCCAGGTCAGACTGGTTTCTGTTACGCTTGTGACTGACTGGGATAGTAAGTGGCGAAAGATTATGTGTGTGTGTGTGTGTGTGTGTCAC
>JAIFZK010000001.1:912500-945000 GCA_027481765.1 Tenualosa thibaudeaui | reverse complement strand
GAATTATTTCACCCTCCCTGTAGTTGTTTCTCTCTCTCTCTCGGTTTCCCTTCTGTCTTAACAATGGAGGCAGGGACAAGATTATTTTCCTAGATAAGGATTTAGGGAAACAAGACAAACAATTAGGAATTAAACAAATTTACGCTAGACTTGTCTGTATTTTGTACTCCTCTCCCCTTGTCCCTCCCTAGCAAACCAGCCGTTTTACAGATGGACAAAAAATGACCTGTGCTGGAATAAAAACAATGAACAGAGCCCATCTTGTGTGTCTCCTTCTTCCCAGTGTTTTTTCTCTGCTATGGCATACACTTTCACAGGCCATGACATATTTTCCACACTGGAGGGTAATATTTCAGAGTAATAAATAATTGTATTCTGTGTGAATAGGGAAAGATTACAGATGCCTGATGCGGTATTTACACATGCATGCGAAGACAAAGAAAACGGAAAGCAAATATCTGTGGTGTAAAATCACTTCTTAACCTATTACCATGTAGGGGTAGTCTACACTAATGGGTACGGTAAAATTACCATGTAGGGGTAGTCTACATTAATGGGTATGGTAAAATGGGTAATCACTTCTTAACCTATTACCATGTAGGGGTAGTTACACTAATGGGTACGGTAAAATGGGTAATCACTTCTTAACCTATTACCATGTAGGGGTAGTCTACACTAATGGGTACGGTAAAATACTATATTCAGATGGTCTCCATTTTGACATCCCAGTATACTGTATATCCATATACATGTCAATGTGTAACAGCCACTGAATGGTATTAAAAGCTGCATCCATTAAAAAAATATATAATTATGTATATATATAATTTTTGCTTTTTTTGAAAAACACATTTCTGTCTGAAAGTGCAAATCCATTCCCTCAGTTTCCTATTTTTCATGATTCATCATGATGCATCTTCATGATTTTGCCTCTGTGCGTCAAAGAGCACAGAAAGCACAGAATGATTTGAACCACAAGCTTTTTTTGGATCTGACTTTTAGTGCTATTCAATTAAACATTGACGTCATCATCAGAGGAAACATGCCACTTTGCTTCAAAATCAGCAGACCACCTTTCAGTTGAAAAGAGGAATTAGACTCCAAATCCCCAAAAACTGTAGCTCTCCTTAGACAGGAGACTCCTTTCAATCATGTGTCACAATCTTGCTGTCCTCAGATGCCCTGAGGAGTTTGGTCAAGCTGAGGTACTGACAGAGGCGCCTTGCTGCTCCGTTCGTTTTGTGGTAACCAAAGCTTGTGTTTACTTTGCTCAGTGGCTCTTGTTTAATGTGGTATCTTTCGACTCTCCCCTGGTGCACGGGACAGATTGCGTTACTGGATTGTGCTGCATTAAGAGGGACAGGAGGGTAAATACCTATGGGTCAGTTTCACAGGAGAGCTAATAGCCCTGCTGTTCGCTGTCACAATAACTAAATGGAAATAGAACAACTTGCAATTAGGCAGGTCTTGACCAGCGCTCTAAAATCTTTGGTATTCTTGTGATAGATTGACAGACTCCTCCAAACACAATGTGTCAGTAAGGTCAATAAGACAGATTGTTGCAGGCACTAATTATTCTGCTCCGTTGTCTCTCATTTACACACAGACACAGTATGGCGTCTAATGTACAGACCAGCACAAAACTGGTGGTACAATATATGTAATGTCAGTTTCAAACACCAGTATCATAAGGGTTCCTGTAAGATATTACAAATTCTGACTTATCAGTGTTGTGGCTGGTTAGGTCACATATCTTGCGGGAGGTATTCTGTGTCCTTCAAACACGATCCCAGGTCAGGTTGGCCTTTGAGCTGCAGTGTTTCTCTCTATGCTGAGACAGCTCACCCCCTTACTGGTACATTATGCATGTGGGGATGTGATATGTGGGTCTCACCTTATACTAATGGGTCCTGTCTGTGAGCCATCAACACCAACCATTCTAAAACTACCCTGCTATCACCGAGATGCCAGCAACATACATTCCCAAAATGAATTCCTCCAAGCACAAGAGACCCTACAGTCAGAAACAAACCAGTTTATGGCAGGTGAACCAAATGCAGCTGGTGTGAGGTGTTTGGGGGATGGGTGGGGGGGTCTGTAGAGAGCAGATGGGGGAAGTGGGAGTGGGAAAATGGGGGAAGCAGCCTGGTAAACAGGTTTAGGGGGTTGGCGGGGACTAATGTCCCTATGCTGATGAGGTTGCCCACAGGGGGTCACACTGCTTTGTGTTGGCCTGTTAGTTTCTGCTGTGAGGGATGAATGGTCCCGGGAATACCTTCAGTGCCAATATGAAAATACCTATCAACTTTGCCTGGTAAATTGCTTACATAAAAAAGTATAACGTTTTCATGATTGCATACAAACTCACACTAAACAGCTCTGACCATGAATCGGAGGCATTGGAATTGCTTGTCTTCCTTGTGTCAAATGTTATCTTTGTTGAATACCATAGAAGTTGTTGTTGGTTGTTTATCTTCTCAGAGAGTCTTTCTAACTAACTGTGGACAGGTTTTCATTTCGTCAATCCTTTGCTGTAGGTCCTGTAGTGCTGTAGTGGTGGACACCCGTGCACTGAATCCACATCCAGCTGTGTGTGAGGCTAGCTGGGGGCAAGGGGCAGGGGCAGGGGCAGGGGCCCACACATACACACTAGGGCCTGAAATAGAGACAGCACTCATGGGACGAGCAGGTAGAATAAATGTCACTGCATCCACTATGGGAAGGTGGAATGTAGCACCACACACAGCCACACGTTTCTCCCTCAGGGTACTGGGGAGACCACTCAGCCTGATTGAACACCTGACTGCCAAAGGCAGAACAAGTGGAAGGGGAAAAAAGAGGAGAGAAAGACACAATCTATTGAGCAGATTGCCATTATATATCCATAGTATTTTTACTGAATAACAGCAGGAGTTATACTATGTTGTGTGCAGATGAAACACAAACAAAATAGAACACAAACATATAGTTCTTACATAGTGCTGATGCCGTTCAAAATGCAAATGGAGACATTTTGTTATGCACACATTCACACATTACCCTATTACCAAGACTTTTTTTTCTGTTACAATAGGGTTCACAAGAGTAATGAATTACATTGAGAGAATATGCCACCACCTCCTAGTATAGGACTGAATGGGAAATCATGTTCAGAATGTAGTGGTCAGATTGATAGAACTCACAGCATAGTCCTAGGGGACAAAAGGTTAGTTTTTTTAGTTCAGCTCCCAATAAGTTCTTTTCCCAGGCACTGACAACCAAGCTATGTACATACATACACTGTGTCCTGTTAGTTACTCTATATTGTCCAAACACATGAAAACCATTGTGCATTCTCTTTATGTAGTTGTCCTTTATGTGTGTCCTCCATCCCCGCTGCACGAAGCCTTGAGCAAGAGCTGCTGTGCTTGCTCCCCAGTGTGACGTTAATTTCCCTCTGTGGCTCTTGCCTGCATGCTGTGCTTTGCCTCTGGTGAGCTAAATGTTTGGATGCTTACCACCCCCAACCAACCCACCCTCTCCTCCTGACATGACCTTTCAGAGTGACAGACAGGGACCCCGCCCCCCCCTCACTCACACACACACACACAAACACACACACATACTCATTCCCCTCCTGTGATCACACTCCCTGCAGTTCTCTGTCATGGCTCCTGGTGGAAACACGGGAGGAAGAGCTGGCAGCACTGTGTCTGTCACCGTCTGTTTCTTTGCCATGACAACGGTGAGACCAGTTTACGTCAGAGGCAAGCGCTTCACCAAGCTTTTATTTTGCTTTGGTTTGGTTTCGTATTGGTCTGACGCACCTCATTTCAAATCCACAGCCTGAGGCTCTATATGTGACTTTGTAGTCCAGGAGAAATATTGGCATTGTATATCATCCTTAAGCTAAAGTTGGTTGAGATGAGGGCCTCAGTTATGACATGAGCTTACAGCAGGGGTCTCCAACAGGTAACTCGGGAGCTACGAGTGATCGCCACCTGCTGAAGAGCAGCTCTCCAAAGGGTCAAAGGAAAAGTTAATAAATCGCATAACAGCCAGAAAAAGTTAGGGTACATCTAGATTTCTAGGCTAACAAAAGCTATTAAGTCTGTTAAAATATCTATTACATCATATTCAAACACCCTACCCTGTCTGGCACAAAATTAATCTCTCAGATGGTGAAGGAATTCAACGGCGTAACTTCATGCTAAACACTGGGGGGGTCTCTGTCTATATATAATTTAAATGCCAGCAGAGGACTGGCATTTTCGTTCCGTCAGTTCTCCGCTGCTGTTTTGTCATGAATGAAGTTTCCCAGATGGCAAAAATACCACAAATGGTAAATTCGAGGCGGACCGACAAGCAGAACCAACAAGCAAAATGCCTGAGTATCACCAGTTGCAGCCTTCTTGCTATGTGGGTACAATATCGCTCTAAAGTGTGTATTCCATGGAAACACTCATGCCATTAAATGCCATTAGTGTGAATAAGAAACAGAAAATTAACAAGATCACCTGCTGTCCTTGTTAGAGACACAATTCATGATTTTATTTGTAATGAATGTGTTCTTCAAACTTAGCCACTTTTTATAGCAATTGTAGCATCTGTGAGATGCACAACCAATGAAAAGATGCACGAACAGTGCTTAATGCCAACTGTCAACCATGGCAGAGGTGGTGTGATGGTCTGCTTGGGAGTGATCTTCTATCTTCATAAAAGACAGCATGTCTCATTGACTTTCTATTCACAAACTTTTGAGTGGTAGGCTAAGGTGTGTGCGTTTCCTTTGCCGTCTCTCCCCCAAACCATGAACCATGAGCCACTCTTTCTGTTCTGACTCTTTCATTCCAGACCCATGAATAACCAAAATACGTATTCTATTTTGTTGTCAATCAATTAAATTAGTATTAACATGTTTTTATTTAATTTTAATTGCAGTAATGTGTATTACCTGAGAGAGAAAACTTGACTTGTTTTTATCAACAAAGTCCGATCAGCAGTTATTTTGTTGCATCCTCCCCTTGCTTTATCTCACAAGCTAGGTTACTATTAGCACACTAGCAAACAGTCATTGTCAAAGACATTTACATTCATGCATTTAGCAGATGCTTTTATCCAAAGCAACTTAAAATGAATTGTGCTACAGCACAATTAAAAACTAACAGTGCAACTTGCTAACATGACATTGGCAGGAGACAGAAGTGCAGAAGTGAGATAAAAGTGCCGTAGAGAGTGGCGTAGAGAGGGGCGAATTGTAAGTGGACTCTAGGCATTCAGCGATTTTAAGAATTTCTTGAAGGTGGAGAGGGTATCTGTTGCTCTGGTAACACCAGAAAGAATCACCAGCTAGTTTAATGATACAAATAATTAGGCTACTACATTTTGGGCAGGGTTTTTGTTACCTCTTTTTAATAGACACTGACAAACAGTTGCCTAATAGTTGGTTGCTCTTTAAGCACCCTTTTCATTCTCCATCCCAAAACCTTTGTGACTAGTTAGCTTGCATTAAGCCAAACACACCGGCAATAAGTGAAAAATACCGAATGCCAAGCGGGTAGGAAGACGATGGGTTGGGTTAAACCAATTCATCTACAAGAGGGGAGACACCTTGTCAGATAAGGAAACATGTTATGTCTGTTGGCTTTTAAATAAAATAAATTCAAGACAGTCGACAAGTTATTCATGCCAGATAGTTAATCATTTTTGATAAAGACGATGTTATGATTGTTGGTCGGGTTACATTGGTTGGATTTGATTTTTGCGGGGGTCATAAACCCCTAACCTCTGTGGAAATTACGCGCATGAAGGAGTTTAACATTCATCTCCAGGCCCATCAGTATACAATGTAAAATAGAGTAGCTCTTGGCCACCCAGATTTTGTCCATGTAGTTCTCGGAGGAAAACGGGGGAAAAAGAGACCCCTGGCTTACAGCATTTGTACAGACAGATGCGCCCTGTGGTGTTTTACAGAAACCTTTGATTAAATGTAAATGTATGAAAAATAACAACAATAAACTACCCACAACACACCAAAGCAATTGCAATCTGACCAATTAAACGCCATTCCAATATGACGCCATAGGTGGTCCCTCGCCAAGCATTCTACATAAATCGCGCAATTAAATTTCAATTGCATGACTGCCATTATTAAAACGGTTTTTGTGACTTAAGAACATCTCGGTTATGTGGATTTTAGTGCCACCGTGCGACTGAAACTGAACCCTTCTTTCTAAAATCCTTCATCCGCGCGTAGTCTCGCGCGGTTTTCGCTGCTAAGCAACGTTGTATTTGTATAGTTGCTCCAACCAATCAAAATCTCGACTCTCTCCATTTAACTCCAATCGCAATCGAGCTTGAAAGGGCACCAATTTGAAACAGACGTCCCAGTTTGCTGGCGACCTGGTTTTGTTTTATTGTCACCTTGCAAAAAACAATTCAACTACAGAACTGCGCCAAATTTCGTTGAGGAAAGTCAAGTGGTTGAGGAAGCTTAATATCTGCAGCTGAAAGTGGTTAAGTTTGAGCGAGGTTTTTGTACATTTTAGCCAACTCGGCTAGCAGTTGATGCTACTTTACCTGGCTAATGTTAAGCACGGTTACGTAGTAAATGGACTGACTTTGCAGGTAATCAGCAGCATTGATTAATTACCACCGCTATCGTTAACCGAAAATGCCGTCCCGTGTTGATGATTATGAGGTACTGTACACAATCGGATCTGGATCTTATGGGAAATGTCAGAAAATTCGAAAGAAGTCTGATGGAAAGGTGAGCTTTCGATACTTGGCCAAACGACAGGTTGTACAGAAAGTAACCAACAGTCCTGTAGTGCGTGTAGCAGCAGCAGCTAACTTTAGCGCTAGCTAAAAAAGCATGTCTAAAAAAAAGCTAAAAAAGCCATATCTGTTAAGTTAACGTTAACCTCAGCTAGCGATACAACCATACATGGTAGCTACAAGAAGTTATGCCCTCGTCAAAGTGGAGGATGAGACCACCTGGCCACAGAGCGAGATCAGGCACACATGTTATCAGACCAACCATATGATGTGCAATCAGCGTTAACTTTTTCTTTCGACCCCACTAGATTCTTGTTTGGAAAGAACTGGACTATGGCACCATGGCGGAAGCTGAAAAACAAATGCTGGTGTCGGAGGTGAATCTCTTGCGGGAGCTGAAACACCCCAACATTGTTCGCTATTACGACCGTATCATAGATCGCAGCCACACAACCCTGTACATTGTAATGGAATACTGCGAGGGAGGAGATCTCGCCAGTCTAATCACCAAGTGCATCAAGGAGAGGTAATTGGCGAGGGATGTTGATGCTGCAGTCCTTGTATTGTGGCAATATTCTAAAGCACAGGCTGGGTCTATGACCGCTTTGCCATGGTGGGATGTGTGCTAAGTATATTGTTTATGATTTGCACTGTTATTGTTTGACGCTGACGTAGACGATACCTAGAAGAGGAGTTTATCCTGCGGGTGTTGGCACAGCTCGCTCTGGCTTTGAAAGAGTGTCATCGGCGGAACGATGGAGGCTGCACCGTACTGCACCGCGACCTCAAGCCAGCCAACATTTTCCTGGATGTCAAGCAGAATGTCAAACTCGGTGACTTTGGTTTGGCACGAATCCTCAACCATGACACCAGCTTTGCCAAGACATTTGTGGGCACTCCGTATTACATGTCGCCGGTGAGAATATTTCTCAGATATAAATGCAACAAAGTCACCCATTAAAAGTAAACAAAATTATGAGTATAACGGTTTTCCGTATCTGCACAGGAACAAATGAACCGGATGTCATACAATGAGAAATCCGACATCTGGTCTCTAGGCTGCCTGGTGTATGAGCTTTGTGCCCTTTCGTAAGTACCTTTTGACTGTGATGAATCGGGTCACTCGGGTTTAGAGTGTTTGTGTCTGCACCTAATGCTCTTTGGCACGGCTATTTCTCAGACCTCCTTTCACAGCCTACAATCAGAAGGACCTGGCAGAGAAGATCCGGGAGGGCAAATTCCGACGGATCCCATATCGATATTCTGAGGAGCTTAACTCATCCCTGTCAAAGATGCTCAATTTAAAGGTCTGCTTGCCAGTAATGGATGAAGCTTGGTCTTTTTTTAATATATATATAATATTTAATTTTACTAAGTACTTGTATACCATTTTACCAAGTACTTGTTTACACTTCCCACAATTATTACTATGTGTTATTGTTGATCACACAGCTGAATACAGTTGTTTTTTTGTTTGTTTGTTTTTTAAAACAGATGGTTATGTGGCTTTAATGTTTTGTATCAAAGTTGAAACTGCTGAGGCTGAAACTGTTGTTTAGGCCTATACAGATTCATTATCAAACGGTCTGTCTGTCTCTCTTCGTCTCATCTGTCTGTGTGCTTCTTGGTTGTCAGGACTACCTGAGGCCTTCGGTGGAATCCATCCTACAGAGTAGCCTGATTTCTGAGATGGTTGCTGAAGAGCAGAGGAAAGCTCAGGCTCGGAATTGCCGTCGGTCCGCAATTGGCCAGGGTGATGCCGACCGACCAAACACTCCTGCAGCCCAAGACAACAGTGCAGCTGGAGCTGGAGGTACTGCAGGAGCAGCTGCCGCCGCCATTGCAGAGTTGCGTCTGAAGGAACAGGTGCTCCGTGAGCGCGAGACGGCTATCAAGCAACGTGAGGAGAGACTGGAGAGTGAGTGTTCTGGCCCCAGGCTCTCTTGTCTGTCCCTGCAACACTCTGTGTTCTTGTAGCCAAGGGCCGACTGATCAAACACACCATGCCAAATTTCAGCTGTGTGTCAACTAAAGTATGTGAACTCTATTGTTGTCAACTCAGTTGACTTGGCAACATTGATGGACAGCATTAAAGACACAAACACAAATAGATTTAATAAAGGATAATACATTGTAATTACTTAATTAGTCTGTTACTTGTTTGTTGGTTTTGCCAATTTACCTCTTGCCAATGTAGGCTTTTTAGGTTCGGTTTCCCATTTACTATGCATGTGTGTGTGTGTGTGTGTGTGTGTGGGGGGGGGGTGCTTAGTTGGGTGGTTGCCATTTTTAATACCTTTTGTTTTGTTTATTTCCTTAGAGAGAGAGCAAGAGCTCTGTGTTCGTGAGCGGCTTTGTAACGAGAAGATGACCAGGTATGTCCCATGGCTTCACCTCCTGGGTGATTCTACTTGGTTCCATTTCCATTTACACAGGTCCTGTGGCTCAATTTCCAAATGTGAAACCTTTTACTTTTTTTTTTTTTTTTTTCTTCGTTTAAAAAATCTCATTTGTGTACCCATCAGGGCAGAGACCATACTAAGGACCTATAACCTCAGTAAACAGCAGAGGGCACACTCTCCCTTCTCCAGATCTCCAGGTATGGAGGTGAAACGTGTACCACTGGACCAGTTGTACTTCAACAGCTGACATCTACCTTATTTTATTTTAATGCTCTGATGTTAAGTCTTTCTTGTGTATATTTGTAAATTACAAAGAATTACTTTTTATATATTTTTTTTAATTTGTAAATAAAGCAGTGTTGTACATTTTGGGGGATAAGGCTTTTTTTGAACATGCATTTGGCTGGATGTGTTGGAACTATTCAAGAACTCAAAGGATATCCCATCTTGGGAAAATTATGGTCCAGTTTAACTATCATTTTAATTTTAACTGTATCATTATAATGGGACTGGGAACAAACACTGGGTCTATGTTTGCACCTTCATCCAGTACTAAACCAGAGAGGGTAAATGCAGAGTTATGTGTTCTATTTTTGCAAGGGGGGCATTACAGTGTACTTTGACATTGTGCTTTACATGATTGGGTTTTAAGTCAACTGGAGAGGTATGGTAAAAAAATGACAGGGAATAAACTTTCATACTAATATGGTTAAAAGGTCACTTTGTTTCTGTTTTGTGGTCTAGACGGTGAGGAAGAGAATATCTCTCCTGGAAAAAAGAAGGTTCATTTTGCAGGAGACGGCCAGGAGAACCAGCTTCCTACAAAAACCCCTGCACTAAGAGAGAAACCTGAGGATGTGGCCCTCAGAAAGAGGCTGCAGACAGCCAACCTACGTGCCCAGGCCCTGGGAGCAGTGGAGAAGACCCTGCAGCTCAAGAGCCGTCAGATCCTAGGGATCCGCTAGCTGGAGTATGCTCTCGCCAAAACCAAACAATGACTTTTATGAGTGCTCTCTTAGAACGGCGTCGCTTCTTAATGGTCGGCCAGGGTGTGGTTAGTCAGTCGAGGCTGCCTGTAGTGTAAGGCCATCAGCATAAACATCTCCAGTCATCCTGATCACATTGATTTATTTTTCTTTTCCATTTAGCGCCACAATCTCTAGCAACTGAGAAGATTGTCTTGCCGTTGTAAAGAAAAGCACTCAGAAAAAAGGAAATTAACATTTTAAGGGTCATAGCAGGCTGTGAGTTTCTGATGCTTTTCAATACAGAGTGTACTCCAGAACTGTGGGGGAGGGATTTGGGCCATCCTCAAGAGAGTGCACTTTGTAGGTTGTGCATCTGTTTACAAAATGTATTTTGCCATAGATGTTATTTAAGTTCAGTGTGTTGGTAAGTGTATGTTTTTGTTCTCAATTGCTGTAATGTACACACCTGGTCTTGTGCAATGTATTACATTAACTGAGAAGAATTTGTGATTGTGAGCGTAAGAGAGGGGTGGAGAGGGGCTTATCTGTTTTGGGCATTAGGCAAATGTGTGTGTTTGATTTGTTTTAATGGCTGCTGATCTAAACTACTGAGTGTAGTTCTTTGTTTAAAATTGCATTTGACAAGGGAGGTTTCAAAACACTCTGATCTAGGTCTTGTCCCACTAGGTCTTTCATTGTTCCCTTTTCCTTTTGAAACCACTCTTTCATGCAGTATTTTTGCATTGTCCTTGACTTTCAGTTCTGTCATACTGAACATTTCCATCATGTGACAAAATCATTTCAGTTCTTTTTTTGTATTTATTTTAGACCATCTACACATGACCCACTTGACTACACACTGATACTAAAATGTTGGAGATTTCCACATGATCACAATTCATTGGGTAAATCTAAATTGTATGATTTCCTGTTTATACCTCCAAATAAAACGCAGCTATAAAACTGAATTAATGTAATCTGTCATTTCCCTTTGATGTTAAGTGTAGCCTGTTTTGTAGGATTTCTTTTTCGACATGAAGTTGCAATTGATGTCTTGGATAAAATAGTGTTTATCTCTATATCCATTTATTTTTATCATTATTGAAAAAGAATGGTTAACAAAAGTACACACCGTCAAAATGTATTTAAAAAAACACGAAATGGAAAAAACAGGAAAACTAGACTACTACAAAACGAATGACGCGCCCTGCTTGACCGCCAATCAAAGAGCGCCAGGGCGTGTCGTGAGATCGCTTGTTCCGTGTGGAAAGTTTACCGGCTCGGGTGCAAAGTTTCAACCCGTCTGCAAACCGATGAGGGTTGTATTATGCTGTGAGGACGTTGGGACATTTGGGCGTCATAACCTAGTAGTTGTCACTAAATTTCTCCGTTAAGATCAAATATCTTTGACATGGAGAAAATGACGATACATTCGTGATTTTAAAGACGCTGTTTAGAACAGCATATTGCTAGCCGGCTAGAAGGCAGTTGTCCTGCTTGCTGTTACTGCCCGTTTTGCTCTCATTGTTGTGCAGCAACGTATCGTTAGTTAGCTACACAAGCTAGCTAGCTCATCAGCTCTCGGAGGATTCAAGAGTTCGACGGCGAAAATGGCTTGTGAACCTAATCGTCTTCGGCTGCTATGTATGCTGTCACTGACATTTGTTTTTTTTATTGTGGAGGTGGTGGTCAGTCGGATAACGGCATCACTAGCGATGCTCTCGGACTCTTTTCACATGCTATCGGATGTCATAGCGCTTGTGGTGGCTTTAGTCGCTGTCCGCTTTGCGGAGAAGACACAAGCCACAAACAAAAACACTTTCGGCTGGATACGAGCGGAGGTGATGGGAGCTCTAGTCAATGCAGTGTTTCTTACGGCATTGTGCTTTACCATCATACTGGAGGCCATCGAGCGTTTCACCGAACCACACGAGATCGAAAAACCCCATGTTGTCATTGGTGTCGGGGCGGCGGGGCTTCTGGTTAACCTGCTGGGGCTCTGTCTCTTTGGACACGTCGGAGGGGGACATGGCCATTCCCACGGAGGACACTCTCATGGAGGCAAGAAGAATAAGAGGGTGAAATTATGCAAGTCTGAACGACCGTCCGCTAGTGGCTGTTCAGGCGAGGAGACCAACAACTTGGTGGGAAATCACAGCAACAGCCCGAACGGTGTTAATGCCGATAGACATGGTAAGCGTTTTTTGTGCTTTCCTTGTACCATAAACGTTACTGAGGTCCCCACCACCACCCTGTCGTTGTTCTTAAGATCTTAGACAAATGATGAATTGCGTGTCACTTCAGAGGTGGCAGTACACCTTATTAACTCAAGATCACTCCGAGGACATGATTTCATACTTACTTGCTTTTCTTTGTCAAAACTAAGATATGTGTTCCGGTGTAGTCAGCGTTTGTCGCTGAAATAAGATATCACCAGACTTTTGCTCACGCACCTTATTTCTCTTGCGCAACGGGTGCAGTTGGAGCACAAAATATGTGAAGATTCTTCCTTACAGTAGGCTTACGATCAAGCGATGAACCCACCTTCTTTAGTTCACCATGTGTGAGTGGTGCACAGAGCAAGGCCACTCCAATATGCACTGTGCGTGAAGGTTACGCTTGTGGTGTATTGATGTCTAAAATAGTCTGGCCATGGTCACCCCTTTGCCATTCGAAATAGTTAAATGAAGTCTATGGGAGACAGGTGCTGTCATCTGTTGAGCTGGTTAGAAGAACCTAATCCATTTTCCAGCCAATCTGTTTTTAGGAAGATAGTGGAACCCCTTTTGGTATTGATAATTTTTAAGGCTATGTACTTGCTGACAACCAAGACGGTGATTGTCAGTTCTCTGCCAGGAAATAACGTGGTAAAAAAGATACGATTAATCACTTCACTGTCTCTCATTCACCTGTTCTCCACTTTGTCCTTCCCGATATTGGAAGATTTTCAAAAAACTCGAAGCTGTCTGTTACTTGGAACGTCCACACGGAGAGCATTGAATTGGCACAAGCCTGTTGGTGAGGGTGTTGATGAGTTCAGTTATGATGCATCATGAATCTTGTGTGACTCATCAATCTCGCATGAATCACTGCACAAAGCTTTTTGAATGACTAATGTATGTACAGCACCTTATATTGACAGAAAAACACGGAATTGTTGACATTTTTGCAGATTTATTAAAAAAGAAAAACAGAAATATCACATGGTCATAAGTATTCAGACCCATAGCTCAGTATTTAGTAAAAGCACCCTTTTGAGCCAATACAGCCAAGAGTCTTTTTGGGAATGACGCAACAAGTTTTTCACACCTGGATTTGGGGATCGTCTGCCATTCCTCCTTGCAGATCCATTCCAGTTCTGTCAGGTTGGATGGTGAACATTGGTGGACAGCCATTTTCAGGTCTCTCCAGAGATGCTCAATTGGGTTTAAGTCAGAGCTCTGGCTGGGCCATTCAAGAACAGTCACAGAGTTGTTGTGAAGCCACTCCTTTGTGAACTTTTGTGCCAGTCTGAGGTTCTTAGCACTCTGGAGAATTTTCGTCCAGGATATCCCTGTACTTGGCCGCATTCATCTTTCCTTCAATCAACCAGTTGTCCTGTCCCTGCAGCTGAAAAACACTCCCACAGCATGATGCTGCCACCACCATGCTCCACTGTTGGGACCGTACTGGACCGGTGATGAGCAGTGCCCGGTTTTCTCCAAAGTTCTATCTTGGTCTCACCAGACCACAAAATCTTATTTCTAACCATCTTGAAGACCTTCAGGTGTTTTTTAGCAAACTCATCTCATTCGGCTTTCATGTGTCTTGCACTGAGGAGAGGCTTCCGTCTGCCATAAAACCCTGACTGGTGGAGGGCTGCAATGGTGGTTGACTTTCCAGAACTTTCTCCCATCTCCCGACTGCATCTCTGGAGCTCAGCCACAGTGATCTTTGGGTTCTTCTTTACCTCTCTTACCAAGGCTCTTCTCCCCTGATTGCTCAGTTTGGTCGGACAGCCAGGTCTAGGAAGGGTTCTGGTTGTCCCAAACGTCTGTCATTTAAGAATTATGGAGGCTACTGTGCTCTTAGGAACCTTAAATGCAGCAGAAATTATTTTGCAGCTTTTGCCAGATCGGTGCCTTGCCACAATTCTGTCTCTGAGCTCTTCAGGCAGTTCCTTTGACCTCATGATTCTCATTTGCTCTGACATGCACTGTGAGCTGTAAGGTCTTATATAGACAGGTGCGTTTTATAATCAAGTCCAATCCAATCCAAACTTTGCTGGACTCCAATGAAGGTGTAGAACCATCTCAAGGATGATCAGAAGAATTAGACATTCCCTGAGTTAAATGTATGAGTGTCACAGCAAAAGGTCTGAATACTGACCCTAGTGAATATGATCATGTGATATTTCAGTTTTTCTTTTTTAATAAGTCTGCAAAAATGTCAACAATTCTGTGTTTTTCTGTCAATATGGGACACTGTACTTACATTAATGAGAAAAAAACTGAACTTGAACTGATTTTAGCAAGTGGCTGCAATATAACAAAGAGTGAAAAATTTAAGAGGTCTGAATACTCTCCGTACCCACTGTAGTTAAATGAAACTTCCTTGCCCTCATTAACACTGGCTGCCGTTTCACTATTTCTTCACTATTTCGTCGTTCTCATACCTTCCAACACCAATCAGCCACGTGAAACGGCAGGGCTAGGGGTTGATTCACTCCGGATAATCCCTTTAAGTTTCACCCAACACAGGCGTCCTGCAATGGCCCTTGTGATGATGAGGCTGATGGTGATGGTGATGACAGTGATGAAAGTCACCATCATCTTAGGACTGCACTAGGTTTCCCATCATACAGGAGGGGGCCATTTCTTGTTCTGTGGTGTTATTACGACAGCCTTTCTCAGCTTATACATCAGTTAAGCCAGCCCAGGCTGGAGAGATGGAGCCTATTTAGCTAAGCCATTAGTGTGCTAATGAGTTAGCGACAGTCCTCAGCGACGCAGCTCTGCTGCCGTGGTGCTAAGGCACCACTATATTGGGCTTCAGCTGCGGTGCAGTCAGGCTCAGTTGGGAGTTGCTAATTTAATTTAGTGGGAGGGTGTGTGGACTGGAACAAGGGTAGAGTGGTGTATGGCACACTGTACATGTGTCTCTGATTCATTTGTTCTCCCAACAGCCTATTCTGGAATATTTGTGTGTGTGTGAAGGTTTAGAGCACATCCTCATTTTCACACTGATTCATGTCCTCCTTCTTGCAGGCTGAGACTGTGGGCTGGTGTGTGTCAGATCCATATCAGTGAGTGTGGTTGTGGTGGTGTGTGTGTGTGTGTGTGTGTGTGTGTGTGTGTGTGTGTGTGTGTGTGTGTTTGTTTGTTTGTTTTTCATCAGCTAAGCGGTCTAGTCTTCAAAGCCAATGTGAAATAGGTAGTTAAGAGCTAGGTATCATATTTCAGCCTCCATGTAATTTGATGGGTAGTGAGCCCAACTTAATCTATCCGCCACCCCCCACCCTCACTCACTCCAGCTGTCATCTGAAAGACAAAACGGTTTGGATTTGCTTAAGCAATATGTTGGCACGTTAAGAGCTTTTTAATCCGTCCCCATGGAAATGGTTTGGTGCAAACTATACACTCGTATTAATGAGAATGCAATGCAAAAAACACCAGTTAACAATAACTGAAGTTGAAATGGTAACTTGTGACACAAACACAAACCTTGGTGTATTTCATCTGCAATGTTAACTTCTATGTGAACCTCTAAATTCTCATTGACATTGTGCTTGAAACAAGAGTTTGATCCACTCAGAGCTCTTTATTTTAGAGGGAATATCAGACAGTTAGTTCTTTATTTTGACGTTTTGGCATCTAACCTCTAACCTTGTTTGCAGAGACAGCAAGGAAGGACGGCGGCGAGGTGCAGCTGAATGGCACCACGCCATACGAAGAGCTGGAGTCAGGCGCCACGGCAGACGACTCATCAGCATCGCAGCTCAATATGCGCGGCGTCTTCCTGCACGTGCTGGGTGATGCGCTGGGCTCGGTCATCGTGGTGGTCAACGCGCTCATCTTCACCTTCGTGTGGGAGCCGTGTGAGCCGGGTACGCCCTGCGTCAACCCCTGTGCCCAGGGCCACTGCTCAGACCACCTGCACCTCAACCACACGCTGGTGGCCGTCAACAGTGACGGAGGCGTCGACGCCAACAGCAGTGGCCTGCTGATGGAGGAGGGTGCCATGGACCACGGAGCGCTGGTGACACGTGCCGGGCCCTGCTGGGTGCTCTATCTAGACCCAACGCTGTGTGTGATCATGGTGTGCATCCTGCTTTACACCACCTACCCGCTGCTCAAGGAGTCGGCGCTCATCCTTCTCCAGACGGTGCCCAAGCAGATCGACGTGGGCCAGCTGAACGAGCGGCTGCAGGCACTGGATGGCGTGCTAGCTGTGCATGAGCTGCACATCTGGCAGCTGGCAGGCAGCCGTATTATTGCCACGGCGCACATCAAGTGCCAGGACCCGGCTGCGTACATGGATGTGGCCAAGCGCATCAAAGCCTGCTTCCACGACGCCGGCATCCATGCCACCACCGTGCAGCCCGAGTTTGTCACGATGGACTCGGCGTCGCGTGCCTCACTTTGCGAGCTCTCCTGCCGGACGCAGTGCGCGCCCAAACTCTGCTGCGGAGGGCCAGAGGAGAACAACGCTGCCAGCAACGGTGGCGGGAAGAGGCCAGGAGCAGAGAGTGGGAGCAGCAAGGCGGTCGCCGAGGCGACAGCCACGCTGGAGGTCATCAGCGAGTCACTGGAGAGTGCGGCCGCCAGGAGCGCGGGGCAGCTGCAGGTGACGCCACAGTCAGAAGCTGACCCACCAGCTGTCTTCATCGCCAAAGAGGTGGAATCTTCTCTGTGAAGATAACGAGCCAGCTGGAAGGAGTGAAGGAGAGAGAAAGATAAGGAAAGGGGGAAAGCTGATATCTTTATCGAGACGGCAGAGGCTGAGTCTGTGTAGAGAAGTTGAGGTCATTAGATGGCGCTTCTCTACATTTCACCAAAAAACACTGGAAAGTTGCAAAGTATGGCTGACATCACTCACCATAGAGAGAAGGACGCGTGCATACACACTCACACTTACATCTTGAAGGACCTCTTGTCTCTCCAGAAGGTTTTTTATTTCCTGCTGATGAGCTTGAGCCGTGTGTGTGTGTGTGTGTGTGTGTGTGTGTGTGTGTGTGTGTGTGTGTGTGTGTGTGTGTGTGTGTGTGTGTGTGTGTGTGTGTGTGTGTGTGTGTGGGACAGATGTTTCCTCTGCCTTTTTGGAGTCCTCTGCATGCATGTGTTATTCTGTGCACCATGCATTGTTATGTGATGTGATGTGATGATGTGAGGTTGGTGTTTTAATGTGTGCCAAAGCTTTTTCTCATGCAACATGGGGGGTGGGGGGGAGATCCTTCATCCCCTTCCTCACCCCCAACTCATGCAACTGACTAAAGCACAGCGCTGCCCACAACATTTCCACAGCTTTCTTTTTCTAAAAGTATTTTCCCCTTTGTAACTCACTTGATGCTATCAAGCCCCTTTTCACTCCGTAATCTTAAGGTTGTTTTAAGCTATCTTAATAATTTATCTATTTAAGTTATAAGAAACAATCTCCTTATCTTTCTGTATGCTTTTATATGGTTAGAAAAAAAATTTGAGCCATGAAATTAGACAAAAAATGTATTAGCTTGTTTCTTGTTGACTTTTTCATACACAAACTATACAACTATGCTGTACAGACATTTTTTGTTGTTGAAAGACTGGACATTTCAGAAACATTCTCCTGCCTTTCTTTTGGGGATGGTCTTTTTTTAGGACCTCCGCTGTAAACACAGAACCAAGGTCATCAGCTACTTGCCTTCAATGGACAGCCGCTTTGATGAAGCACTGGATAGGGTGTGCTACCGCTAGAACTACTGGTTTTTATCTTAGCAAAACCTCAGCTCTTCTCTCAGAAACATAAAATCAAATTACTTGGATGCCTTGCAAGTTTCACCATCACTTGTCTCTTCTATGTGTAAAGTAAAGAATTGTCTTCCACCTTTCATGACTATGCTGGTCTGGAGTGTTGGACTTGAGGAGCAGTTGAGTGTCTTGTAGACTACAGGGATTGATAGTGCATTGGGTGTCTGGGTGGGTTCAGAAATTATTCATGTCTATACACTTTACTTGACCAAACAGGTTGTTTTCACTGATGTCAGTCGAGCGTAATTTGCTAAGCAGGATTCCAGGTTCAGTAACAAATACTGCTCTGCAGAGCACAAACACTGCAGAGACGTAGATTTACAGTTTTCCTCTCCAATTTCAGAACAAGTGGTTCCAAGTGGTGACTCTTTATCCATTTCCCTCTTTGTCAGGGATTCCATTCATCATGTCAGTTAGCGCCAGTCATTTAATTTCAATGTTCTCACACAAAGAAACATGTCACAGTTTTCAGCTATCCAACTGTAATGTTCACATCTATTTGTCACTTCTCCCCACTCCATTCAGCCAGGGCTACTGTACTCTAGGCTAGCAGACCTTTTTTTTTGTGAACATCAGCCATCTGGACTACTTGCTTACTCACTCACTTGTCTGGTGTCCAAAGCCTCAAATAGTCTAAATTAGGCTAACCTATCAGCAGTGCTGTCCAGTTTATTTAATGGTACAGTGGCCTTTCCAAAAGGAGCTTCTTTTCCTTTTCATTGCAGGGGTGGCTGGGTAGTGTTGTTCAGATGGTTGCTGACCGATGCATTCTAGATATACACTAAAGCTGAATGTATGCAAACTAAGGCAAAAGACCTAAGAGCAATGCAGATTGGACCTTTTTCCCACTTCACCTCTATTGGTGATTGGTTCCATTTTTTTTTTTATTGCCCCAGTAATAAATAAATGGGATGGCCCTGTAAGACTTTTGTTTTTTGAATGCATATCAGGTCACCTGATATGTTGTGGTTTTTTATATATATATATATATATATATATATATATATATATATATATATATATATATATATATATATATATATAATTATATTACATTATATATACCAGTCAATGTGTCATTGTGAATTAAAGAGGACTGTTTGGTACAGTTGTTAAGTCTATATGTCTTGTTTTCTTGTATTTATAATATATGCGATCTGTGATTGTACTGTTCCCTTTACACAGATTCTTTTAGCTAACCTTAGTCCAAACTAAAGTGCATTTCACATGGAACATCAACACAGTCAAATGTGTTATCTGCATATGTAGTATATTGCACCAAACTGAAGTGTCAGTGTACATTGAGAGATAAGCAGATAGCATGGAGATCTCATAAAGATAGCATGAGCATAATCAGAGATGCCTGTGACAGTATAATGTTGTCAAAATCTGCACTTTCCTAACATCTAAAACAACATAGACAATAGCTGGTCATGGAAACTCCAGGTCATCTCTGTTTTAGCGACCAGTGTGTTTGGGCACAAACACGCTTGAGTTTGGATTGGACAGCTTCATAGCAGCCACTGGGTTGGCCCAGGCCCACATGTGTGGAAGGGGAGGTTATTTGCAGCATAGGGGAAAGCAGGCGTTGTGCGTGCTCTGGTTTGTGGGTCTCACACACACATAAACGGGGGTTGGTCCTTGTCTCTGCATGTTTCTAGCTGTGCAGTGGTGGACCGCATGGATAACTGACTAATTACAACACTGTTATACAGACATCTTAGTGTGGGACATAAAGAAAGCTGTGTGTGTGAGCGAAGGAGAGAGCAAGCCTTTATGCTTTCCTCACTGAAGAATAGATGTATGGGACATCTCTGTGGTAATGTTTTTGTATGCATGCTACAGAGGAGCTTTTTTGTGTATGTGAACTCAAGTGTGTATGCTGAGTCTTTGTGTGCTACGGGTGTGTGTGCGTGTGTGTTCTTGGCCCTCTCTGGCTGTCCTGTTGGTCTGACCCCTGCCGTAAGGCTTTATGTAAGAGGACTTGTGCTGCATTCCATAGCCCTGAACCCCCTGCTCCACACTGTCTAACTTCATTACTGTACACCATCACACACACACACACACACACACACACACACACACCCACTAGGGGGTGAGGAGAGGGGTTAGCGGGTGTAGAGGAGTTAGTGGGTGTAGGTGGGGGTTGTGTTCCCATGGATAACTTCCAACTTAGCTTAAATAGGAGAGGCATTTTTTAACATAATGGGAGGCAAGAAAGGTACAAGGTGGATTTTTTTCATAAATAAAAACAACTAAACAGAGATGAGTGTTTCAAAGCTGTCGGGCGTGTTCAAAAGGCAGTGATAGTTTTCACTCATATTTGGATTAAGCCAATAAAATGAATGAATGCACTGCTTAGAACGGCATTTATCTCTATGAAACTAATACTCTAAAACTAATACACTGCTATACTAAACAAATGAAAACTAAAGCCATTTCTTTCAATGCCTACAACCACTTCGACCCTTTTGTTAAATACAGGGTAATGGAGATGAATGAAGCATTGAGCATCTTTTCCTTGACTGCACGCAAGGCAAATTCACAGGCGGTAGCAAGCTATTGAACCGTGCAAGGACTGTGACACAGCCCTGCTATTTAGTAACAAAAAAGCCAGGATGCTATCTGTGTTGAGCTGTTAATCATTCCTTATGCAGAATTACCATATGGGGGTCTCTCCTTTACAATGTGAAAAGCAAGGGTTTCAAATGTATGATTCACTGCAAGGTTATGAACCTATGATTCATGACAGCAGTTGTTTTTAGATTTACACTGTGATGTAATGGCAGTAGTCTTTTGTGGTTTAATGTACAGAATGTTTGGCTTTGGTTACAGACAATTCTACAGAGTGTGTTTGCTGTGAGTTCTTGTCTCCACGCAGCATATTCCTCAACATGTTCTCATGTATCTCTCCTCCTCCCCCAACTCTCTATCCCAGCTCTGGGTTCAGCCATCCGCACTAATCAACGGGCCAGATGGTGTTATCCACCTTCTTGTGACCGATCCCCTATCAATGACCCCCCTTTCCCTGACAACCAGGAGACCAGTGTTCTCTCATTGTGTGTGTGTGTATGTGTGTTGTTTGTTTGTATTAACATATATAACTGTCACTTCACATTCAAATCCACACAATAAAACAATTTGTGTTTATTCTAAATGTCAAATTAGTTTAGAATCAATAATTATATATGTTCATGTAAAGTGTAATGAATAATGCTATGGAGAATGTGAAACGTGTAAATCTACAGCCTTAGCCCCTCATAGGAGCCATGAGGAGAAAGGTGACCTTGCGGAAAAGGTGTTTGTGTGTGTATGTGGGAGGGGGTATACTGTCTATCAGCAGAGCATGTGTGTGTAGTGGATTTCTTAAGAGTCATCTGTCTGGTTTGGCATTGTGCTGAAGGTGCACTTTCAGGCAGAACATGAAGGCATTTGATGATACCGTTAAAGATGAACAGAAACCTCTGACTTTTCCACTGTGGCGTCAGCGAACTGGTGACAGGGGTTAATCTTTTACCCACATTTTATAGTGATGCACAGACAGGAAAGATGCATTAGATGACAGTTTAGTGCTGGATAGAACACAGTGGGCTGAATGTGATATGTACCGCACAGTGTACACTGACACACACTCAGATATGCATATATAGTAAACACATACGTATATATATTACAGTAACATTTACATGGCAGAATTATATCTAGTGGCACATCATTAAGATGTACTGTTAAAAGGGCAGGAATTATTTTGATGGATTATTTTCACGATTTGAGAGGAGAGGGGAAAAAACATAAAAAGCAGACATAACTCTATTAATTCTATAATCCCCCCTCCCCTTAACAAAGTAGGATCACATGACAAGGATATAGCTGAAGAAGGCGTGTTGGTCTGAGGGGGATTATTCTAGAATGTTCACTGATTGTCCTGTTGTACATTAGTAGTGTTAGCAGGAAACATTCTCTTGTAAAGTTCTCTTGCTAGTGACACACCACCAACTTAGTAGAGCCTGTACTGTTTGCCTTTCTTTTCTCACTGGTGTCTGTGGCCTTGCTCTGACTAGCAGTGATTACTTCTAAACTGATGTGGACACAAATGTTTGTGTCTGTGTGTGTGTGTGTGTGTGTGTGTGTGTGTGTGTGTGTGTGTGTGTGTGTGTGTGTGTGTGTGTGTGTGTGTGTTTGAGACAAAGACAAAGAGAAAGAGAGAGATAGGTGAAGGGAGTGAGAGAGAGAGAGAGGGAGATGGAGGAGGGAGAGTGTAAGGAGTCCAGAAAGAGTGCTCCAGGGAAGTTAATGTTCCACGCTGCTCTCACACAGTATGCTTCAGTCTCCAATCAGTCAGACTTTGATCAGCATGCTCTTAGAGTCCAGTGAGCCTTGCTGAATGCCTCCACTAATAAATCAACCGCTAAGTTGACTCAAAGAATTGATCGATGTGACAGAAGTTTGTACTCTATTATAAAACAGAGGTGACTGAGTTCACTGAGGAGGTTTGGAGTTTAAAGAATGAGTCCTATGCTATGTTACAAAGAATGAGATTCAAGATTCAAGATAGTCTACATCTCATTATACTAGTAGGAAGAAATTAAGGTGTTGTGTTTTTGCTCCTCAAATAAATAATAAATAAATAGTATGTTAAGTGCAGAGAGAGAGAGAGAGATAGAAGGAGGAAAAATGATGGAAGGTGTTGAAAAGTGAAAAGACAGGCACAGGCTAAGGCTGTCATTGTTTCAGTGCTCGCCTTGTCATTTGGTGGAAAAAACTGTTCTGGAGTCTGGTGGTCTGAAGCTTAAGACTATGATATCGCCTGCCAGATGGTAGCAGCTGAAACAGTCCATGACTAGGATAGCTGGGGTCCTTACTGATTCTTTTGCCCTTCCTGATGCGCTGCCTCTAATACAAGTCCTGGATGGAGGGCAGATCACATCCACAGATGCTTTGTGCTGTGCGCACAACTCTTTGCAGAGCCTTTCATTTGGTAGCAGAGCAACCTCCAAACCATGCAGTGATGCTTCCTGTCAGGACGCTCTCTGTTCACTGATCTTTGTTCACATACCAAACTTCCTTAGTTGTCTGAGATGGAAGAGACATTGCTGAGGTTTTTTAACAATATAGTCAGTGCGACTATCCCTGGTAAGGTCTTCTGTGATGTTAACATCAAGGAACTTGAAGTTGCTCACCTTGAACTTGAAGCTGATCTTCTAAAAATTTTTTATCTTTCCATGTTTATTATTTACAGAGCCCCTAAAGGGACACAACTTTTATGTTTGTGGTACATGAATGTTTCTGATGTGCACGGTTTCAGGTGATGTGCACCAGAAATGTAAAAGTTTTCTTGTTTCTCTTTAGGGGCTCCATAAATATTTACTGATCATTACTGATTTACTGATCATTACTGATTCATGGGCTGCGACACACAAAAATTAAGGAAGCAACTTTTTACCAGCGCAATTACAATGTTGTCATTTGATTTTAGACTCCATCCTCAGTTTACAATTTACTGAATTTACAATTTACTCATTGTGAAATATTTTTTATTTTATTATGGGTCACAATACATGAACTTAAAAGCAAGCCAATTAAGGCACAAATGGACTGCATTTCTAAGTTGTTGGTCTGCATTGCTGTTTAGTGGTTTACACTAAACTTAAGTGAAAAAACTTGCACTTTCTGTTTCCAGGCCTGTGCCTCAGTTGTCCAGTATATTTTAAATATTATAGTCAGACCTTATGGCTTCTTAAACATTATTTAAGGTCAGTGGTTGAGCTATAGTCTGAGAAGATCCCAGTGAACCTGAGGCTACGTAAAAACCATCTGCCAATTGTAAAGACATTGAGAAATTGAGCGAGTCGAGCATTCATACTTTGAGCTGGGTTACCCAACCTTAGCCTTAAACAACAATGTCCCTGTCAGTGAACACGGCTGTGTTGTGGGACAGTGGAGACTGCTGGGATGGCGTAATGCTGGGCACATTCCTGACGTCTGACTCCACAAAGGCGTAAATCAGGCATCGCTGTGATGAATGGGATGAGCACACAGTCTGTGGGATTGAAGGAGAGAGCAGAGAACATGATTCTGATTCTCATTTACAGCTGCTGAGTGAAGTTAAGTCAATAAATATATCAGCCGTCACGTAAATATCACATTTTATAATGGGGGAAATTAAACAAAAACTCTTCTACGCACTATATGCATTAAAAAAAACATGCCTGTCTGTGGACCGTAGTAAATGAGATAGTTTCTTAGTTGGCTGGGTTGTTTTGTTTGTTTGTTTGTGATGACTGACAAGTGGTGTGATAAAAGTGGGTGTCCTGTATAAGAGATATAATTTCACCATGGAAACCTTTTTGTCTCTCTTGGTATCCAAATTGTGTAACTGCAAAGTAAATTAGAAGCAGCAAATGGGACAAAATGAATGGATGGGGTGATGTCGTAAGGGGCAGCCAAACCAGATATCCACAGACAAGCTGTCTCTCTCTGCATTGGCAAAATGCAGGCCATGTCTGGCAGACATCCAGAGTGCCAGAGGGAGCTGCCTGCATGCCCTGAGTCTTAGTGGGATGAACCCGGTGCGCTCTCTACTCTGGACCAGTCCAGCAGGTTGTCATTCAAACTCACTATCCCACACACTTACAAACACTGTACTCCACCAAACCTCCAGAGTGGCACTCAGATCATACTGTGGCCCCAATGGTACCTCAAAAATAAATAATAAATTAATGTATGTAAAGTGAAAGAGAGAGAGAGACAGAGAGAGAGAGAGAGAGAAGGGGGGGGGGAGATGGAATGTGCTGTAATGAAAAGACTGACAGGCACAGGCTTAGGCTGTCATTGTTTCAGTGTTCATAAGCCTTGTTGCTTGGGAGAAAAAACTTTTCTGAGTCTGGTGGTCTGAGCCTTAAAACTACAATATCGCTTGCCAGAGGGTAGCAGCTGAAACTGGTACTCAGATACGGCAGGCCAAATGGCACTGTACTCCACTAAACTTCCAGAGTGGCACTCAGATCAGAGTGATCAGGCACTCAGACTGTGCCCCCAATGGTCAAGCAGTGATATTTGACCACTGTCACAATTAGAGCTGGGGTTTGAAACAAGGTAAAAATGTTCTATTTCATAATAGAGAGATGGTTCCACTGGTGTTCTCTTTACTATAGAACCACGGAGCTCTGCTTGGTTTAGCCTAATGAAGTCAATTGACACCAAAGCCTAGACTCAGGTTTGTTTCACTTCCTTGTGGCTGGCAAAGCATTTGAACACATAAATCTGATGGGTGAATGTAGAAGACAATAATTTTTCCAAATGCCACAACTTCTTAATAGGATTCAGTAACTTCCACAAATGTGCGCTGATACACTCTTTGAGCCTCAATAATAATCTCATAATTCTACACTGATGTTTGCCTTATGCTAATCTAAAGGGTTATTTAGCCTTTAAGCAAATGGTAATACACACTGGGCCTAATGCTCATTTTCGAGGTGGTGAAATGCGATTTTGTGCCTTACACAGCCAACTGCACTCAAATGGCTTACCTCTGAGTGCCACTAATCCCAGCTTTGTTGATTCAAGGGATTTTTTTTTAATGGAATTTGGGTGTTTGACTTTTTCGTTCTTTGCTAACGCTTCCCAACTTTGACAAACAGTGACATTCTTTGGAAAAAATCAAATATTGATACACTCTAGTATTTTTTTCTCCCATGTCCAATTTCATTACTAGTTAGTAGTTATGTCTCATTTTCTGTTAATATTTTATCGGTAAGTTTGGTTGTTCTCAAGAATGCTTATGGGCTTTAGCATCCACTCAAGAAAAGAATCAGTGAGAATCAAGTCAAATTTGTCCCCTTGGTACTGATTTGATCTGATTTGATATCCCAATATACAATTACAGGATTTAGATAAATAAGGCTATGTTTTTGAGTTCTTTCATACATAATGTATGTACACACAAAACTACAGAGAACCAAGAGTGACTATGGATACAAGTACAGGGACCCTTTTATTGACCCTTTGTCTATAGATTTAGAATGGGACGTTATGAAATACATCAGGAAATAAAGAGGAGGAGGAGGAGGAAACACTGGTCTTCAGAAGGACAGTGTCACCAGAGAGAGAGAGAGAGAGAGAGAGGGAGAGAGAGAGAGAGAGAGAGAGAAAGAGGGAGGGAGAGAGAAAGAGAGAGAGAGAGAGAGAGAGAGAGCACCAAAGGACCCTTCAGGTCATGTGCGCACAATGAGCAATCATGTGGGGCTTATGCAAACAGACCAAATAGACACATGCACATACATACACATGTGCGGACACACACACACACACACACACACACACACACACACACACACACACACACACACACACACACACACACACACACAGACACACACACACACACAGTATTTACACATACAGGGAGACACACCTATACAACTTAGTGTAAACAGTTATCATTGCATGGTATTGTTGATAACACATTTTGATAACAACTTTTATTGTCTCCAATTAACTAAACAATTTTTTGGGTGGGAGTGATTATGGAGCCAGAAGATTCTACAGAGAGGGCAGTTTATATCAGCTCAATGGGCTACCTCTTGCAAGTTTGAAAAAACCTTGATAATCATCTCAACATTGTGTAAACTTCAAGTGCACGGGATAACCTCAATACTGAATTGAATTGAATTCAATTATATTTATTCAGCGCCTGTTACAATAGCATTGTCTCATGGCACTTTACAGCAAAGAGCATTAAGAGCAACAGGGAAGCTCCCATGGGGTAGATAGTCTAGGAAGAAACCTTGAGCAGATCCATGGCTCAAGGGGACAACCCAACAGTCAGGAGTCATGCAGGACAATCAGTAGTTACCATGATAGACTACAATTTGTCCATGGCTTTAGCTGAGCTTCATAATAATTCCAAAATATTGTCTCACAACATTTCATAGTAGTCAAGCTGTAGGTGGTTGTCAAACGTTATAGCTGGACAGTGTAGTAGCAGCCAGACATAATGTTAAAGTCAAGGAGTGTGATCAGAATCAGAATCAGCTTTATTGGCCAAGTATATTTACATATACAAGGAATTTGACTCCAGTAGATGTTAGATTTCTATACACCTAACATATAAACATGTAGTAATATACATATAATACAATGTACAACTCAATAAATACAATAGACAAATCAAAAATATGTGGACACATATTGCACAAGGGACAACCATACACCTATAGGCACCTAATATAGGCAACAATATACATGTAGGCACGTAGTGATCAGTTGGAATAAAATAGGGAGAGTGGTATATAGGAGGGATTAATAGGAGCGTCCATTTTTACAGTGCAACTGTGAGGAGGGGTCAGCTGCAGGACCTCTAGGAAGGAGAGTATATACAAGGAGTGTATACACATGTATATACTCTCCTAAAGACTGAATTGTGCCTTTGTGTCAATCCAATCATATTGTCTTCACATAGCCTACATGCATACAGTGGTATTTGCAGGTCTAATTATAGTTGCAGTAGAGGAGGGGAAAGAGCCTCTAAGGAAGCCATTGTTTGTGTCACAGTTCTCTGGCAAGCTGTCCTGAGCCCCTAAGAACTCCGCTTGGCTCTCAATGACTTGGCAATTAAAGACACAGCCCCATCGTTTATAAGGTGCTGCGTCACACTTTGTGTGAAATGTGTGAGATGGGAAGACAATGGCAGAGGCACTGGGCTTTTTGTCACTGTGAGATGCTTGTAAATGCTGAGTTCTGTCACCTCAGTATCTGAAAAGAACCAGCATGTTTATCAGCTGTTACCACAAAGAGCTACATGCCAGACAAGCTTGTGAACATGCCCTGGCTCTGCTTTGTGTGTACTTCCAATGGCTACAAAACAACTGCATAATAAAATGGATGACTAAGTGATAATTGTGACAAAATCACATGACCATGGAATCATTTTCCTTTTCCTTCTACCCTAGTAGGTGTTGCAATATTATGCTATCAAAACATAGGAATCTGACATGGTTTCCCATGGGGTTGCACCACACTTTTGCCCACTTGCAGCTCGACCTGATAATGACGATGTACTTTGTATCACCAAGGCAATCGCACAAACTTCTGTGTGGCCCCGGTAGTGGTTACCAGGGGGACTAATTTATGACTGTGCAGCAGCCAGTGTGACAGAGGAGGGCCATAAACAATTACATTGCACTTCAACAAGACCAAGGGGACCTGTTCTCAAACAAACAGTAATGTAAGAAATAATAAAAGAGATTCAGATTGATTCAGATTGATTTTTCACTCTTTGGGTCTCATCCGTGATCATGGGACACACAAAGATCTTAAATATTATTATGATTAGATTAGAACATTAGATTATTTCTGTTTTCCTATGTAAATTATTGATTTAATTTCTGATCAATGACCTGTGTTTTCCCAATTTATCTACATATACATATGTCGCAGCACTTAGGGCCTTTTGTCTGTACTTTGTAAACATTAATGAAAACTGAATTGGGAGACTATCTGGTCTATGGCCCATATACACTCAATTTGTCTGTCTTGTCTGAGGAAATACCTTGAAGGACAGTAAAGGAGGAAATTGCAGTAGGGAAAGAAAACACCCATAGAGGATATACTATACTCTGTATATGGGTCATTTTATTGCTTCATTTCATAACTTACCATCTGCTCTCTCTCTCTCTCTCTCTCTCTCTCTCTCTCTCTCACGCCCAGTCTGTCTTTTTTCTCCTCTCCCTCTCTCACATGGTGAACTCAGACTCAGGCTCTAGCCTTGGCTTTTAGGGGCTCAGTGAAGGAACCGAACTGACAGACTGAAAAAAGAAAGAACAGCACAGAGAAGTAAAGAGCATCAAGCTGGGATGCAGATTTCTAGCACGTGATCTCTCCCATGTCCCCATTTACATATAATACACAGAGTGAAATCACTGTCATCTTTTTATCTACTAAATGAAATAGGCTGTTTATTGTAACTCAATTAAAAACCTTATTTGTAACTGTAACTAATATAAACCTAGCGCTAATACCTGACAATCAAAATAAGAAGTGTTACTTCTCATTGGTGAAATCAATCTGGGATTGAAAGTAGAGCTATCTTATTATTCCAAGCTCAACCCAAGTTGACCAATTAACTGAGAATGTAGTAATACACTATACTTCACATTCAACTCCATTGCACCATTTAAAAACAAAAGCTGTGTGTAGACCTGAAAGGAAATGGTATGCCACTAAATTTGAAGTGAAGTGTTCCGCCTTGCTTGGAAAGACAGCTTAAATCAGTATAAGAAAGCCATTAACAACCAATCAGCCGAATCAGCATATTATTTCTCACTTATAGACAATAATAAAAATAATCTGAAATTCCCTTTTAACACAGTGTCCTATTGGCTGAGAAAATACTATTATTAATGACTTACTTATATCAGGGCATGTCCCAAAATCTTTCAAGACCCATCTTTCAAGATTATTAAACCATCTATTAAAAAACCCAACCTTGATCCTGATGTCCTGGCTAATTATCGACCCATGTCTAACCTCCCATTTGTATCAAAAATAATTTGTGTCAAAGCAAATATGTAGTTTCTTAAATGAAATTAATATCCAGGAAACCTTTCAGTCTGGCTTTAGCACTAATGATAGTACAGAATCAACCCTAGTTAAAGTCTTCAATAACCTCCTTACCTCATCTGTTAATAGATACACATCAACATTAATCATACTGGATGTTTGTGCTGCCTTTGACACTACTGACCATAGTATCCTACTACACAGGCTTGCACACATGATAGGCATCAAAGATTCTGCATTAGCCTGGTTCAAATCATAGCTCTCTGGACACTACCAGTTTGCACATGCTAATAATGAATCATCATGCCACACAAGTATGGTGTACTCCAAGGCTCAGTGCTAGGGCCCCTGTTATTTCTACGTCTGCATGCTACCTTTGGGTTATGTTATAAAGAAATATGGTATTACTTTCTACTCCTATGCGGACAACACCCAGCTTTACTTTTCCATGAAGCCTAGCAACACCGATAACTAACATTTATGCCTGCTTCTGAGACATTAAAATCTGGATGATCAATCATTTCTTATGTTTAAACTCTGATAAAACTAAAGATATGATGATAGGCCCTAAACAGCTGAATAACATTTTACTCCACCACCAAAACGTACCCAGTGGCCTTTCACTCTCATTTAACACAACAGTTAAAGGCCTCGGGGTAATCATTGACCAGGACATCTCTCTGAATAGATATAATATATTTATAAAAAATATATTTCAAAAACATCCTTTTTACTTACAATATATCACTAAGGTTAGAGGTAAAGTTCCTATCCTTTGAGGATGCGGAAAAATTAATACATGCATTCTTTAACTCCAGACTTGATTATTGTAATGCTCTATTCTCTGGATGTAGTAATACCTGTATTAAAAACCTACAGCTTACAAAACCTACAGCATACAAAATGCTGCAGCATGAACACTCACCAGGACTAGAAAATATGAACATATCTCTCCTGTCCTCACTTCCTTACACTGGCGCCCTATTAAAAGTCAAATTGATTTTAAAATACTCCTCCTAACCTATAAGGCCCTCAGTGGCCTTGCTACATATATTAAAGACTTACTTGTCCTTTACTACCCTGCTAGACCCCTAAGATCCCATAATGTTGGTCTCCTTGTTATCCCAAGAATATCAAAACCTATGATAGGAGAGAGAGCTTTTTGCTACCACCATCCTTCCCTTCCATTCGACAAGCAGACATTCTCAGTACCTTTAATTCTAGACCTAAAACCTTAATCTTTACCACTCCCCATAGTTTGGGATGACACACGGTAATTCATCACTCCTCCTTGTGAAGGATTGCCTCTACTGTTGCCCCGAGCTGTGAGGCATGGCTGTAAGCTTGGCTAATCTATTTCTTATATCTATTCTGATTTTACTCTCACATATACTAGTATAATACGGTGTAATAAAGACTATCTTAATATCTAAATACTAGTATAATAAGATGTAATAAAGACTATCTTGAATCTTAAATCTTGATGATCCTGCTCTATCAGAAGCATATAAGCAGTGCACTGAGGCCATTGTTAGAGATAGGAGATAGGAGATAGGAGCCTTTCCCTCCCAGGTTACTTTGTCCATGCAGCTGACAGATAAGTGTAACTTGGAAACAGGAGATATGAGGAGAAAACAAACCTGCCCTGTACCTGTTTGTGTGTGTGTGTGTCTGTGTGAGTGTGTGTGTGTGTCTGTGTGAGTGTGTGTGTGTGTGTGTGTTATTCTTCTTGGATGCTCACTCCAGGCTATTCTGGGTAGGGTATCTTCTCATCTCACAGGAATAGCCTAGCACTGATGTACTGCATTTGAAGATGTGACAAACAAATAAACCATTGTCCACAAACACGAATAAACCACTGTCCATAAATATTATTAATACTTATACAGGCATGCAAGTATCAATTTTTTCTCTCTAAAACACACACAAAGGGAGTGTTTTCACGATGAGATGAAAGGGTTTTTTTTTTAGCTTACTGGGAGACGGAAAAAATTACATTTGCAATAACTGAATTCACAACTTAAATTATGCGTAACATATATTCAATAATCGAATTAATTAATCCAACATTTTTATCTGAATTCAGATTCCTAGAAGGGGCCTTGTAGATGCTTGGTTGGTTTCAGAACATATCCCTATTCAATACTAAACAACTGCAAGGCATGCTTCAAAGGCTGTTGCACACAATGACAACCAAACCTCACTTTTGAGAACCACTGAGATTGTGCTGGAATGTGCAAGTGTGTGTGGTGGTAAGGCACATTACAACCCGCCTATCAACTCTTAACAGTTAACTGCCTTTATGTCCATGAGCAAACAATTCCTGACTTGTTTACCTAAATACAATTAATATAGTGCCATGCAATGTTGTGAAAATAACTCTTTAAACACTGATTAAGTTTCGAATACAGCATCTGACCTGTAATTATAGTGTTTTCTGCTTTGACCCCTTAAAAAAACCTTTAACTGCAATAGCGACCTCTACATTGCCTATACCATGAAGCAGTTCATTTTGAGCCTTAGGGAAATTACAGCTTTTTGTTTATGAGTAACATATATTTAATAATCTAATTAATTAATCCAACATTTTTATCTGAATTCAGATTCCTAGAAGGGGCCTTGTAGATGCTTGGTTGGTTTCAGAACATATTCCTATTCAATACTAAACAACTGCAAGGCATGCTTCAAAGGCTGTTGCACACAATGACAACCAAACCTCACTTTTGAGAACCACTGAGATTGTGCTGGAATGTGCAAGTGTGTGTGTGTGTGTGTGTTTGTGCCTGCGTGTATGTGTGTGTGTGTGTGTGTTTGTGTGCATGTCTGTGCA
>JAIFZK010000001.1:672500-910000 GCA_027481765.1 Tenualosa thibaudeaui | reverse complement strand
TTCATATGGAGAGTGAGCCATAAAGTACAGTGAAACTGTGTTCACACTGCAATTCTCACTCACTGTAGGGTGGAGAGCAGCCTTGGGCAAAGGCCAATGCAAAAAGAGAAAGGAAATGTCAGCAAAGGTGTAGGGCCCTCTGCTACTTGTGTGTGTGTGTGTGTGTGTGTGTGTGTGTGTGTGTGTGTGTGTATGTGTGTATGTGTGTGTGTGTGTGTGTGTGTGTGTGTGTGTGTGTGTGTGACTGTGTGGGCACTTTGTCAAGAATCACGTGAGCAGCACTGCTGTTTCCTTCCCTTCCGCATGATAAGTATTACAAATCCTCTGTTGGGAAATCTTGACTATCATAACCTCTGCTTCACTTCCGCCTTAACTTCTACTGATACACTTCTGTGTTGCTACAACTGGGCTTGTCTACTGCTCACATGTTTAAAACAGCTCTGAACTCTATTGTCATTTTTGAACAAATGTGTTCTCAGGATATTAGTAGATCATCTGTATAAAATATAGATGTTTATAAATGCAATGTAATTTTGGAATTGTCTATAGTAAATTGCATCTGCATTTTTTTATCCAATGAAATGCTCTACCTACATGTACATGTAGATAATGGACATCCAAACATGCAAACATCCAAGAACCTTTAACTGCAATAGCGACCTCTACATTGCCTATACCATGAAGCAGTTCATTTTGAGCCTTAGGGAAATTACAGCTTTTTTCTATTGCTAACATGCTTTTGTCTGATCATCAGCTTCATTTTCAAAACTCTAAATACAATTTGCACAGACTGTCCCAGCCCTACGGTTGATGCATTTCTTGCTCTTTTTGCACTGTATACAGTCAGTGAATGCATTTCTACAATACTTATACTTATATTTTCTTTCCATACAGGTTCACCCCCACACATATGTATCTCTTATGTGTTATTGCAAATGCAAATGCTTACATACAGCATGACAGAAATAGAAATCCAAAACCTTAAATACAATACAAAACCCTTAGTTTAGCAATAACAGCCACACAATGGTTAGATTCTGAAAAGAAACTGAACAGATAATTACAGTTTTTTTTCAACTGGCGACAAGCATTAACGTAAGCTTAAAATACTTTTTCAAAACTCTTAGCACAGCAAAACACCTACGTCACACAATTAGCCAAACAATTAGTTTTCTTGTCAAAAGCGCATTTTGTTAACAAAACTCAGACAGACTGGCTCAATCAAATAATTCTAATGAACACTAGCATGTGTTTTCTCTACACAGTGAACTTGTAGTCAGTCAGAGTATACTGACTTTCAAAATGCTAACAAATGATGGCATTTCTGAAACTACATTAATTTTCACTTTTTTCAAATTCATGATTTCATGGACTACATTGCCCCCAGAATCCCAGTTCCAGTAACCACCAATCATTGTGTGAGTGTTTACAGTGATATGTGTGGTAAAGTAAGTCAATTGACATTACATAATAATTGTTCCATAGAAATTCTCCAAGAACTGTTGCAGATGCACAGGACTACAGTTATTCCCAGCAGCTAACATGCTTTTACCCCATCATTTTTGTTTTACGTAAACTCCAAATACTTTCTATTTTTCCTTTTCTGTTGTTTTTTTTTCTTCAATTATCTGTTCAGTGTCACTGTAATTGAAGAATTATTATCTATGTAACTGTTGTGCTGCTGTTATTACTGACATAAGGGTTTTGTATCGTATTTAAGGTTTTGGACATTAGATTTCCATTTCTGTCACACTGTGTTAAGCATTTGCAAATAAGACATAAAACATATATACTTTTGGTGCTGGGGTGAGACTGTATGTAAGGCCAGAACAGGCAGATGGTGTGCAATTGTATATAGAGTTTTGAAAATGAGGCTGATGATCAGACAAAAGCTTGTTAGCGATTTAAAAAAAATGTAAAAAAAAAAAAGAAAAGAAAAGGGAAAATAGACAAACCATCCAGTTGTAATTAGAGAAGCAGGTGTTGACAACAGACTGATGGGTTGTTGTACTTGGAGTTTTGAAGTTCTGAAAAAACTGAGTACAGACTGGACAAAAGCATGTTAGCTGCTGGAAAGAACTGTAGGCCTATGTATCTGCAACAATTCCTATGGCATATTCATTATCTAACATAAAATGACTTGACTGATTTTGCACACATCACTGTAAGCACTCACATAAATTTAACAGGAGTTTAAGTCAGTGAAGTTGAATGTTCAGAAATACCATGACTTGTTAGTATTTTGAAAGTTAGTGAGTGTACAATGACTGACGTTCAGTGTGTAAAGAAAACATATGCCAGTGTTTGATATTTTGAGCCAGATTGTCTGTGTTTTGGCAGTGCTAACATGTATAGAGAAAAGTTTTTAGCAATTTGAAATGTAGACTTAGTATTTTGTTAACAAAATGTGCTTTTGATAAGAAAGCTAACTGTTTGGCTAATTGTGTGATGTAGGTGTTTTGCTGTGTTAAAAGTATTTTAAGTATAGATTAATTCTTGTTAGATTGAAAGCTTTATTGAAAAACTGTTTTTTTAAACGACTTGAGTCAACAGATTTTTTCTTGACTCTTAGTCTATAATCTCTATCCACTACACTGATCAGAAAAGACAACAAACAACAACAAAATGACCCCAAAAACCAGTACTCAGTATTATAGTATTATAGCTAATATTTATCAAAAAGGACATATTGTGACTGTATATTTGAAAGAAAAGGCATACTTGAGTGTCCCTATAATATGAATGAAAACAGACAAACAGCTTTTAAAATCTAGAACCATTTTCCAACATATGTGAAATGATTCCTTTTAATCTTAAGCTAATTTTGTCCTTAGCAGGACTAAGCCTGTAAACAACATTTTTACAGGATGCAGACACTTGAGGGAGGGAGAGTGGATAACATGCTGTCACCGTGTAGAATTTATTTCACAGGGGAAATCAGTGGGGACATGACTGGTAGCAGTTAAAAAGAAAACACCTCAGATGATCAGTGTGAAGCAGTTACTGCACCATTTCTAGGGTATAGGTCAAACCATGATGGGTTCACTGATTCTTTCAATGAGTCATTCGCATATAGGAAGCACAGTGAGGCCAATCACGTTAAGATGATGACGGACCCAAACGGAAGGTGACCTCACTCTGTGCGGCGGCAGCCTATTACCTCTTGGAGATTTACGTGGGCATGTACTTGGATTAAGTGAAGATCTTACCTGTCCATCTGTCAGTGTCTTTGAAACCCACAGACCTCAAGATCCTCTAAACACTGCAAATATTCAGACTGGGAGCTCAAGACAAAAAAAAAACAAAACACAGAGAAGGGCCCACATTTTGGCAACACATCACAATATAGCATTTACTTGACACTGGACAAATGAGAAATAAGGTCACAGTGGGCACAAATAAAGACCTGTACTGATGTGACAGGAAGGCAGTGTTTCGGTAAGAAGAGATCTGTAAATGGAGGAGGAGAAGAAAAGAGAAGCAATAGGAGAATATTCTAGACCAGAAGCAGTGAGGGCAGAGACCAATGGTCAGATTACTTGATAGGCGTCCTTGTGACGCCATGCTCTCATCTTATGACGGAAATGGATCAGCCAGAGGCTTTAGCCATGTCTTGGAGAAAATTCTTAAGGTTTCTCTTACAGTTTAAGCTTTTCCCACTTTTGGATTAAACTGTAAATCAACACTGAATGGGTACTTATAAACATGGGTTGCAGACTATGAAACAACATTCAACCAAATGTAACAAAGCCATCTTCCTGCCTTTTTCTCTAAAACACAGATTCAATCTTGAGCCAGGATGATGATGAAGAACACTTTGTCAGAACTTTGGATGTTCCCAGAGGGAGATAGATTCACTACAGCAAGCAATGAAAAGCTACCCACCCACACAAGACAATGTGCAAACTAATAAGACATACACCCAACCACCCCCACCCACCCATGTGTGTTCACAACACAGGCTCACAACACACACACACAACATAAAATGGGAGCCATATTACATTGACTACAATATAATCATTCCACATATTTTATTTATTATAAACGTATGTGTAACCTTAATTGTGGAGCTTAACTGGATGCCTTGATCAAAAGGCCCAATTCCCAGCCCATCTATCAGACTGTCTGAAACTAATCGCCATTTCATTCAAACTAAGCCCTCACCCCTTCTCTCTCTCTTGGCAGAGCTTACTATGACCAAATGGGCTTAGGCGCATCTCTATGGCAACAAAGCACTACAGAGAGCGCGTGATGGGCGGTTTGAAGAAAGAGCCTGAACCGCTCAGTGTGCAGTGTGCACTCCCCTGAGATGCGCGCCACCCAGCCTTCGGGAGCGAGTACCGCTTGCACCGGGACTTAAAGGAAAGGACAGCCAGAGCGACAGAGAGTCCAACAGCTACAGAAGGGGGAGGAGGAGAGAGAGAGGTGGTTAATTCTGTAAGATGCTCTCAGACTTGCAAGCAAATCTGCTGTTCGTGTCACCATAAGGTTTTAAAAGCGTAGGAGCATAGTCTTTCTGGTGTGATTTTATACTGTTATCTTCATCGTTCATCCCTTCAGCGAAGAACTTAGAAGACACGGAAGAGTCCAGGTAAGCTGTTGCTTTATTTAACTATGGCTCATATCAATCCAAAATCTATTGTTGAAAAATAATTGAAAATATCGTACTGGAAAAGGACATTGTTCAAACAGGCAGTGCAACTTAACCAAGTTCCCAGAAGACTCTCGAGAACTTGCTTTGATCCCGTGAGATATCAAGTACATTACCATTCAGCATAGTGCGATGCGCCGTATTTGTAGCTAATTGGTTGCAGCTAGCAGATTGAAGTCATAGCTTTAAAACAGTGGGCTGTATTTTCAGTATATTTTCATCCCCGTTGAAACAGTGATCGTGTTTCATGTGCCTGTGCGCACAAGCAATTCATTGAAGCGCGACCTGATTCGAGAGCAGCATTCACATCAAAACAAAAGCATCAGCGACGGGATGCATGTATAATAGCAAGGTCATCCCAAAGTATTGCAGTGAATATTGATTAAATGAACAGGTCATGGCAAAAACAGCCATGGAAAAAAGCTCCAAAATACATTAGCCTATCATTCTCCTCACGATATGATTAAAACAGGGAACTTCAATCAGTTCTCACAACAGGTGTTCTGTTTGTGTTTCCACAATTTAAATAAACTGTCATACAGCTACTAGCATATTTATTCCAATGAAGAAACGAGATGCATGTATGACTTTTGGTGAGATAGCCTAGGATTTAAGTGCCTCGACGCTGTCACATCTAAATCCAAGTCTTGTGAACTTAATCCTTTATGTACACCTGTCTTCTACACAGTCGAGCTCTTGGCCTCTGTTATCAAACTGCCTGGCCATCCTGACTGACCCAGAATCACAGTGTCCTCATTAGAGGAAAACACATGGGACAGATGCCTTGTGTGTAAGCTATATCTCTTGACGTCTGCCTTGCAAGAGAATATAAAATGTATGCACCAGAAATTATTGTTTTGCTTGTCTTCTTTGTTTGACGCAAGAAGTGTGAAGCTGCCAGCACTGGCTTCTTCTTCCATTTATTTTTTTGCCTTTGGGGAATATTTTTAGACCTTTGACTGTGGGGAGCATGAAGTGAGAGCCACCGGCAACAGGCAATCAGCCATCCGGGGAGAGCGATGGCAGAGAACGACTCCTCATCTGCCAGCAGCAGCGCTGGCAGTTAATGCGCGAGGAGAGGCAGCGAGGCCGTTTTAAATCATTTCTGGCATATTCTCAACCTTCTGGCTTAGACGGCTTATCCTCCATTTTTTCATGGCCTTGAGCACATTTCACTCTAAAACGGAGCAGTAACGAGCTGAGAAGCAAGCCCTTTCCTTCACAGACATAGCCTATGCCTTTGTGTTCAAAATATGTCGGAGGAGTGGTTGGTTTCATAACACTTCTTTCTTCTTTATAACACATCTTTAGTTGACTTAACCATAAGAAACTCATACCAAAGTCACCCATAACAAACACATTTTTATTCAAAAATCTGACAGAAGTCACGACTTTATATCTCTGTTAGAATGTATTGTTAAGAGAAGGCCAGTATGAGAGGACCAGACACCAGATGGTGATGTAAAAGGTCTATTTTTGAAAACCACACCTGATCTGTTATTGTTATACTCTCCTGCTCCACAGTGAATGACAAGTACAGAGGTTGCCCAACGAACTGACCCTCTGCCACAATCGCCCGGTCCTGCAGACCCATCCCTACTCAGTGTCCCCCGGCCGCCTGCGTCTGTGTCTCTGTCTGAGCCGATGGCGTCGTGGTTTGGCTGGGGTGGGAGCGAGCCGCAGTACCGGAGCCCGCGGCGGGAGCCCTCAGAGGTGGTAACGGACACGCTGATGGTGGAGCTCAGCTGGCAGCTGAAGGAGGCCGAGCGGATGCAGCGCGAGCGTGACAGCGAGTACCGGCGCCTCAAGACCGGCGTGGATTACAGCTGGCTGATGAGCACGCCGCGCAGTAGCTTTGACATTAGTGCCGGCGAGCGGCTCGCCCTGGAGGACCTGTGCGCCAAGGTGCCACCCGCCCACTGTGGCGCTGTCATACTCCGGTGAGTTTTGCCTTATTTTTCCTCATATATAGCCATAAAATTAACTGCTATTGCTCCCAAAGATCATCACATATAAGACTGATCTTGAAGATCTGAACACATCAAGAAATAATCCATATGGAGGTACTCAGATGAGGTGCATGGATTACATGGATAATAAGAATTGCACCAAACTGAGCTATCAATACTCCAGTAAACAAGAAATGGTTATAATAACTCATGGGTGAAGCTTTCTTTAAGGTGATAATAACAACAATAACAAACTATCAAAGTGCATAACATTACACTAGATAAGCTGGATGCTCAGGTTCCCCTTATGCAGTTGTGTTTAATGAACAGTTGAGACATTAACTAGAGATCATGTGTGTGTGTGGTGGTTATTTCTAGGTCAGGCCATGGCCTTTAGAACAGCTCGCTTTAGATCATCTCTAGTTTATAGTTGCTGTGTTACTGTCCAACATTTTAGTTGAGAATTTCAAATTGGTTAGTTGAAAAGAAAATCTTTTGTGGAAATGCGTGACATGATCATGATAAAAATAACATGAGAAAACCTGAAAAAGGTTTGTGGTTTAACAGTCAATCGCCATAGGCTAAAATGTGAGTAAGTTTAATGACAAGTGGTTTCATCAGTTGTGTTTCTAGCCATTGTAACATTTTTTTTTCTTTTAAGCTGTCCAGACAGTCTAAAGCTCTAAACTAATACCAGCACATGAGCTCTCCTGCTCAGCTACTTGTCCATTTTATTTATATAACACATGGAAGTGTGTTATAACTAGATGGAAGTGTGCACAGCTGCATATTCAGGAGTGTATTTTCAGTGTAACTCTCATAAATGGCCTCATAACAGTGACTGCATGGACATCCAGCTAGTGATGTTTAGTTCCATAGACAAAGGTTTTATGCCATTAAGGGGCATATTATTGGTACTGTTCAAACAAGCTGGGAGGCTGAAAGACACTCCATGTTGGCCTTTTACTGTAGCGTGCTCCAAAATCAATACTGGAGCACTTGTTGCCAACTCTACCTTTTGGCTGAATAGACTTGCTCAGACACTCTATTAATGTCAGTGTTTAAAAAAAACATAGTTGGAAAGTGGATTTAGTTAGTCCAGATGATGATTCATAACACCAATGCACTCTACAAATATGCCAGCACCACCCCGAGATTTCTCATCCGCCAACTTCTAACGACTCAGCAAACATTTCGGCTCAAGGCACCTCTGTGACTAATCCTACCAAATCCTGGGTGATCTGGGTTTCTAGGTGGCCCTCTGGACTAATTTGATTAAGTCCAGGGTTGGCACTCTCTCCCTGCAGACGTTAGTATGTGAGGGCTGAGAATCTAATTGAAAATCACATATAAAGCCTTGGAGAGTCAGCTCTGTGTCCCTGTAACTTTGCCCTTAGACCTTGGAGAGTAACCTTAATAGATTAGTCCACCAGGAATGGAATACACACAGTGGAACAGCAACAACAAGTTCAGATATCTCCTGCGTTGTTATCAGATGATGCTGTTATGGTCTCACATATCTCTCTACTAAGTTGCTCTCATGAATCTCACAATGGCATTAAGCAGATGTAAAGAAGTTTGATATGTGCGGAAGTATGACAAACTATTCAGATTATCAAAGCACCTGAACCCAGGCACTGATATATTATTTAATTGTAATGAGGTGATAATAAGGAGGATTGACAAATCACTTCAGACTGTCAAAAGACCTGAATACAAGCACTGATGAATGATCACATAGAGTAATTAGACACATTTGAAAGGTGAGCATGAGCTCTTTCAGAGAACAGGCTGAACTGAACACTTCACCACCTCACCAGCAGAGTTAAATGGAAGGTCAGGCTGGATCAAGAGGTGTAGAAAGGAAAAAGAAAACAAGTCTGGACACAAATTGCCTGAATCACCACGTGAGACAAAAGCAAAAGCCTATCTGGACCTGGTCTATTGAATTGTGCTTGTAAACACATACATACAGTTCGCCTGGAGGGGAGGAGAGGGAAGAAAGTGGCTTTAGCCGAGATGACTGTTCCTTCCACTACCCTGCTTCCCCATGTACTCTACCAGATTGCCTCAGGCCTGGCCATTACTCCTCTGATTAGTCAGAGGCTTGACAGCACCCTCTCATGATGTCAGTGGGTCAAATGAACAAACAGAGAGCGCTGATCTGCTGAGATGCTCTGTGGTTGCTCTGTGGTTGCTGATGATCTGTGGTTGCTCATTGCTGTTGTGGACATGTAAATTGTTGTCAAGAAAGAGTGGGAGGTGCACAACCAAGGCTGAATTGTGGAAGGCAGTTGTAGGCTGTTGCTGTTTTTTTTTCAAGGGAATTATTATCTCTTGAATAGGGAATACTATGTGAAAGCAATTTAGGTCAGAAAAGAAATGTATTCCCAGGAAAGAAGTGGATTAAGCTAAAATGTGACTTACGTTGAACCTGATGGACATGCGTTTACTTACATCAGTTGACATTTGATGAGATTTTGTCATGCTTTAAATCCACAGCTGCTCACAACTCTGATTAAATGACCATTACAATGAACATAGGTTCATTTGCATTTCAAAGCAAATGGAAATAGACATAGACTGTCATTTCCTTTCCTCTTAATTTTTCGTGAACAAGTTAGATGGAAACCCAGCTTATGTCTGTTTTGTACTGCTCCTCAACGCCTACTGAAAATCTCTGATGGAAGACTAGAATTCTGAATGGTAGACTGAATGCCGTTTTTCAAATATCCAGGACCTTTGCAGTGCAGGGTTCCTATGATCGCTGCTTTTAAGGGCGCATCAGCTGAGACCTTCAAAGGCTGTAGCATGTCTGTGAAAGACCAAAGCTTGTGTGACTCAGACATGCCTCTGATGGATGCAAAATGCTAGAAGCCATCTATCTCTTGGACTTGCACTGATTGTTAAAAGCTCTCACCCTCTGGCAGGTAAAAAACACATAATAAGAACTATTACTGAAATATTCAAGAAGTAGAATACCTGACAGATTTTTCAGAAGTGTTTTAGAACCTTTACTCATATTAGTGGCTTTCAAACCATTCTAAATAATTGCTTCCCACAACCACATTCATTGTGTCCTTGTCCACTTTTATTTTATCCTGTTTTCTCCATCTTTTATTTTCTTTTTATTCTCTCTCTTCCCATCTCGTAACCCACACCATCATCCCATTCTTTCTTCAGGTTCCGCCAGGTTCTGGAGGAAAATGAGGCAGAGGTGCAGGAGGTGTCAGGCCTTTTCCGCTCGGTTCTGCTGGAATCGCTGGAGCGCATCCGTCAAGAGGATGAGGCACAGCGCCTCTCCCAGCAGTGGAACAGCCGTCAGCGTGCCGTCAGCATGTCACTGCTCAACTTCCGCAGCCGCGTCCGCATCAACCCTTTTGGCAGCACCACGCGCCTCAACTCCACAGCCAACGGGGGGCCTGGCGATGCCTACGAGCCTGAGGTTAAGACTGTGTCTGAGGATGTGGAGAGGGGGCTTGGGGCGATGCCGGAGATGAGGGCTGGGGGAACTGGAAGAGCCCCTCGTGTGTGGAGCATGCCTGACTTCAGGCATCAGGGCATAAATGGCCATGTTGGGTGATGGAACAGAATGAGAAGAGAGAGAGAGAGAGAGAGAGAGAGAGAGAGAGAGAGAGAGAGAGAGAGAGAGATGGATGGATGGATGGAGATGAATGTGTGAGTATTTAAGATGGAAGCTAAGTGAGAAACCTGTGAAATTGAAATATTTGATGGATGGGAAAAGTATCTGGATGTACTGAAGGGTGGTTGTGAGAGTGAGAGATGCAGAGAGCAATAAGAACATGTAGTACCTCACCCCTTTTTATTTTGGTGGCACTGTCAGGCCCACCATTCCAATTCATAAGCCTAACCCTAGCCATTAATAACACATTTACTGTATAATAACCACAATGGAGAGCTATGGTGAATGTAGCTCCCTGCTTTTCAAGAGATTATAAAGTAATAAAAGTAATTTTTTGATAGTCTGATCTCCGTGAGCAGGAATTACAAATCTCAATTTACTTTGGATTGCTTGAAACCACGGTGGGTGCAGGATGTGAGTCAAGGTCCCCAGCTGCACAGCTGATTCAGTCAGACTGACTCATTGACCAAAGTGTGTCAGTTTAATCAGCCAGTAAGCACTACTGACAAAACTGGGCAATTTGTGAAAGCCAGCAGTCTGAGGCAATTTACTGTGAAGTTAGACCTCATGACCCTACCATAGAGTTTCCACCTCTCTACGTTTCTTTTCCAAGTCTTACATAACAGACATTTCACAGTCAAAAAGTGTTTTTGTAGTTCAACTGGTTCCAAGGTGCTACCTACTTCAAGGTCATCTCATTCCCGGGTGCATGCATGCACAATGAACAATGGTTCAGTGGTAACACTTCAGTCGAAAGCATGCAAAGAAGAGTCTATTAAGTGTCATGTTGAAATTTATAATAACTGTGACTGTTTTCAGGCTAGAAGAAACCTTCAAATCTGTACAAAATATTGCCTACATGCTTGCAATGTATACCTGTAGAATATGTTGTTCCTTTTTTGTTATGTATTTATTTGTTTACCTCTCTGGCATTTCCATGTGAGATTTGACGTGTCTGTGACCTTCATTATCTGCCCTGCGTTATCGTCTCAGAAGTGTTTGTTTCATTCAGTTCTACAGGAGCTTGTCAGAAAGTGATTTGTATTTGGATGAAATGTTCCAAAGCAAGTCATGCATTTGTCCTTTTGTTGAAGACAACTTTATTTCTAATCTAGAAGATATTGACAAGGCATTGTAAGGCTGTAGACCTATTTTCATTTTACTGAGAGATCAACAGGGAATAAGACTGACTGAAATTCATATTGGAAAGGTCTGCATAATCAGTAATAACCACACACTGTAAATAAAGAAAATAATTCTAAACGCATGTGAAAGATGATTTATTGTCTGGTCAGACATCAACGACCAATTTGAACAAGGTGCTAATAGTCCACAGTCCTTCCTTATTATAGTCCAATGAACAGTGGTATGCTGACCACAATGAGAACTGTCAAAAGTTTCACACCTGCAGCACAGAGAAGCCTGCTAGCACAGCATTGTTTGGAAAAAAAAGTCCCATCACTGACAAATCTCCATTGTGGGTGGTGAAGTCAGTGTAACGGTTATACACTCAAACAATGGGGTGTTGACTCCACAACTGGAATGGTTTTCAAATAAAAATATATAATCCTATTACCCTTACAGCAATTGTGTTATTCTTTAAAGTAATAAAAACAAACTGACAAAAACTTTATTAAACAACCATCTGTTGCATATAACCTTTGGGGAAAGTCCCAGCCAATAGGATGCATGTTTTGTACCCTGACAAGTGAAATACACAAGATGCGTCCTGTTGTGTAAGGAAGAGAGAGTTCACAGCACCACAACTGTCATGCCTCCATGCACAGTGGAGACGGGCACCCAATAATCCAATGCTTTTGTGACTGTTTTCGCTCATCACACACAGAAGGGCAATAGAACACTGGCCTTTTCCTGAGTAGTTTTTGCAACTGGTCACATGGGGGAGGACCCTGCCCTCAGACACGCCGAGGAGGACTCTGGGAGTGAAGCTCATAGCTTTGTTTGTGTTAGTATGTAGAATTAAGAAACTCAAGCAGCTCGGCACGATTTTTGTCCCTCTGTTGGAGAAAAAACATGAAGGAAACGATTAGTAACAATCAAGCATGGAGTTCAATTTGATCTGTAGCTACCCAGTACAACTGTGGATCTGTGCTATCTATATCCCTAATGCCTGAAATAGAACATAAAGGAACCTAAGGAACATAAAGGAACAAAGATGCAGTCCACAATTCTAGCAAATGTTTTTTGATAATTCAGCTCAAAAGGCAATGCAATTGTGCCCCTTCTGGGCTACTGGAGCAATTCAGTGTATGCTTGAGTCTACACCACTTCAGTCATTTCCCTTTTACAGAGCCAGGACTGTACACACAGTGGACAGCCAGCAACAGGTCTGGAAAGAACTATTTGTTGATCGCATCTCTAAGAAAAGCAGAGAGAAGATTAATACCTGTTTGTCAGTCTTTGACTTCTTCACTTTCATTTTGATTTTCCTCCCTGAGATCATGCTGTATTTGCCCTTCTTTCTCTCCTTCAGGTACTACAAAGCAAGCAGAAGGACACAGAACACAGAAAGCAAAGATGAGTCACATTATCAACAGGTGTGGAGCACATGACAAGAAAAAGCTGCTGATAAAGTCTGTTATAAAGTACTTCCTGGATTTAATAGAAATAAAAATAGAATGCCTTTATTGTTAGTTCAAAGTAGTACAACTACAACTAATTCAATGCACTTCCCTAGAAAAAAAGATAAATAACATATATGAATGAAAATAACGAAAAAATAGTGAGCAGTCTTGAGCAAACTTGACCCTACAGGGCCCAGTTGTTCCTGAGTATACTGGAGCAATGAGATGACATACTGATGACGGAAAACAAAAAAAAGTTCTTTAAACCTTTGAGATCTGCACAGGACCAGAAGGTTCCTCTTCTCCTTTGGATTTTTTCTCCTTCTTCCTCTTGTTCTTTTTCTCCTTCTTTCCCTTCTGTAGAGAAAAATATGACACATTTAACGTTTTTTTTTTGTCAAGTTTCCAGAACAGACTAATTCTATGCTAATGTCAAATGTGATATGAAGGTGCTAACCTACTGAACAACATCTGCTATAAGTAGTAACATATAAATGCAGATTCTTTAAACCAAGGGTGGGAAACGCTGGCCTGGGGGCCAGATCCAGCCCAGCTAAGCCTTTGATCTGGCCCCTGGAGGCAGGGCCATTTGGCTGAGAGGAAAAAACAACATCAAAAAAAAAAAAAAAAAAAACACACAGGCAAAAAAAACAAAACGTCCCTCTGAAATGAATACTGTATGTTATAAGATTGACAATGCAGAATATGGGATGGAATTAGTCATTTTTACACTTATTCAGAATATTTAGAATGTGACATACATAACTGAAGTGTAGAAAATTGTTGCTGAATGCTGGTAGTCTAGCTAGAGATCCTCTCCCATGTATTGTAGCCTAATAATCAGTTAACCAGTCTGTGGAACTTAAGAAGAATTTCCATTTGGTAATTCTAAAAGTGTCTATATGTGCTCAGTTCTGAGGTAAAAAAAAAACAGCCCCCGAATCAGGTTATAAAAACTGATGTGGCCCTTGATGTCAACAAGGTTCCTGACCCCTGCTTTAAACATACTTCAATTCAGTGTCCAAAGAATAGCGACATGAATTAACATGCATCCAAGCATCCAAACCTTTTTGTCATGCTTCTCCCTTCTCCTTTTCTTTGATGCCTTCCTTGACTTGCTGTGGGAATCTACAAAGGACACAGACAACTGACCGTACTGCTTGCAACCCTCCTCAAGTCAATGCTGTAAAAACAGCTATGGTTATTTCACATGTTAATACATATTTACAAATTATTGTTTGGTTACCAACTAATCTGATTTGACATAAAAAACTCTCTCTAAGTTAGCCTTTAACCTACAATTTCCTCACTTGAACAGGCCTGATGGTTGAGACAAACTCGTGGTTGTGATCAGAATTGTATAGGAGCTCTTTGAGCATCAATCAGTCTTTCAAGAAAATTCTTTTTTTAGTGATGGTGATTTCATAAGTGTGACTTATACAGTAGTGTAAGTGTGAGTGTAGTGTAAGTTCATAAGTGTGACTTATATCAGTGCCATACAGAATAACATTTCAATTTATTCCTTGATTCATGGATGGGAACTTGCCTCTGCTACTAGAACTGCTACTTCTGCTTCGGGAGGACGAGCGAGATGAGGAAGACGATGATGAAGAAGACGATGATGATGAACAGGACGAGGAGGAAGAAGATGATGATGAACTGGACGACGAAGACGACCTGCTTCGGCTGCGTTTCCGCTTACGGTGGTCACTCCCTGTTGAACATCGAGGGTTATGTTCAAACGCAACATCATATAACGCTACATCACCAATTAGGTGCGGGTGCAGCGCAGACAGTTCATTTTACTCACCACTACTCCTTGATCGCTTTCGTTCATCTGTTCGGGTGCTTGACTCGCTTCTCGTCTTGGGATCCTTTGATGACTAGAGTGAACGCAAGGCATGATTAAGTGGAGTGAGCAAAGCAAAACATAATCATGCTACTATGTAATAGCCTTACATTGGACCTCACAATCGCTGGGAGCGAGACAGTGGCCGCACTTGATACTTTACCAGTAACCAAAAGTTGCAAACATAACGTGTCTCACACCGCAAGTTAGCTATTTGACGTAGCGATAACGTGACTATGAAAACTTGTAGACGCCCTTTATTTAATAGCGGATAATGCTAACATGCCATATGGTGTGTTAATAGCAACAAATTGTTAAGCTACTTTAAAGAGGGAAAGGAGATCAACAGCTAACTAAATTAACCTAGCCGGCTATCGACAGCTGACGTTAGGATGATAACCTGGCTACACTGCCACTTCTCTAGTAAAGTAAACCACACATCTTACCATGGTGAACGTTAATTGGTTCAAACACAATGCCCCAAATCGTAGTTAGACTACATATATTCTACACTGATTGTATTTTATTTACAATTAGTGCCTTAGCTAACACACTGTTGCTACCAATAGTACGCTTTGTGAAGTCAGCGACAGTAAGGACGTCTCGAATATGGCTGCTGCATAATAACAGTCTATTGGCGGATGACTCCCTTGATTAGTCTGCAGCAATTTGGTTAGATAGACACTTTATACGATTTCGTCTCAAAATACTGGCAAAAGTTATGAGGTGAACTGGCAAAAAGTAATTTTATAGACTTTTGTGGACGCTTTAATCAGTATTTTGATCATTGTTCTTGAGTGTTAATGTCGCTAGCTTCATAGAGGATGGGGCGAGGGTAGGCTCTCTGGGGAGGTCTCTGGGCTATGCTTTATCGTCATCTATCGGTATGGAGTGTAGTCACACGTGTCTGTCAGACTCAGACCGGCGGCCTGGAGGCAGCAGACGATGCCCATATATTTCCTCTCTCAAGATGGCAGCCTATCTTCCATAACACAGTTTCTGATTCTCTCATACTGAATCTGCCCCACTGCCCTGGTAGGCACACATTTCTTAAGCTGAAAGAATGTCAAAAGGTCACTGGCATGAATTAGATGATTTTGGCTTTACATTTTGACTTTGACTACTGGCTGGCAGTAAGAGCAGACATAGCCGGTCAGACACAGTTTGATTGGAGTATAGAAGACTTTGCCTACGTGTCCGTAACTAGTCTAGTCTAGTAAACATTAAAATATTAAACTGGATGCTCTGTACTGAATTGAATGTTAACATGTCAATAAAATAAGCCTAGCCTATTTTGTCACATGTCAATTTATGGATAATCGTCGAAAGAGATATGCAGATGAGGCTGTTGTACAAAAAATGTCAAATGAAATGGATTAAATCACTCTTGATAGCACAATGATATGGTAGCCATGCTCTTGCTGCAATTGGCGAACAGAAATTGAAGACAGGACGAACAGGTTTAAGTTTCATCCAAGTATTCAATTACCATCAGGGTAGTCCATCAGGCTAGTGATGTGGTCTGAGATATCAGGCTAGTAATATGGTCTGACATATTAAAAAAAATATTTTGGATTATTCAGATAAAATTAATGCTAATTGCACTTTTCCACTGACTTATTACACAGTTAACTTAACTTAATATACTTACAATGTTATGTATTGTATGTATCAAACTGCCAATCAAACTATGTCTTCATATGAATATGGCCTTCATCAAAATGCAGTTGCCATACCAGAATGACTTATTTTGACATTTTAAGACTATATGTACACTTACGTCATTGGGTTATACGTATCTGTTTTTGGGCCTTCATATAGATCAAAATAAATTTACAAGTTTATCATTTCACATTTATTAGTGTGGGGGAGAGAGAATTTACATAGCATTAAAAGTAGAAACACCCATTTTATTTGTCAGAACAGTCTTCTCCAGAGTTTTTTCCATCTCATATAATTCTTATGAACTCATAGCGCATATGGCAAAGGCTATTGATGTTCTGCATGTGAAGCATACCACAGTAAAATGGGCTGTGTAGGGCAAACTCCAGAATTGAATGAATGAGTTTCAATGGGATGAGTCCAGCAGTTGCTGATTTAACCTTGGTTATGCCCCGTTAAGTCTCTTGTTTTAATGTTTGGAATAAACTAACATCTTGTGGTTTGATATAAATATTATTCAGTTAATTTTCTTAGAGTTAAGTAATATTTTAACCACCATCTTCACATGCACACACCAATTTTCTCTCATAGAAACCCCGGTTGCTATGGACTCAAATGTCATTATCGCCAATTTTGGTCGGTTTTTAGGCATAACCCACCTTCTGACCATGACCATTTACTTTAACAACATCACCAATGATTTTCTGTTATTACCAGATTCAAACGGCTGCAATCAGTGAAATCAGAAGGTCACAGGAGAATATTTTTCACTTAACCGTAACGTAGGCCACCTTTTGTTAAACAGCACAATAGATGGTCCTGATGACGTGCCTGCAGAACATCAATAGAATAATTAGCTGCACAGAGCTATTCATTAGGTAACACAATAGCCTCAATAGCCCTATAGATTTGTAATCAAGTGTTTTATTTCTCCAATTGTTCCTAGTTGAAAAGTATTAATCACAAGATATAGGCTACATTTTTAAAGCACCTCACTATTGTAAACTGGGTCCATCACAGCTATTTTGATACATATTATTGAAAACACAAAGGTTATTTGTGTAAATAACAGGCCTACAAAAATATTAATTTGCATAACGGTTTCAATAATAAATAAACAATTCTACAACAGGTTTCAATAGAAATTCAGTAGAAATATGTAATACATTTCTTGTTGATAAGGAAATTAAATGAAAAATGACATACAGAAGCCAAATTCTATAGCTCAATTATTGACAAAACAAACAAGGAAAATAAAATATCAACATTTACATGGGACATTGGTGAAAACACAAGAAACATAAATCAATTGGCCAAATAAATTATGCTTGATAGAAATTATTTATGTGACCAAACTGTGCGTATTACGTGAAAACAAAATGACCAGGAACCACTCATGAAATTCATCTCTGTAATGGAACGTACAACCTATAGGAATTGTTTCATCGGTGAAAAGGACGATATTGTAGTGCATTATGTCATTCCCATATAGGAAAAAGAAAATTGTTTGAATTACTTACTTCACATGCATGAGAGATGACTCTGGGCTACATACACGACACCTTAAAATTATCTTCATACTCCTCTGAAACCATGGGTAGAACAAAGCATATATAATTGGATTGAACAAAGAATTCAAGTAAAGTAGGGCTGACATGTAACTTAACACATAGTTGAACATTTGGCTATGAATACTGTCAGCCATAAAGCTGCACAGATAATATGGCACTAAGCAAAACAGAAAGACGGATACAACTATTCCCAGCACTTTTGCAGCTTTTCTCTCAGATCGTTTGGGCACTTGTTCATTCTTGCAGGCCTCTGGATTACAATGACTATTAGCTGCCCTGATGGCATTGGCATGTCTCTTGGCAATGGTGAAGATTTTGAGGTACAGTATAATCATAACCAAACAGGGCAATACAAACACCACCACAAGATCTACAAAGGACCATATCTCCTTCACAGCGATGAGGCACTCGCTTGGACACAGTTTCAGTGCTTGAGTAAAAAAGCCATTGCAGTACAGAAGAGCGAAATTGTAACCCAGAGAAAACACCCAGTTCAGCGATGCCACAGTGATAATGAGGTTCACTGTTATTTTCGTGGAATAGAAAAAGGGATCGCTCAGAGCCAGGTATCGGTCAACTGCTATCAGAGCCACAGTATGTACAGATGCACTTGTCAGATGGAATGACATGAAATTGAAAAATGCACAAATGGTTGTCCCAAAAACCCAACACGATTCTATCAGCCAGATAAATTGCAGTGGCATCACAAATATTCCCACAAAAATATCTGCCAGAGCTAAAGAGATGAGGAGCACATTAGTTGGTGTGTGAAGCTGTTTGAAGTGACACACTGAGGTAATAACAAGCAGATTTCCACCCACAGTTATAGTAACCACAAGTATTGCAGACACATACAAAGTCACATATGCTGGAGTGACTGCTGTTTCCCCAAAGCAAGAAACACAATTGTCCTTAAAACTGTGATTGCTGAATCCAGATGTGCTTTTCTCCAGGTGTGTTGGCTCAGTGACGAGCTCCTGGGAAATTGAATTGGAAGCCAAAGACATGATAGGACTCCTAGTGGATCAGACCTGTAAATGGGATATTTATATACTCTTTTAAACAAACAGTTTAGCCTGCTGTTACAGTCTCCACCCCATGTTTCTCTTCTTTTTTGTTATTTGAATCATTAATGATGCCATCCTAAAGGCTCTTGCATTTGTATACCTATAACATGAATCCCTGTATTTATTATGTGCCTCTAAAATAATTCATGAAATAAATACTGAGATAAACATATACTTCATATTGTGTCAATATCAGCACAATTGCACTTAAAACTATCATCACATACAAAAACACAAACAACTTTAACAGTAGTCCTAACTGCATTATAGTGTCAGATTGTTGTGTAGCATTGAATGGTGTTTGTTGACACTGAATCCTTATGCAGTTTTACTGTGTCAGATTTGTTGATCAAAATAGCATAATAGCAACAATGTAAGCAAAAGATCAAGAAATTGCTGCGTGTAAAAAAGTTGTGTCAAAACATAGCGCTATTTTGATGCTTGCTTGCACTGGGTGGAATACCCATTTTGAGTCATTGTTAAGTCATTGGCGAATACAAACTGACTACAAATTAACCTTACCAATTGCATGTGGATTGTATCAGAGTATCAGGGTTATTTTTAATGGCTATTTAACTGTAAAGAATTAGGATAAGGAGTTGACAAAAAATACTGGAAGTCATGGCAAATTGGTACTTAATTAGGTCATGACCTTTCAATAAACAATCAAAGGTGATTATTTCTGTATAACTATATAATATGACTATAAGGGAAAACTAGATAAAGAAAAATTAGAAATGTTTAGAGATGGGCAAGGGTCATATACAGACATTAGGTTGACATTTGTACCAGCTCTGCAGATCTGTCTGGAGTGGAGGCCATTTCAGCCTATTTCTGCATCACATCAGTTTATTTGCAATAGGATGGGGTTCATATGATCATACAACCAATGATAGCCTTTTTAATTTCTGTCTATGGTCAAACTTTGGATGTGTGTTTTCTTTTAATTGAGCAAACTGCTTTTAAAATGATTGTTTACAAGGTAATACATTTGCTACACTACTGGAAATATTTGGTCAGAGTTGGTCAGAGTAATGCTTAAAGTTGAATGATGATTTTAAGAAGAGTTGACTCTTGACTTGTCCAATGTGCAGTGACCTGGGTTTGTCAAGGATAGAACATGGAGATATAAAGTAATGAGATAGATGTAAAAAAAGGAATAATAATGAAATCATAAACTGACACAGGGAATGATGGTGTGGACTTAAAAAGATTAAAGATTTAAAGATTAAATTTTAAAATATTGTCCTAACATGTTGTAGTAAGTGAATAAATAAACTAACTTCAATATAGGCCCAACTCTGGTCACATATGAATAAATAAACTAACTTCAATATGAGCCCTACTCTGGTCACATACGAATGGTAGTTCTTAAAAGGGTTCACTCCATATCCTTGATGATAAATAAAGTGGGCGTGAACTTTTGGGGAACCATTTGGGGAAATACACTCATTGTCCACCTCCCCTCGTGTTAAACAGTTGAATTTTACCTTTCTCCAGTTCATCCAGACATTCTTGGAGTCTGACAGTAGCACTTTTAGCTCCAGCCTAGCATAGATCAATGAATCAGTTTAGACCATTAGGATCTCCCCTCATAGCATAGATCAATTAATCAGTTTAGACCATTAGGATCTAGCCTATTAGCATCTTGCTCAAAAGTGAAAAAGAATTCTGATAGGACTCTTCTGTAGTTGCAAAGTGTACTACCAACGAAAAATTAAATTGTTAATTTTCTAGGCTGATATGATGTGGAATTATACTGTCATTCTGACATAACTTGAGGTGAGGTGGAAAATGAATAGTATGTTATGGTGGAGTATAATTTCATTCTGTAGGCCTTAATGTTACAGTGATTCTGAAATAGGCTACCTGAATACAATCAGGCTATATTTTTCCATTTTATATTTAATCTTGACTTTCCAACACATATAATCTCATGTAATAATAATGTCTTTGATAACCACCAAATGTCCTGTCAATTACCCAAATAAAAATATATACTTTTGGACTTTTTATTACCTTCAATTAGACATGGGCAGTAGAAAAATGACAGGAGATAAGAGAAAGAGAGATGAGGAAGGATCAGGAAAGACCCTGCACTGCAATTTAACCTAGATCTGCAGGTTTATGGTATGTAAGCCAACTGCACCACGACACCCCCAATCCCTACACTTTAGCGTTCAAAACGTTTACATGCAGTGTATAAAATCAATCCACTAACCCATGTATTTTTAAAAATATATATATTGTCAAAAATGCATCTCTGCCATAATTCCAATAATTTTATGTATGAAAACAAAAATGACAAATACACTAATTTATCACAGCCCCATGCCCCATCACACCAATGTTTAAACAATTATTCAAGCAAATAAAAATTATCTGAACATTATATTGTATATTTGACCTTTGTTAATGTTTCAGCAAAGACAGAAAAGAAAGAGATCTGACTTGAATTCTGAATAAAAAGGGCTGTAATTACAAAATGATTTGAAATACTCTCATTTCATATGTGTTAAAAAATTCAGTTTAGGAGCCCTGTGATTCTTTTTCCAGATTTTTTTTCTCTGGGTAATTTGGAGTATGGAGTGACCTTATTTTTTCTCTAAACTGTTCATTATTTTTTCCTTATGCACAAGATATATATTTTCCTGAATGACTATATGTACCTGCCATTCCACTTTGGCTAGGCCAGCACTAGGCTGCTCATAAAGAATTCATACTGAAGTGAAGGCATGTTTCTAAAGCTACGTAGTGCTTTATTGCATGCATTTGTATCACTTGTAAAGCTACAATATGTGGTGCTTTATTGCATGTATTTGTATCACTTGTAAAGCTACAATATGTGGTGCTTTATTGCATGTATTTGTATCACTTGTAAAGCTACAATATGTGGTGCTTTATTGCATGTATTTGTATCACTTGTAAAGCTACAATATGTGGTGCTTTATTGCATGTATTTGTATCACTTGTAAAGCTACAATATGTGGTGCTTTATTGCATGTATTTGTATCACTTGTAAAGCTACAATATGTGGTGCTTTATTGCATGTATTTGTATCACTTGTAAAGCTATGTGGTGCTTTATTGCATGTATTTGTATCACTTGTCTCCTTACTTGTCATTAAATCTCAGAAATGAACATTTCAGAAGTTTGCAAAATACAACAAAAAATTTTTATCTGTACATTCTGTCATATACTCGGATAAGTTTATCCAAAAACATCATTTCACCTGCATGAGAGAAGACTCGGGGCTACATATGCGACACCTGAAAATTAATTTCATGCATTTTTGAAACCATGGGTAGAACAAAGCATAAATAATCGGATTCAACAAAGAATTCAGGTAAAGGAGCGCCGATGTGTAACTCAACACAGCCTCAAAAACTTGGCTGTCGATACTCCCGGGAATAACGCTAGCGAGGTGATAGGGCACAACACATGCCAAAAACACAGACACAAGGATCCCAAGCACTTTTGCTGCTTTTCTCTCAGATCTTCTGGGCACGTGTTCATTCTTGCTATTTGGATTTCCCTGACTATTGGCTGCCCTGATGGCATTGGCATGCCTCCTGGCAATAGCAAAGATTATCAGGTACAGAACAAACATAATGGAACAAGGCAATACAAATACCACCATAATATCAACCCTAGACCATATTTCATCAATGCCAATGAGACAGTCATATGGACACAGTGTCAGTGCATGAGTAAAGAAACCATTGCAGTACAGAAGAGCAAAGTTGTAAACCACAGAAAACACCCACTCCAGTGTGGTGATGATGATCATCAGGTTCACTGTAATTTTCTTGGTATAGAAAAAGGGATTGCTCAGAGCCATGCATCTATCCACTGCAATGAGAGCCACAATGTGGATAGATGCACATGTCAATTGGAATGACAAAAAGTTGAAAAAAGCACATGCCCTTGTCCCAAAAACCCAGCAGGATTCTATAAGCCAGATAAACTGCATTGGCATTACAAATATTCCCACAAAACAATCAGTCACAGCCAAGAAAAAGAGGAGCACATTAGTTGGTGTGTGAAGCTGTTTGAAGTGATACACTGATGTGATTACAAGCAGATTTCCACCTACAGTTATTATAACAACAAGTATTGCAGACACATACAAAGCCACATAGCCTGGAGTGAATGCTGCTTTCCCAAAGCAAGAAACACAGTTTTCCAAAAGGCTGTAATTGTTTAATCTGTTTGTCTGTAGATATGCTGGCTCACTGATGAGCTCCCTAGACACGGAATAGCGATCCAATGACATGATCAGACACTTACTGAATCAGATCTATTGTTGTACTGTATTTATATCGTCTTACTGTACAGTCCCACCCCACTGTTCCCAAGCACTGCTTATTTTTCTTGAATTATGATGTAATCCTCAAGGATCGACCCTCTATGTGGGCTATTCAATTTTAGTTAAGTCACTTGAAAGTCTTAGATTTTTGCTCAGTTTTTGTCTAAACAGCCCGTCGTGACTTTTCTAAGGGTTTGAGTTTAAGAAATATGAGACATTGACTGGACCTGAGGAGAAAAAGACCAAGTTTAGCTCAATTAACGATCTGATTTATTTTCTGAACGACGTTAGGAGCCACTGGGTTTTCAATTGTGGATAGATGATCCATAGAAGACAGGCAAGGTATTTTGTACCACTAAGTACTACAAAGTACCACTTAAAAATCTCTCAACAAAGCCATATTTGTTTATTGAATATAGCACATATGGGGTGTATTCAGAAATCATCTTGGGATTACTGCCCTCATTAACACTCATGTTACTTATTACGTCATCTTCCCCATGCTCTTTTTGCTTCTCTCACTGGTTTTCCTATTGATTTGCCCACTTTTAGAGTTTTTAGGCTAGATGCTTGTAATGACAGGGAGTCAACAAACTTCTACAGCTGAATATAGGAGCAAATTTAAAGGGATACCAGACAACATTTTTAGGTCAATTTACCAGCTTTGTTGTCACTTTGATGGTAAAATGGCTCATTACAGGGTGAATGGAGACTCTTTTGGCACCCTCTATTGCTTAATCATGCAGTTGCAAGCACTTGCAGTTTAAAAACATGCCTTATGTTAAACGAAACCTAAACTGAAATCGGTTTTATTACCTTGTCAGTCAACATAACTCAATGAAAATTATCATTGCTGGTTCCTATGCTTTGGTTTTCAAGCAAATCCACATGGATTGGTGAGAATGTACAATGCTGTTCCTATTTTTTTTATCTGCACCTGTAGGGGGAGCTCCAGAGGGGAAAAATCGCAGGCTTGTGTGATACCGCTTTAATCTCCAATGCAAAGGTCTTCCTCACTACCAATCTGAAAGCATGATTCTTGGATGCCTATGGTTCTGGTTCTGGTTTCTTTGCAGGTGCTTTTATCCAAAGCGATGTACAATACAGATATTACATTAACAAAGAATTGGTGAAAATTTAAGAAAACCTAAACAGCCGGATGCTTTTGTAAATTGATAGACCAGCAATGATTAATCAATTCGGATAGTCATTGCCTATAGACATCCACAGAGCTTGACAGCTGCGGTTATTCAAAAATCCCATGTTAATTTTTAATAAGACTTTTTTGACACTGACATGTAGGAGGGCTTTTGATTACATTTTGGTGATGTCACAGAGGAGGTCTATTAAATTAAATGACTATATTGGTAATGAAGTAATTGATCTGGGCCATTTGTTTTTAAAAATAAAGATTTTTCTTCCTCTGGATTTGTTCTCCAAGAACGCAGGACACAGCTCAAAGCTGGGGCTGTGGTTGATATACTGTTTCAGCACAGTAATTCTGGTTAGGTTACATTTTGGCAGACAGTCTATTGATAGCCTATCTGATTATATTTTGTGTTCAACGGACTCGGGTTGTTTTTACTATCATTACAGGCTATTGTGCTATTTAGGGCTCTGATAGAGCTCAGGAAAATGCAGAATTGCTGTTCATTATATTAAAATCCATAGGCCTGGTTAATGCGAAATGTTCAAGAAAAATGTATAGGCTGTATATATTGTTCCATATGCCCCAAGGTGTGTTGGGACACTAGGCAAATGTCCTATATGCCAAATAGGACAGGCCTAAGTATGGCAGTCACCCTACCAGGAACAATAACATTGGCAGGAAATGTTTCTAAAACTATGTAGTGCTTTATTGAATGCATTTGTATCACTTGTCATTCATCATTAAAATCGTCAAATTTCAGAAGTTTGCAAAATATAAAAGATAAAAAAAAAAAATCACAATGTAATTATGTACATGAGCATGTGTGGGAGACGTGATCATATTATATTAAGCAGGTAATTCTATTTTATCTGTACATTCTGTCATATACTCAGATAAGTTTACCCAAAAACATCATTTCACCTGCATGAGAGAAGACTCGGGGCTACATATGCGACACCTTAAAATTAATTTCATGCATTTTTGAAACCATGGGTAGAACAAAGCATAAATAATCGGATTCAACAAAGAATTCAGGTAAAGGAGGGCCGATGTGTAACTCAACACAGCCTCAAAAACTTGGCTGTCGATACTCCCGGGAATAACGCTAGCTAGGTAATAGGGCACAACACATGCCAAAAACACAGACACAAGGATCCCAAGCACTTTTGCTGCTTTTCTCTCAGATCTTCTGGGCACGTGTTCATTCTTGCTATTTGGATTTCCCTGACTATTGGCTGCCCTGATGGCATTGGCATGCCTCCTGGCAATAGCAAAGATTATCAGGTACAGAACAAACATAATGGAACAAGGCAATACAAATACGACCACAAAATCAACCCTAGACCATATTTCATCAATGCCAATGAGACAGTCATATGGACACAGTGTCAGTGCATGAGTAAAGAAACCATTGCAGTACAGAAGAGCAAAGTTGTAAACCACAGAAAACACCCACTCCAGTGTGGTGATGATGATCATCAGGTTCACTGTAATTTTCTTGGTATAGAAAAAGGGATTGCTCAGAGCCATGCATCTATCCACTGCAATGAGAGCCACAATGTGGATAGATGCACATGTCAAATGAAATGACACAAAGTTGAAAAAAGCACATGCCCTTGTCCCAAAAACCCAGCAGGATTCTATAAGCCAGATAAACTGCATTGGCATTACAAATATTCCCACAAAACAATCAGTCACAGCCAAGAAAAAGAGGAGCACATTAGTTGGTGTGTGAAGCTGTTTGAAGTGATACACTGATGTGATTACAAGCAGATTTCCACCTACAGTTATTATAACAACAAGTATTGCAGACACATACAAAGCCACATAGCCTGGAGTGAATGCTGCTTTCCCAAAGCAAGAAACACAGTTTTCCAAAAGGCTGTAATTGTTTAATCTGTTTGTCTGTAGATATGCTGGCTCACTGATGAGCTCCCTAGACACGGAATAGCGATCCAATGACATGATCAGACACTTACTGAATCAGATCTATTGTTGTACTGTATTTATATCGTCTTACTATACAGTCCCACCCCACTGTTCCCAAGCACTGCTTATTTTTCTTGAATTATGATGTAATCCTCAAGGATCGACCCTCTATGTGGGCTATTCAATTTTAGTTAAGTCACTTAACTTAAGTAGTATGAAAGTCTTAGATTTTTGCTCAGTTTTTGTCTAAACAGCCCGTTGTGACTTTTCTAAGGGTTTGAGATTAAGAAATATGAGACATTGACTGGACCTGAGGAGAAAAAGACCAAGTTTAGCTCAATTAACGATCTGATTTATTTTCTGAACGACGTTAGGAGCCACTGGGTTTTCAATTGTGGATAGATGATCCATAGAAGACAGGCAAGGTATTTTGTACCACTAAGTACTACAAAGTACCACTTAAAAATCTCTCAACAAAGCCATATTTGTTTTTTGAATATAGCACATATGGGGTGTATTCAGAAATCATCTTGGGATTACTGCCCTCATTAACACTCATGTTACTTATTACGTCATCTTCCCCATGTTTCTCTCACTGCTTTTCCTATTGATTTGCCCACGTTTAGAGTTTTTAGGCTAGATGCTTGTAATGATAGAGAGACAACAAACTTATTAAAGGGATACCAGACAAAATTTTTAGGTCAATTTACCAGCTTTTTGGTCACTTTGATGGTTAAATGGCTCATTTCAAGGTGACTGGAGGCTCTTTTGGCACCCTCTATTGCTTAGTAATGCAGTTACAAGCACACACGTTTATTACCCTGTCAGTCAACATAACTTTATGAAAATGATCATTGCTGGTTCCGATGCTTTGGTTTTCAAGCAAATCCACATGGATTGGTGAGAATGTACAATGCTGTTCCTATTTTTTTTTATCTGCACCTGTAGGGGGAGCTCCAGAGGGGAAAAATCGCAGGCTTGTGTGATACCGCTTTAATCTCCAATGCAAAGGTCTTCCTCACTACCAATCTGAAAGCATGATTCTTGGATGCCTATGGTTCTGGTTCTGGTTTCTTTGCAGGTGCTTTTATCCAAAGCGATGTACAATACAGATATTACATTAACAAAGAATTGGTGAAAATTAAAAAAAAAAAGCTAAACAGCCGGATGCTTTTGTAAATTGATAGGCCAGCAATGATTAATCAATTCGGATAGTCATTGCCTATAGACATCCACAGAGCTTGACAGCTGTGCTAGCTGTTATACAAAAGTCACAGAGGAGGTCTATTAAATTAAATGATTATATTGGTAATCAAGTAACTGATCTGGGCCATTTGTTTTTTAAAAATAAATAAGTGTGTGCTAGTGCCTGTCACTTTAAATTTATCAGGATTAACCTAACGCTACAGGACAAGGTGAGACAAACTTTGTTTCTATGCAAGATGCTAGTGGAAATCAGTAGGCAGCTGAAGATGTTGATTATGTTTTATTGCATCAATTTAAATAAATGTTCATAAACAACTTAATTGGATTATACTTCATAGGATTATAGTAGAGATGTGTCTAGCAGTACGCAATCTTTGTTCCTTTTGATGAGTAACATTAGGCTGCTTCCAAACAATAATTTTCTTTCCAATAAGCCTGCCACAAATGGCTATTTTCATACATCCATTTTCATCACAATTTTTCCAGTTTAAAAAGCTGAAATTTTTTTAAGTGATTTCTTAAATATATTCTATCTAACACTTTATTATATTTTTTGTTTATGTTATTTTGTTCAGTTTTGTCTTGACTTGGAAAACAATGCCTGGTTAGCAGAGTTGGGTAATAAAAGCTGAGGATGATGCCCATGATGATGCCTCCAAATTCAGTGGGGATATTGAATCGTTATCGGATATCGACCGATATGCAAAACCCTTTTATCGGAATTGGTAACTAAAAAGGTTAGATCGGTGCATCCCTAGAGAAGACATTCCCCAACCTGCCGATGACTGCAGGGAGTGTAGCCTGTCCTCAATCCCCGCGTTGAGCGCTGCCAGTGAGAAAGATTTTTCTTCCTCTGGATTTGTTCTCCAAGAACGCAGGACACAGCTCAAAGCTGGGGCTGTGGTTGATATACTGTTTCAGCACAGTAATTCTGGTTAGGTTACATTTTGGCAGACAGTCTATTGATAGCCTATCTGATTATATTTTGTGTTCAACGGACTCGGGTTGTTTTTACTATCATTACAGGCTATTGTGCTATTTAGGGCTCTGATAGAGCTCAGGAAAATGCAGAATTGCTGTTCATTATATTAAAATCCATAGGCCTGGTTAATGCAAAATGTTCAAGAAAAATGTATAGGCTGTATATATTGTTCCATATGCCCCAAGGTGTGTTGGGACACTAGGCAAATGTCCTATATGCCAAATAGGACAGGCCTAAGTATGGCAGTCACCCTACCAGGAACAATAACATTGGCAGGAAATAGCTGTTTTTGTTTAAAATTACAGTAAAGCTCTTCAAAAGTAATTCTCAGTCATCCTGTCATGATTTTTTGCAGGATTCAATTTAAACATTCAAATGTTTGCAGTGATTGAACATGTAAGATTGACAGAAGTGCAGTTGTGCATGGCGGGCCTGGATTTGCTTGTCTATGTAACATGATGTACTTTCAGTTTCTTTCGGAGAGTCCAGATGGAAAATGGTGATGCTGGAGGTTCCCAGCCTAAAGAGGGAGCCAGTGTAACAGAACAAAGATGGAAGCTAAAGGAGGGATGTTGGTGTAGTGGGTGCACTGTGCAAACATGTGACGCAAGGCTGCTGGTGTCTTTGACTCACAGGTCAGAGGTCAGGTAGGAAGACAGGCTACACTGACACACTTAATATTTTTGTGTCTTTTCTTTTCTTTGGTTTTCTGATAACAAAAGTTCATAAAAACAGAAATTACTTCAGTCACATCAGCATCAGCACAGATGTCCATTCTGTAGGACTCCTACACAGCTATACATGTTTTTTCAGAGGATGTTCCTCCAACATAGTGCATTCATTTCTCAATCAATATATACATTATTATTGCCACCGTCAATCGATTAAAAACAATTATCTGATTAATCACAATAGAAAATTTAACTGAATCACAACAACCAAAACTGTGTTTCATCATTAACCATCAGAAAACAGGCGTGAAGTGAAAATTAACTTGGCCTTTAATGCGTTAACATTGACAACACTAATTGATATGAATTAATTGGGCTGAAAAGGAAACATATGGAGATAATAATATGCAGGATGTATTATTCAATTCAACTACAAATCAAGTAATAATAATCATCAGTAATAATCAATAATCAGATCACATAAACATCAAGGAACAGATTAAACGATAGTGTAAAGTCTATTACATCATTCACATGCTTCGACAAGTTTGTTTCAAATTATTTGTTTTCTTATTGAGGCCTTGTCATATAGAAAAAATCACTTCAGCTGCATGAGAGAAGAATCAGGTGTACATATACGACACCTCAAAATGAACTTCATGCTCTTTTGAAACCACGGGTAGAACAGAGCGTAAATAATTGGATTAAACAAAGAATTCAGGTAAAGTATAAGTGATGTGTAATTTAACACATCTTCAAAGATTTGGTTTTGGATAAATTCAGCCATAACACTAGCAATGTAATAAGGCACAACGCACAACAAAAATACAAACACAAGTATTCCCAGCACTTTTGCAGCTTTTCTCTCAGATCGTTTGGGCACTTGTTCATTCTTGCAGGCCTCTGGATTACAATGACTATTAGCTGCCCTGATGGCATTGGCATGTCTCTTGGCAATGGTGAAGATTTTGAGGTACAATACAAACATGATGAAGCAAGGCAATGCGAACACCACCACAAAATCAACCCAAGACCAGATTTCACTGACAGCAACAGGGCACTCGCTTGGACACAGTTTGAGTGAAGTAGTGAAAAAACTATTGCAATAAAGAAGACTGAAGTTATACGCCACTGAAAACACCCAGCACAGCAAAGCCACAATGACCGTGAGCTTTACAGTGATTTGCTTGGTGTAAAGAAAGGGGTTGCTCAGAGCCAGGTATCTGTCCACTGCAATGAGAGCCACATTATGCACAGATGCAGTTGTTAGCTGGAATGCAAAAAAGTTGAGGAACGCACAAAGAGATGTTCCAAAGAACCAACATGCTTCTATCATCCAGATGAATCCAAGTGGCATGACAAACATTCCCACCATCAAATCTGCCACAGCTAAGGAGAGGATGAGCACATTAGTTGGGGTGTGCAGTTGTTTGAAGTGACACACCGATACTATAACTAGGAAGTTGCCAAACACAGTTATTATAACAACAAGTATTGCAGATGCATAGAAAAACACATATTCAGGAGTAACCATTGCTGTTCCAAAGCAAGAAACACATTTGTCCTTAAGGCTGTGATTGCTAAATCCAGATGTGCTTCTCTCCAAGTGTGTCAGCTCAGTGATGAGCCCCCTAGAAATAAGGTAGGAATCCAAGGACATGATGGGACTGCTATTGAATCAGACCTTTCGTTGAGGTATTTATACTCTTTTCATCAGGCATTCTCACTGTCCACGTTTTTTTTTCTTCCTACGATTTTCTCTTGTAAGCACCAATGTCTATATCTGTCCTGTATGACATTAATGAAAAAGACTGGCTCGTTAACAGAAACTGAATTTTCTTCAGTATTTTCTTTACAAACTGATGGTGTGTTAATTCATTTTCTCTGAAACAATTTTAAATATCACTTTATATATTTATCAGAGAGCCTTGTTATCTACTGAGTTCTAAGTTTGGGTCAAGTCCTGATGGCCTCTAATTGCTATGCCCTGCCGGGCCAGAAGCCGCAAAGAGGAAATGATTGATAGTGGAGCGGGGGGGCATGAAAGTGAGAGTTTCAAGTGATCTGTTAATTTATTGTCCCTCATATGTGATGTTGAGCACTCAAAAAGCACTCAAAAATAGTTTACCTGCTGTGAGCCCACTGGGGCTATGTGTCCACTGAGTTTCAAATAACTCAGTGTTTCTGTGTCCTGGGATTGCTTGACAGAATTTTTTGTACAAAGCAAACCCCCAAAACTGACAGTTTCATTTTTCTGTCTGTCAATATGTGGCACTACACCACACATGGTGTGGTTGAGGGCTTGTTGGATGTACTTCCTTGAGACCTACAGTATGTATCACTAAATTTACACAGGCCTGGGCACTACAGTTCTCAAGTTAATCCACGTAAACTAGACATGACCGACCTGCAGGGGGGCCAGTGCAGAAAGGTAGAGAAAGGGATCGGAGTTACCCAGTATTTCTGTGTCCCAAGAATCTTCAGTGGACATTTTTGTACAATGCAACTCACCAAATTTGTAGCTTTTTAGCTTTTTGCCTGTCAATAGATGGTGCTACAACATACATGGGCAGATGAGAGCTTGTTGGAAGTGTCTCCTTCAGACATGCGTACCATTAAAATTTAATTGGCCAGGGAGCTATGGTTCTCAAGTTATTCTTTGAAAACTATGTGCAATCAACTTCTCTTGCTGGGGCCCGGTGTATGGGAACGTGGGATCAAAATACCTTTTTGCGCTATGAGCACACTGTGAGTACATTTCCCACCAAGTTTCAGGTGACCTGGTATTTCAGTTACAGGAATCTTCAATGAAAATGATTGTACAATGCAAACACATCCATTTCCTGATTTCCTAAATTTGTGTCTGTCAATAGGTTGCACTACAACACATGGTCAGATGGTGCACTATGGTTCTGAGTTATTCTGCAAAAACTGTGTCCAGCCAAACTGTTGTTCGAACATTGATGGTGAACTTGAATGGCATGCATCCTAAAGAGATAGGCCTTTACAGTGCCTTTTACTTAAAGGAGAAATCCAGTCTGAATTCATTTCTGTTGGTCGAGGTCACTGAGACCTGTCGGTAGAAAAAGAACAAGAAAATAAACCTCTGAAATGGCGTCCTGTTATAAAGGGTCAGGCCTTAATGTTTAGTCAGGTTTCACTGGTTATCTTGATGTTTCTGGGGGATCACAGTGAGGATTCAGGTGCTTTTCAACTGGTGTTTGAAAATGGAAATTACAGAAAACCAAATTCAGTATTTAAGACCAAACAAGTAAAGATACAAAAATTGTCCTTTGTAGAAACCCATTTTAACTTAAAACTGTCTGTGTATATAATACATAATAATACAAAATCTCACTGGTCCTCATTATCTGTTGGCGATCTTCACATCTTTAATTGGTCTATGAGGTGTACCTGCTTGAGCGAGCTTGCAGATCCCTTTAGGCTTCATTGTCAAAAGGTGTCAGAAACACAGCATGGCAATATGACAAATGGTGACTCAGTTGGTGCAACAGTGGCAACAAAATGGTAACAAAACACTGGACAAAAAAAGATCCCCTGTTATTTTATATTTTGTTTTAAGTCTTTTGGGGAGATCCCAGTGTGCGGACACTTACTTTACTTTTTTATTATTTTACAATAAAACACATATCTGAGTTAGGGATCTCTTTCAAACGTTTGTTTTAGTATCTCATTATAAAAACACCCAATTGTGTGCCACTCAATGGTTGCCCGCATCATAATTCCCCACCCGACTCCATCATTCTTGCTCTCAGTGGCACAGTGAGCTTCTTGGCTGCCTAGTCCCCTCTGGTCATTAGGAGAACCGCAAGGCTTTGCCACAGAACTTCGGAAAACACCAGAATTCCCGCTTACATGAGCACATTGTGCCCTCTCACTGCTTAGACTGAAGTTTTGGCTTGTGAGTAAAAGTCTTTTGCCCTTCAGGGATTACCTGCAAAATTTGGAATAGAAATACATATTCAATGGTAATGTAGAACCCTTCCACATTGAAGACACTCCCTCACAGGCCTGCATGTCCTTGTGCAGGTTAAGCTAGGAACAGACCGACCAATTATTAACCCCGATATTGATACGAAGAATTAGCTGCAACATTACTGCAGCTTACACTAACTGAGTGGGGCTATAGGAAAACAAAAATAAAAATAACCTTATAGCCTAATTCCGCTAACGTTAGCTGAATGTTTATGTTGTGCCAAATTCTGTTATTGTTCTTTCCGCTGACATCACTTGGTGAATTTCAATAACAGGGGTTTGGTGGGAAGTACCTGGGACTATTGCTTTAGTGGTAAAGTAAGTCAGTGGGGTAATTCATAGAAGACACGAGTACATTCAAATACCCAATACCTAAAAATTTGGGCGTTCTGGATAGATTCTGTGAGGGGGGTTTCAGGTCCCTTTCTTGTGTTTTCCAAATTTATGGCATGTCAAAGGACAAGGAAGAAGGATAACAGTTGTATTGTCAAAGGGAGCCTTCACAATGTAGTAAATAAAAAGGGTGCCAATTCCTTTGGCATACGATTTTGGACATAAAAATCTTGTTGCTTCTCTTTTGTGATTAAGATGTAGCCTGGTTCTCATACAAACTGATCTGCTATGCAACTCAGTATAGATAAGAGCAATCATTCAGGAACTTTGCCATTATGATGTGGTTAATGCCACTTTTCAGGATAAGGAAAGCAGAAGCACTCCATTCATTTGAATGAGGATGAGGGGTAGCAGTTACACTGAACACCTTCTTTTAAATTCACAGGGCATAAAACAATTTGGTAAACATCACGGTTTTTAACACTTGGTTTCACATAACTGATTGGTGCTCAGAATATGTACATTAGCAGCCAGGTTTGCCTGCAGTATCCTGATGGTGCTGGCTAATTCTTATTTTTGCTAACATTTAGTGTTAGCTCTGGATAGCTTGCCATCAGGCAAATTCCGTATATCATTGTAACACAGCTAACTGGCTGGCCTTACTTGTAGAAAATAAAATCATATGGACATGTTAGAGTGTGAAAGTTGTCATGTGGGTAAATTCAGTAGCCTACACTCTGCTTAAGGAGGTTCAGTTGCATTTGATCCAGTGTACCGTATTTGCCTGAATTTAAGACAATGTTTTTGTCCTCTAAATATCTCTGAAAGGAGATGGTCATTTTATATTCGCGGACTAGACAAAAATATGGGTGAAAATGTAGAGGGGGGCCAAAAACTATTTGTGTGAAGATACGACAGTGTCTCTTAGGCCTGCCACAAACCATTGAGAAGTAAGAAATTGTCTTGAACAAATAAAAAAATAGCTTGAGTGGTGTTTAAGAATGACTGGGTTTACATGCACTCTAGTGGGACATTTCAAATCAGATCACATTCGCGATACAGAAGTGCATACTCTCCAATGTGGGGCTATCACAGTCACTGTGTGACTGCACGAGTCTTGCCCAGTGCCTGCACAGACTTCGAGAGGAAGCTGTCTTTTCAGCAGTAGCCTTTGATCAAACAAAGAAAAACTCACTGAAACCCCCCCAATCAGATGCTCATGCTGATAAAACATCACTGTAGCAAACACTGGTTAATAATCAGTTACTGTAAGGTGGAATGAGAGTGGCGAATCATTGTTATGTTTGAGTGTCACACAGGCAGGACCAAATCCCTCCTCCAAGACATATATTATGATCTTTATAACATAGCAGACACTGTCACTTCAGGGAATTGATTGGACAGTGGTTAAGTGAGATATCTATCGATCTAATGTGGGCTATGATATGGTTCAAATCGAACCTTCGAAATGTGTTTCTTTTTCACTTCACATTATGTCAGTGAAGAACTTTTAATTGCAGGAAATAGAAAAGCTAGGTGTAAAACATACAGTGAAATTGCAGGGGCATGGCACAGGCAGTTGGGGCATGGCAGGAAGGGTTGTTGGGGCAATGGGGAAAGTGTGGCGGGGGGGGGGGCTATAATGCTATAATGCCTGTCGCACCTCTGTCTCTGCCTTCATTCTCCGAAATGCGCAGCCTATGCCAACTGCACTGCTGTGTGCAACTGTATGCGTCGGAGAGGCCTACTAGAGGCCTTGCCATTAACAGGTGGCAACAATTTCTGTCAGCTTTATCCAATGAACCAATGCATAGCATCTGTTTCTTATTAGATTTTTTCTTGTTTTATATGTTAAAAAATTGCTGAACAGTTTTGTGAATTCTTGGGGTTGCTAAAGCCTCTGGATGCAAGTTTCTGCATCTGCTATCCGTTCAAACCATTCAAAGAAGACTGTAGCTGTGCAAATTTCAGTTCCATCAGCACACTAATCTTCTCTGTGACATTTTGGGCAATGGCCTTAGCAACGCTGTCGCGTCGCCATTATCCGTGCCAGATTAGCTGTCTGCATTTTCTTGTCAATACACGTTTTTCTTCTGGTAGTTTCCAGAATAAATATAAAATGCCTATAAAAATATAAATGCCTTTGGTTTAATAGGTTAAAATGAGAGCTTTTTGGCCTTCGGGGTAGGAGGGCGGCAGAAACTAACCTCTTACACCAAGTGCATCGTGTGACCCCTGATATGACAGTTACATTCTATCCCTGTATTATTTTGACATAAACCTGGTGACTACATGGACACACCCACTTGATGGGTGGGGGGAGAGGGGGCACGATGGTAACAAACACCTGATTTTGAGCCTGTCCTGAAGAGACTAATGAGGTGTATTGGCCTGTGCAACTCCCCAAGCCTATTCAAATAGTGGATACAACTGGGTCACAAGCCCATTCATGGGCTACTGGGCAAATAAATAACTTCATTAAAGAAAAACATTCAGAGGCCACTGGACCTCATGTGGTCTGAAGTGGACCGGTCCATCGGGCATTGCCAGTCTGTGTCTGGGAGGAATAGGAATAGGCTCATATAGCTCACAGGTCAGGCATTAGGGCCCTTTAGGGACATAGGGCTATAGAGATCAGGGCTGGGCTCTACCATTACTGAGAAGAGAAATTACATTCACATCAGGGATTTCATCAGCAGGCAGCCAAAGGGTGCCTGGTTCGATCCCTGACCAGTAGAAAAAATGTGGATGGGCGAAGTGATTAAACATAGCTCTCCCATGCACACATCCATGACTGAGGTGCCTTTGAGCAAAATATCTAATCCTTCATTTGGGGATAGTGTGTACATTCACTTACTGTGTGTTCATAGTGTGTAAGTCAGTAATTCATGGATGGAATAAAAGCAGAGATTGAATTTCCCTCACAGGATCGAAAGATATATTACTATTACAGGACTCCTATACAGCTACACCTGTCTTTTCAGAGGAAGTATATATATATTTTTGATAAATTCATGTAGCAGTTAAAAGGAAACCTGTAAGTAAAGGTATTGTTTAATGTTTAACATTCATTTAACATTCAAATTTAAAATGACTGTGCAGCTTATTAATGGAACTCCTTCATGAACTAGTCCAAAATGTTCTGTGACACTTTAGATTAGGGTCTGAATATTCACCATTAACTAGCAGCTTATTAACATGGGAATTTATAACATACTAGTCACTTATTAATACCTTATTCTACATGAGCTTATTCTACCTGTAGTAATGAACAAAATATTGTAGTAAAGGTAAAATTGTAGGCCACTGAAAACATTCAGCTCAGCAAGGCCATACAGTGAGCTTCACAGTGATATACCTAATATAGACACACACACATTAGACGCACATTAGTTGGGGTGTGCAGCTGTTTGAAGTGACACACCGATACTATGACAAGGAAGTTGCCACACACATTATTATTATATTATTATCATAGCCATAGGTATTGCAGGTGCATTGGAAAGCACATATTCTGGAGTAACTGTTGCTGTCCCAACACATGAAACACAATTGTCCTTAAGGCTGTGATTGCTGAATGTGCTTTTATTCTTATTTGTTGGTTCAGTAATGAGCTCCTGGGAAACGATAGAAGACGATAGAATTAATGAACACAGATAGCTTTAATATAGGTCACAATGATAGGTACTCATGAGGTACTCATCAGTACTCGCCATTAAATTGATGGCTGTATTTGACAGAGTATGATAAATAATAGAATGCTGATTGTAGTAATAGAATGATAAGTTGTTCTAAGACACATTTTTAAAGATCAGTTGACAAGGTTGTTTGTCCAAGGCCTTCATCTAGCTCTGTGTTGGGTGGGTGGCACTCCGATGTTTCAGTGGAAAGTCCACATTTATGTGTTTCAAATGTCTAAATTAGTGCAGGAGTTCATAAATTCATTCAGGATTGGCTACAAAAAAATCAAACTCTACCAATATTTGAAAATGAATACTTTTCCCTAGCAAAACCTAATACTACCCAGGCACAGGCCCACTGATGTTATGATCAGCTCATAATGACAAATACTATACATGAAAATATTACTGGATTAAATTAGGCAGGGAGTCCATTTCACTCAAATCGATCCAGTAACTAGTTTAAGCATGCTTGAGCCACTAATTAAAACAGTGTCTTTGATGTGTGATTTGTCTTTGATACACAAAACGCTGGTATGGCAGTAAAGGTTCTTACTGTAGGAGCAGTGGATGTGTTGTTTGACTGACAGTTGAGCGACTGTGATTCAATTCCCAAACTCAAGGTGTTCAAGTCTGTTTAAAACGTTTGCTAAATAGCAGTCAATTTAGATTAAAGGCACAGCAGGCAACATTTTATGCTGTTTTTTGGTAAAAAATGTACCAGCTTTATAGTCACTTGGATAGTTAAATGGCTCATTATGGACAGGAAAATCTAGTCCATGAATGTGTTTGTATGTTTTCCAAGAATATCTCCTGGCTTAAATTTTGAGAATGCACTTAACAGGTTTGAAATTTTTGTTTGGGTCAAATCATACTAAATAAATATCTTCTGGTCTTCTCATCTTAAAGTTACAAGCGATAACCGATTTTTGAAGGTTCAAAGTAAATTTGATTTAGTGGTTGAATTTTTAAAATACTAACAACTGTTTTTCATATAATGGTTCAACTTTTGATTGTTCAGTAGCTTAATTCATGACTTTCCCAATCCCAAACTTTCACGTAGCTTGCTAGTTTATACGGAATGCAAACCAGGTTATAAGGACAGATGTCTGTGGAGGGACGATTGAAACGGTTTCATTCATCCTGACCAGGGCCTTTCCTTATGTAATCAAGGAAATGCACAAAAATCTATGTTTTTACAGTATTTTGTTGCTGTGTGACCTGGAAATTACACAAATTAAACAAAACCAGGAGGGATGGATGAAACAAAACACACTTCCTTCTTCCTCACAAATAATTTTTGAATTGATTCTTCAAGGATTGTAAACTCAACTGCATTTGACGGAGAAGAGATGTAGGTTGCTAGTGACAATGTCAGTCTTGTACAACCCTTTTGTAAATCATGGTTAATAAAAAAGTGTTTCAGAACAGAATATGTTATTCATTTTTTGAGAATTTACTCATATTTTATTGCACAGAGATGTATGGGGGGTGAAACAGACAGACAAATCAGAATGTCTATTATCTCTATTGCTGGCCTGGGTGCTGAAATGACATTACTGTGGTTCTACATCACACTGAAAGCCACTGGAAGCAAGTGACAGTCATGGCATAATGGCAAAGAAAGAAGGTTGTTAAAATGTGCACAATAAGGCATTTATAGTAGTAAAATATGCTCACAATGATGTAAGCTTGTTAGCATAATCATTAGGTTGCATTTAACCAAGTGGCTACAACTAGCCTACATGACATTAAACACAAATCTAATATTTTGTATACAGGATTATTTTAAAAATGTCTTGACATGAGATCAGCTCCAAAAGAAGAACTAGGTCAGAACTGTTTGGGCTTCGGATGGGTTGATAATGTTAAAGTTGGCTAACCATCAATCTAAGACAAACAGTCATAGCGGTAGAGCCAAGTCACAGTACAAATTTCATAAAGTTTTATTCCAAAACGTGTTCTTTATCACCTCTATTGGATGTGATTTCTAGACCGGATTACTTGGGAAGCTCTAATCATTCAGAGGAATGCTATATACACCGTTGGAATCAGTAGGATCTCTTGTTTATTTTGGTATGTGGCATATGCCACAGTTGAGTAAAGAAATCTTGGGATATTTCACCAAGGAGAAATGGGTATGAGATGGAGGCAAAGCTGTCTTAATATAATATTAGCATTGTTATGTACATTCAAAGGTAATTTTCTGCAAACCGCTCATCACAGCGACTAACAAGTAACATCATTGGAAAGCTTGGGTCGTGCAGTTTCACATTATGTACGTATGCTATCTGTGAGACAAAATCAGAGAAAAATGGGTGTGGATTCTCACACACCTGGTGTGTTGGGCCCAGAAGGTTAATCTCTACCTGAAACTTCAAATAGTGCCAATGACCTTTAAAGCAGTACCTTTAATCAACCCACAGCCCTGATCAAGGTTGCTGAGTGCTGAGTCAGTAGGAATAGGAATGAGACCTTTTGGGACAGCATAGGCCACATATTGAAGTGGCAGCCAACTAATGAGGGCAAGAAAACTTTGTTTCAGTTCTTTTTTTTTCACCCTGTTATATTGAATTGTCTTGTACTTATTTCTGCTGACAACACTCTGCAAACTCTTACAAAACAGCTAACAATTGTTGGTTCCAGGAAGGTTATCTGTTCGGTAGGGAAAGTAGTTCTCTGAAGTGGTGCTAGATAAGTATTTTCTACAAAAATACGCTAGTTTAGTTGAATGTTTTGGTCAGCAGAAAAATTGCATGCATCGCAGGATGTGAACATGGGTCTTTCATTTGCTAGTTAGTTGCATTACCTCTACTCTATCAGGACTACTAAGTACATAGAGTACAAATATACACACATTGTCCTTACACCTTTAGGTAATGCTCCACTGTCTCAGATTTTTCCACTGACTTCAATATGCTGAATTGTTTGACTGGCCATGACACAACCTCATCGCAACATTCCAGGAGAATTCCCACATGGTTTCATTATTTACATTTATGCATTTAGCAGAAGGCAACTTACAAAATAGAATAACATTCAAACTACATAACATTCAGACTAGTGCAGAATCTTTGATGCCTGTCATATGTTCAAGCCTGTGTAATAGGATGCCATGGTCAATAATGTCAAAGGCAGCACTAATATCCAATAGGATTAATATAGATATATATGCATTATCAGATAAGGAGGTCATGAAGGCCACAGATCTCTTGCTTGTCCTCTCGAACTTTCACAGCCCAGGCTACGTAGTAGTAGCGTAGCACCATCAGTGGCTTACACTAGCTGAGCTACCTGACCGCGAGTGTGTCCTGTTCCTTAACGCCCCCTCACTTCCGGGTTGTTTGGTGCAGCAGTGGGAGCCTGTCCTGCAGTGGAGCTGTAGAGGCCACAGCGGAAGGCACACGCCCACTCCAGAGTGCCCAGCACCGAAGCCAACTCTAGCCCAGCGCCCTCCCCCACTGGAACCCGCACCGGTAGGCAGAGGCTGGACTGCCCACCCCCGATCCAGGTCCCATTCTACAGGTCAGCCTATTGGACGGAGCACCAACAAACACTTCTTGACTCTGTTCTGATTCGCCCTCCACTGATCTCGGCCACGGGCAAACGACCATCACTCGATTGCAAACAACAACCCCCTTTTGGGCTCAGATGCATTGGCACATTTATGGCCACACACACTACTGGTCCTGATAGCCCTCTTTGGCCTACGCAGACTGGGTTCTCAGACCCGATCTCCCTCAAGTGAGGAGAGCCCTAGAGCCCTGGGTCCGTCCTGTCAGTTGCCACAAGTGCTGTTCCTGAGTCGTCAGGGACGTCTCATCCACCAGTGTGATGTGGTGGTGATGTGCGTGCATAGAAAAAGAAAAGTTACAGCTCCATCTGCTGGGGCTATCTATTTTCTTGAACGGAGAATCTTCTCAGATTGGTGTCCTGTTCCAGCAGTCCAGTGCTGCATGTTCTGAAATCTCATATTTAGACCAAAGGACATTTCCTGTGTTTCATGGCCCAAAAGGACTGACTGGACTGAGACTTCTGCCCTTCAGTTGGACCTTTGGTTCCAGCCACCATGTTTTTCCACTGTAAAGCACTAAGAAGGTGTGATGGCATGGGGCATGAGGTCCTTTGCTGGTGACACTGTGGGTGATATATTCAACATGTTTAACATTTTTCTGTTTACTACATAATTCCATGTGCTCCTTCACAGTTTGACGTCATATATATATATAATTCAAATTATTATTTTTTATTGACGTCATAGTCAATATGATATATATATATATATGATATATATATATATATATATATATATATATATATATATATATATATATATATATATATATATATATATATATATATATGATATATATATATATATATATATATTATATTTTAAATAATATAACAAAAAATGACAAATGAATGAATGACAAAGTGTGTCCAAACTTCCAAACTTTTGACTGACACTGATGATGGTGAGTGGGGGATAGTGAAATGAGGGATAATGGTGTTGTCTTGGTATCGTGACTGAAAGAAAATGTTTTCCATGGTTCACTGGTCAAGTAGTAGCAGGGCTGGGTCACACCATTACACTGTAATAACACTACACCTTACTGCAATAACACAAGTATGTATTACTTCCCCTATGCTGACTTAGTGTGCTTACTAGAGAAACATAAGTAACATGCCAAACTTGCATTGACGGGGTCTAAAACTTCACAATACAAGAGTAAGCTTTACTACTCAGACCTGAGTTAACAGGCCAGAAAAAAGTTTGGTTCTGTCAGTTAGCAAAGCAGAAGGGGCAGCACAAGCTAACAACAGTTTTTCTCATTTCCTCTGGCTGTAGAGTTGCTTTGCCTGGTTTACTACATGCATTAACTAAATGTGTCAAATATTTACAGTAAGAGCTGAACTAGCCTCATGTGCACAAAATTGCCCATTCGGTTTCGTTAATGGCTGGGGTGAATGTTAAGTTCAACGTAAGTATTTGAACTTGGGCTAACGATACCTCAGACCATGCAGAGTAGAAAAATATTCTGGCTTTTTGATATTTTACCAAAGTTATAGGAGTATAGACTGGATATACATTTTGCAAATTGCCTTAATAAAGTTGACTGAATGAGTTGGCTTCTGGCCATTTCTCATGACAAAGCGCTTGCTAACATGCTAAGTCCATCTTCTTGCAAATCAAAACATCTGTGTTGAAAGATTAAACCGTGCATGTTTCACGTTGACATTCCTACTCTATTGCGAAAACATTCCGGTATGTAACCAGACTGACAGAGTAAAGTGAATGAAGTGTGAAATCTTTTGTTCCGATTTAGCGCCTTTCATGAAGCGTCAATGTCTTGTGGAAAGGTGCTATTAATGGTGCAAAATGGTTTGGTACCATAGCCTAATTCTAACGCAACCTTAAGGTGATTTGTGTTAGCGTTTATGTTTCAAGTCTGAGTCTTTTAATGTCTGAATAGACCTATTTATTTATCCCATCTTATATTTTGAGACATTCTGTCTTCATCCTACATATATGTGTAAAGTTATGGATGTGACATTCAGATTCAAACTGAAACAAAATATCTAATAATATGACAAAGCAGGTAGCCTATTGAATGATGTTAATGTAATAGTTGTGCACTGTGGAAGTTGAAGGAATGTTTAGGGTTTAGGTTATCCATTATATTGTCCTGTGAGGGATATTTTTCTGTCCTTAGTTTGCTATGCTATGATGGATAGCTTAAATGTCTAATCGGTCTCTAACCACAAAAACCTTAATACATGTCATAGCCTGCTAATTTTATCAAGGCTCCTTGTCTTAACCTGTCTAATCCCAATTATGTTTTTTATCTGAAGGAAACATTCAGATTTCCATCCCGGAGTAAAGCCTATCTCTGCATTGGTGGTTGACTGTGTCAAATGCTGCTGATAGGTCCAGCAGGATGAGTACTGAGGATTGCCCTGCTGCTCTGGCCTCTTTTAATGCTTCCGTCACAGACAGAAGTGCCATCTCAGTGGAGTGGCCACTTCTGAAACCGGATTGGTTGGAGTCGAGGAGGTTGTTCTGATTGAGAAATCCTGTAACAGCTTGTTCAGTGGTTTTGGAAAGGAAGGGAAGAAGAGAGACAAGCCGGTAGTTCTCTAGAGCAAGGGATGGTTTTTTGAGCAGCGGTGTTACCTGGGCTTGTTTGAAGGTGGTGGGAAATGTACCCCTAGTTAGTGAAGCATTGACCACATGTGTGGCTGCTGTCACAATGGTGGGGGTTATGGCCTGAAGAAGGGTTGTTGGTATAGGGTCCAGAAGACAAGAGGTAGGCTGGCTGTCTGTGAGAATCTTAGACACCTCAGCCTCGGAGAGAGGAGTGAAAGAAGAAAAGGAAGCAGTTGGTTTAGAGAGGCTTTTACACGTAAAGCCTTGTTTGTTGGTAATTTATGATGAAATACAGTGATTTAGATCAACATTTTGACGAATGCCTCCGAGAATTTTTGGTTGTTGCGGTAGCACACTTGTTTGGTTTTGTAAACAAATGCACAGATATTGTTGGGAATTTAGGATGTTGGTGTGAGTTACAAAATAATTTGTTGACTGTTTGGGGAGCATAGCTAAAAAATAATGGACTTGCCTGGTGTTCCCCCAGAGAGCAAAATACTGGTGTGATTCACTGGTGTTTTTCCTGTCCTGCCACTATATTGCCATATGGTATTTCTCCGATAGTGAAAATATCGCATATCAACAAGCAAAATGTCAGCAGACCACTGGTGGCAGACCACCAGCTTCTTGCTGTCTGGGCATTAAACGGTTACGGAAAACTCCATCCAGAACAATAACATAAACAATTTAAATTGGGAAAACATGTAGCCTACATATACATTTGAGTATGGATCATCATTAAAACAACTTGTGAAAAAATTGTTTTCGGTTCACTTGTCACAGTTCAGAGCGTGTGTGTCACACAGTAGATAGGGAAAAGAAACAGAAGGCTGCCCGGAGTTGGAGGATGCAGCATCATCATATAAGTCTGGTGTGTGGGAACATTTGGGATTTCCTGTTACCAATTATGACAGTGGTAATAAAACAATAGATAGTATTGCGACAGTATGCAAGTATTGTGCAACATGCATTCAATATGCTAATGGAAACACTTGTATGTCAGTTCATCTAAGAAGACATTAACCCAATGTGTCTGTAGACAGCGTCAGGAGGAGAGAGCCTGTTAGAAAACAACTTCTACTCTCCGCAGCATTTAAACAGCCCCTCAGTGATGTCAGACAGGGCAATAGCTATAACTAAAACATTGGGGATGTTTCTAGCAAAAGATATGAAGCCACACAACGTGATTGAGGTTGAAGGATTTTGTCAGCTGATGAAAGTTCTCGAGCCGCAGTATAATATTCCCTCCCGCCGACACTTCAGCACAACTGTAATTCCAAAACTGTATAACGAGACACGAGGCGAAATTGTCAACTCTATACAAACATTTTTCATCACACAGTATGTTAATGGGTTTAATAGCCTATGGCAACTCGCGCGAAGCTCGCTTTGATCGAGGCTGCAATGCTAGCGGAAAAAAAGCTGTAGGAAGCAATCTTACATGTAGCTCCTTTAATAATTTTGTGCAGAAATTCATCACTCTTTTCTTGTCTATATTTTTCCTGACCGTCATGTCCTGGAAAGAGAAATTGGAAGAGTTCAGAGGCAACCCCTCTAAGTCCATTTGTTATGAATTTACAGAAATAAATTCATAGAATTATGATAAACCTTATTTTCAATCCAATCCCACATGAATTGCTTTGGCTTCATTTGTTTTACTTGATAATAACATTCAAATTGCAGTTTGCTAGAGAGCTTATTATAAAAACAGTTTAATTTTTGCATATTTCTGGAAATAGACTTTCTGGAAATGGTCGCACAAGGAGTATCCTTAGCGTTGTCATGCATGATCATGAATCTAATTGTATAAGTATATTGTATGTAGTTAAAAGGAAACTACAATCAAGTATGGAGATGGCAGATGTAAGATATATTGTTCTATTCAGTTAAATATATACTGATTAGTATAATAATCAGTAATAATAAATGATCAAATAAAATAAACATGACTGTATTCAGCAGTGAACAGGATGAAACCATAGTATTACATCATTCACATGCTCAGAGAAGTTTTTTTTTTAAAGAAATATTCAGTAATGAAATCTAATGAACATGAATGTATTCATGGAAATCATGAAACATTATTCTCTTTAACATAGTATATTCATTCACATTTATTTCAACACACTTCTTTCACTATATGATTAAAAATCACTTCAGCTGCATGAGAGAAGAATCAGGTGTACATATATGACACCTCAAAATGAATTTCATGCTCTTTTGAAACCACGGGTAGAACAGAGCGTAAATAATTGGATTAAACAAAGAATTCAGGTAAAGTATATGTGATGTGTAATTTAACACACTGTCAAAGATTTGGTTTTGGATAAATTCAGCCATAACACTAGCAATGTAATAAGGCACAACGCACAACAAAAATACAAACACAAGTATTCCCAGCACTTTTGCAGCTTTTCTCTCAGATCGTTTGGGCACTTGTTCATTCTTGCAGGCCTCTGGATTACAATGACTATTAGCTGCCCTGATGGCATTGGCATGTCTCTTGGCAATGGCAAAAACTCTGAGATATAGGGTGAACATGATGACAAGAGGCAATGCGAACACCACCACAAAATCAACCCAAGACCAAATTTCACTCATAGCAACGGGGCACTTACTGGGACACAGTGTCAGTGCTTGAGTGAAAAAACCATTGCAATAAAGAATAGTAAAATTGTAGGCCACTGAAATCGCCCAGCACAGCAAGGCCACAATGACAGAGACCTTTACAGTGATATACTTAGAATACAGAAAAGGATCGCTCAGAGCCAGGTATCTGTCCACTGCAATGAGAGCCACATTATGTATAGATGCACAAGTCAAATGGAATGCAAAAAAGTTGAGGAACGCACAAAGAGATGTTCCAAAAACCCAACAGTCTTCTATCATCCAGACAAGTTCCAATGGCATGACAAACATTCCCACCATCAAATCTGCCACAGCTAAGGAGAGGATGAGCACATTAGTTGGGGTGTGCAGTTGTTTGAAGTGACACACCGATACTATGACTAGGAAGTTGCCAAACACAGTAATTATTATAATAAGTACTGCAGCTACATAGGAAAGCACATATTCTGGTGTAACCATAGCTGTTCCAATGCAAGAATCACAACTGTCCTTAAGGCTGTGATTGCCCAATCCAAATGTGCTTTCCTGCAGGTGTGTTGGCTCAGTAATGAGCTCCCGTAAAATTAGATGGGAATCCAAATACATGATCGGACTCCTAGTAGATCAGACCTTTTGTTGTTTGGTATTTATATTCTTTTGAGCAGGCATTTTCAGTAACTTGCCCCCTGTTTTTTTTTTACTTTTGTAAGCACTGATGTATGATACTGTCATAATTTGTTTTCAAAACAGGTTTTGGCCATTCCTTATGGAATTGGATCCTTTAGTGGCCAGTTTATTAAGCCAGCAGATTGTATTACTGATTACATATCTTAACATAGCTGTAATAACAGGCCTACTACCTTAGTTGGATACTGAACCAAGACCAAGGTTTTAATTAAATGATGCTTGTAGCAGCATATAAGTTATTAGTTATTTTTTAAATGAGTTGACAAGGATTTTTGCGCCATATTGAAGACACTGTGTATGGGTCTCATTTACACGGACCAGTACTTTAAGTACTCGGGACACCTCAGCGGCCGTCATCTCATCTCTCACTTACAATTTTGTTATATACAAAATATTACAGGAATTAATTTTCAGAGGTGACAAATTTTACTGTTCTGTTGTAGCAGCATTTCTAGTGTATATGGGAAGTATGCAATGCAAACAATAACAGTTTATTCCATTAAAATCCATTAAAGAACTATGCATAATCCACTTTATAAGCGTCATACTGATCAAAGCATGTTTAGATTATAATTCATATACTACAACTTGCTTATTTACTATGAATAAACCATAATTAGGAGTTTATAGTGCTGAGATTGTTAGTTAATGGTGTACTATTAGTAGAATAAGGTATGTAGAATAAGGTATTAGTAAGTGATTTGTAATGACTAGCAAATGGCTAGGATGTTACCTATTTGCATATTAATTAGCAGCAAGTTAATGGCAAATATGTGTGTGCTAATACAAAGGGTTGCTTATTCGATTTATAAAATAATTTGGATTAGGATTAACTCTCTTATGCAGAGTATACTGCTGTACAGAAATGGACAGTGCGCTTATATCTTCGTATGACTGAATGTTTGTTTTGTCCAAGACCAACACTTGAGACGGTGCCCGTGTTTTAATGGAGGAGTACTATTAATGTTGAATGAATTGCATTGCATCATATAGGATATTTGTGCTGTTGTCACACAGTATGCTAACTCTAATATCAGTATACTTGGTCTGTTCGGTTTCTTTTCTGGAGTGGGTGAAGGCACAACAAAATAGCATGAATCACTACAATGTTTAATTTACAATATTTGTGAATGAACATCAGTGGTGAACATGAATAGCATGCATTTTAAAGAGAGAGGCCTTTAAAATGCCTTTTAATTACAAAGACATTGGACATAGTATGACTAATACATAGAGAATGCTTTTATTAAGGTTTCTGCATAGATACGTAATTTGTTAATGCATTTGGCATCAGAACATTATATAACTACAAAGTGAAAATTTATAAAATATCTAAAAATAGGAAAATGTCCACTCAAATGTTATTAAAATTTAAAAATAAAATAATAAGCATGTTATTAAAAAGGATCATCCCTTTGTTTGAATCTTTGATGGCATTTACAGTACTGTGGGTTGAATCAATCCATAGCCTTGTTGTTCGAGGTCACTGAGTGCTGTCAGCAAAAAAAAATGATACAACATATATGAAATAGCGAGTCAGCAGCTATCACTAACTGAATTTCACTTTCAGTTTCCTTTTCTCCCTTTTCAGTCAATGTTAGGTGAAGATTCGCTATTTGGTCTATGTTGAATCACATTTTCTGGTTCTTTTTCCTACTGACCGTACTTGGTGACCTCAGACAACAGGGCCAATGATTGATTCACACCAGATTTTTCCTGTGTCATTTGAGTGTCATTGCCATACTGAAAAAGCATGGCTGGCAGCAGCAGTCTCCCTGGTGGAGGAGAGGAGGTGTCTCTGAAGGCTCTCCAGACAGCAGTAGCAGTTATCTGGTAAAGGCCTCAGTTGCTCTTCAAGGCTCCCCAAATGATCAAGCCAACAATTACACCCACAACCACCAAGAGGACTATCAGAATGCAAATCTTCTTTCTTGACTTGCGCTACAAATATATAAATGGTTAAGCAAATTATGTGAACTTACATTCATGTAACAGTAATATACAGTACATTATGCAGTTAACATGGGACAAGTATAGTATATAAAATGATTCAAAAAGATCATACATTCGGAAAATGGTGTGAAAAATGGTGTGAAAAGATATTTACTGTGTATTTTATAATTCATAGACAATATTGTGGGTGTACATTATTCAGTATTACAGTATTATACAGTATTCAATCTTATTGGCCACATGCTGCTTGCTACTTTTATCTTCTGTTGCGCAAATGTACAATCAAACAAACAATCCTCACAAAACTATTTGTGGTAACTCTATAACAGTGCGCTGTGAGTAACATGTGCACTTTTACCTGATACTCTGCCGCTCTTGCCAACTGTTGAGTGGCAGACTGGACATTGAGGTCAGCACTCTCAACATTGGCCTCTATGCTGTCTGAGAAACCACAAAGGAGGAAGTGAAAGAACCAGTATGATTAGTCTGCCATTGTGCTACAGAAGAAAGTCCCTCCCAGGGAACAACAGTCTGAAATGACATCCTGTTATAAATGGCCTGGCTTGAATGCTTAGTCAGGCCTGTTTCACTGCTTATCCTGTGGATGACTGTAGGGTTTTCTAGGTACTTTTCAACTGGCATTTCAAAATGGAAACCAAACACTGTATTGAGGCCCACACAGTAGGTAAACACATGGAAACTTCCCTTTTTAGAATCCCATAGGCAACTAAATGATATGCCTTTTCCATTTCTTGTGGGCCTTTAAGGAATCTGTATTATTTGAGTGTGGATAGGCATTAACACAAAATGTGAAGCTCTTGCATCATGTTCTGACTGCATGTTTTGTCCAGCTGTTTTGTACATCATCTCAGTAGTATTCATTATCCATCCATCTTCACACCTTTAATTGGTCTAGGAGGTACCTGTATGAGTTGCCCTTCAGCAAGCTTGCAAATCCCTTTAGGCTTCATTGTCAAAGGGTGTCAAAGACACAGCATGTCAATACGACTAATGATTACGCCTCTAATGCCAGTGCAACATAACACTGACACTGCACTTGCATGGTGAGTGTGTATTAGGGTTGGGCGCTGGTCAAATAGTATTAAATAGTATTGACTACCATCAATTACTACCAAGTATTGATTCACATGAAATCAATAAACAATACCAATGTTTAACAATGAGTGTGTGCCAGTACCTGGTATACTGTAGGTTCAAACCTGATAGGTACCAGATGTGTGTGTGTGTGACACAGAGGGAGATGTGTATCTGTGTGGACACACCATCTATTGGAAGGCCTGTGACATATGAGGAATGAGGTCTTACCAATCATGTCTCCTTGCTCATGAACCATCATTCCCAAGTCTTTAAAGATTTCATTGATATCTGTAATGTCAGACTGACAGCAGAAAAACACACATTCCATTCAGTTCAAATTCTGTAAAATACAGAAAATCAAAGCTCTGAATTACTTAAATTAACCTTGGTTAATAATTGGGAAATGACAGTACATGAATATGAGTGAAATTGATTTAAAATAAAGTAAAATTTACTGGTATTTAGCAGACGATTTTATCCAAAGCCACACAGACTTGCAAAGTGGAGTTAGGGAATCAAACCCGGGTTGCCTGATTGTTAGTCGAGTGACATAAATGCTGCTTCACCAGGCCCATTCCATACATTACTGGTATGTCTCCATTCATATTAGCCTACTTACTCTTGTTCCTTTTTATGCTTTTCAGTGGGCATTTCATCATACACAATAGACAATACCACCCTGTAGAGTATAAAATTTAAAACTCATGACAAAATCTTGACCTACAGATGAGAAACTTATGATATGAGTGATATCAGTGTACAGTGGAGTGCAACTATTTCAACCGAGATCTCTAAATATCTGCCTGCTGGCATTGTCAATAACTCACTTCTTGCTGCAGTGTGGCCTGCTGTCTCTCCCACATGCATACCTTAGTTGTGCTATGATTGTAGCTTGATTAAACCATTCAACTAGGCTATTGTCCTTGTCCCATTATACATGCATGTGAGTGGAATCTATTTACAGGCCAAACTATCTGTTAAAGTCCAAACTATCTGTTGCTCCCACCAAGGCTGCAAGAAACCTGGGTGTCATGATTGATGACCAGGTGACCTTTGCTCATCACGTTGTCTCTGTAGCTCGGTCTTGCCACTTTTCTCTATTCAACATAAGGAAGATCAGGCCATACCTAACCCAACATGCAATACAGCTCCTGTAGCAGACTTTTACAATGCACACCCCTCTCACTCTCTACTGCACTTTTATCACACTTCTGCACTTTCATCTCCTGCCAATTTCCTGTTGGCAAGTTGCACTCATAGTAAGGTTTTTAATTGTGTGTAGCTTGATCGTTAATCCTCTTCTCATCTGCTAAATGCATAAATGTAATGTAAATGCAAACAATGGTGTTTATTTGTCTCCTTTCATATAGCCTACTTATTCTTATGCATTTGTTTTCTGTGGCCAATTCATCATACACAATTGACAATAATAAACAGAAGTCCATAAAATGAATCTATTGAAAACTCATGACAAAGAGACCAAACACAGGATCTGAAGTTGTGCCTGCTGGGGTTTCCTCTGTGTTCAAGTCAAATCAAGTAGGTTTTCATTGTTGTTTCAGCCATATACACAGTACATAGTGGGATGAGACAACGTTTCACCGGGAACAATTGGTGATACACGTAACTGTTAAAACACAGTATGGACAAGACAGATACGTAATAATGCCTACATGCACTATTGTGGGACTACACAGATTCACTCACATACTCACAAACACAACTACACACACACGCGTGCACACTCTTGTATGTACATACAGTACAACACAGTCCTCAGCTCAGTGGCTCACCTCTATCTGCTGTATGGCCTGCTCTCTCTCTTGGATGAGATACAAGTCGTCCTCAGTAATGGCATCCTCCTCGGCCTGGATCTGGGTTTGTCTCTCACTGATGACAGAACAAATTGATTGGGGTTAATTCATCATAGGTATTTCACTGAAATGGGCCTAAATGTGAACAGCTACTGTTCTGCCTTAGTATGACCAAACTACAATAGGGTCTGTTTAAAGGATGCAGTCTGTCTAAGAAGATGGTTACCATCTTTTAAAAAAAGTAACAGTGCCCCTAACCTTCCAAAAGGATTAGTGCTTCCTCCAAAATCATCTATAGCACCACCCTGAAATGAAACAATACAGAAGACATTTTACATGCATCTTTGCTTGCACAATATGTTGCCATTCTATACTGCACCAGTGATAAGGAAATACAACATGAAAGTTAAAACTTCACAGTGTGGAAATCTGACTTAAAGAGATGTAACATCAATAGATTAATAGCCTTAGAAGAGTAGAACTAAAACTTGCCGATACTCTGGAGCTGGCACGAACTCTGGCAACAAACTCCTTCTCTTTCCGTGCAGCCTCCCTCTGCGTCCTTTGGAAAAGTGCCAGTGCATTGGAGAAATCACTGACAAGACGGTCTTTCTGGATCTTTCTCTGGCGCTTAGACAAGAAGATACAATATATAAATAAATATCCTTTACATTTTTACATTTATCCATTTACGCTTTTATCGTATGCTTTTATCTTTTAAGTGCCTTACATTTGTTAACTATCAATTAGTTCAGAGCCAGTCTCCCTAGAGCAACTTAGGGTTAAGTGCTTTGCTCAGGGGCATAATGGTGGCAGCCTATTCAATCGCACAATTTCCAGGCCACTAGTATGCTAGCCAGGTTCCTTAACCACTACACTACCACCACCCCATGGTTATATGTAGCAATAGCAACAGAATGTGAAAAAATAAGTGTTTTGACATGCAGCTAAAAGACCTTCAAGTTGTCCAGATATGTACTCAAATTAGCATGCAAATTAACTAGTGCTGGGTTTAATCTTGGTACAACACCATGTTGTATCATTTGAGGTTGTATGTAAATATAATGCAAATCAATGTGAGAATGCCAAGTGGCCTGGAGCCTATGTGATACCACGTACCACCTTTAAACTATTTAAACTACTGCTGTGTCACTTTTTAAGGCACGTTTATGCGTAAATACTTTTGGCATCATCTGTCAATTAGCCATGATGGAACATGGCCATTTAAAAAGATCCCTAGCTAGTAATACATGTTGGCCTTATAAGACTGGCACTGGTGTTAACAAGATTTAAAAACACTCAAAATACTATCTTTTTTATTCAAACTTCTAGAAAATCCCTTCTTTTGCAGAGCTTGTAGGCTGCCATTGTATTTACGTCTCAATGCATTCTGGGTAAAAAATTATGCTATGTGGTTGATATTGTGGTGTCTGTGTACAGCAACAGCTTGATTGCTGCATCTTCATAGGGCCTTGATTAGATTCAACCAGGTGATGACAATGGCAGCCAACGAATGAAAGGATTTTCTAAACTTTTAAGTACATCAAAAACATTTTGAGTGTTTTGAAATCACAATTATGTAGCTGACGCCAAGGTTGATCTTATAAGGCCAACATGCCTTACTAGCCAGGGATCTCTTTAAAAACCATAACAGCCATAACAATACTGCCCAGTACTTTAGTGCCTATTACTTAAACTTTCTTTTCAATATGCATCTCCCTTGTAATAGATAGCAATCTTATTTTCAAATGGCATTATTGGGCATATAAAACAGGAGTAATATAAAGTCTATTCCAAATCTAGGTCCTTCCTATGTGTGATACTACAGTCAACCTCTAGATGGAGACAATAAGACATAATTTATATACAGTGGAAAAACCTGAAAAACTAAAAAAACAAACAAAAAGTAATCAAAGGCCTTTGTTTGTCAGCTGTAACTGTGAGTGGTCCTGATGCCCCCCTTCCCCCTTCGCAAACACACATACACACAGGAGTATTCTTTAAGTATACTCCTGTTTAGAAAATGGAGAAGTACTTTATGTAAATCTAAAATGTAGTTGTTACTTTCAAGGTTGATCAAATTTATCAGCAGTTTCTCTTTGGCATTACGTCTATCATTAACTAAAGGCACAGTTGTTTAGGGCACAGTAGGGCCTACATGAATGAATAAAATTATAATTACAATTATATTTTTTCCAAACAAGAACAACCAGTGTTACTTGCATGACTCAGCTTTGGAAAACACTATAAAGAGAGACTATCAGGTTGTTAGACACCAAAAATGGTGTTTGGACATAGCTCCTCAGTTCAACAACATACAAATGAATAATGCACAACCTTAAGGAAGTTGAATTGTCAGTTCCCTTCATCATTGTCATAATGAAAATTACTTATTTCCACCCCATTCCACAGGAAGAGAAACTTAAATAATTTGTGACAAAACAACCTTGAGATTGTTAATATCAAGATAGGGCAAGTACTTTACCTGGTCTGTTGTTACTGGCAAGGATCCGAATTCTTTCATCAACTTATCCGTTTCTTTGGCGAGATTGTTGACATTTTGTTGCTTTTGTTGTCTGCGCCACCAATGCAATGTAAAGGCAAAGTGTGACAGTGTCTTCTTTGTTAATAAGCCTACACTTTTATCCAATGTCAGTGGTACAGGATTAAGTCAACAGTAAAACCATAGCCAAGCAAACTTTACCTATTATTGTTGAACATTTGCTATGTTCAAACATACAAAACATTGACTCATTATGCAGAGGACTGAGAAACCTTGCAAGTTATCCAGTTCTATCTCTAGGACATGAGACATACTGGACATGGGATATATACTGCCTGACAAGTTTCATATCACAGAGAGCAGGCTAAAAGAAATAAGCTGGGTAAGAATGAAACAGTAAATGAATAGTGTGAATAGAAAAAATGAAACTGACAGGACAAATGTTTTGTGTACATTTGACACTCACAGCGCTTGTCTCAGTTCAGTGGTGTCCTGTTGAGTCCCTAGCTGGCTGACAATCCTCTGGATCTCAGACGCTGGCACAAACACAGATAGATAGAAATAAAACAAATGCGCACACAAACACAAACATGTAAAAAATTACGTATATGAGCTTGAAGAAAATATTTGTTTAATGTTTATTTTTCACATGTGAGAGTATTGAAATCAGAATGTCTTACATGGTTAATCTATTCAGGGCCACATCTCTAATTTCAATTGTTTTGTGTATACCAAAAACAAGGTAGCACAGTTCTAACAGAGCTGAAGACTCAGAGATTTGTTTGGTATGATTGGTGGTAACATTCAAGGTTGTTTATAAGCTGTGATTCTATACCTTACTGACACAGAATTTAAGGTTAGAACAGAGGTTGTGTTTTCCTGTTCAGTTCATTTAAAACACTGACTAAAGCGATTTAAGATTGGACACTGAAAACTTGTAACACCACCCTGCTCAAGGAACACTGACCTTGAGGAAGTTTAAAGCTGTCTTGTGTTCTCATGGAGTACTTGGTTGTGAAACATTTTTAACATAGATTTGCAAGGTCATACAAAGAAAGGGATTTTTATTGTTGCATGCATATAGTTACTGGGTGTATGAAATGTTAAAAGACGACTCATGACAACAACAAGTATTTAGTTTAATATAGCACTATTTAGTTTGCATGCTAACTTGAGAGGATATCTGGACAACACATTTTTGGATGTTTTTTTTTACCCAGGAAAAGCCATAAGGCATCTTTAAGTCTCAATGCATTAGTGAGCACTTACTTTGCTGAGTAATCTTTTGTATATTTGAACTGATGGTTTGTGCAAGTTGGTTTGGATCCTTGGGCACTCCACGTTGATAATCCATGGTAAAGCATTGAGCTACTCTGAGGAAAAAATGCAATGCAAAATATTACATCTGGGCAGGAGACAGGAGCTGTTCCAGAACAACTAGGCATACATTTTTCTGTGAAAACAAATAACCAACCAAGTATTCCTTAAGGTTTTTTTTTCATTCTTTAGCACACGATAAAAAAAAAGATTCGATTAAAAAAAACCTTATGGAGCCACTGGCTAAACCCCACCATTCCCCCTACACCGTGTAACGCTGATTGGTTGATTATTCAAATCTTAAGGGGTTCATATTTCAGGGTTAACGTTAGAGGGCTGCAATCTGTTGTGGGCCGAGAACATAGCCTGACTATATGTGTCTTTTAGAGTGAGACCAAGTGGCTTTGCTCTCCGTGTACCTCATCACGGATTTTAGATTCACGTTTAACAGCAGATATGCCTAATAGCATTACATAGAATCTCAACACCTGCTCTCTGAGAGACGTCCTTGGTTAGAAATAGCCCATGCGGAAATCCCTTCGTTACCCCATAACTAAATATGTATACCTACGTTAAAATGTCTTTACAACAAACAATGTAGATATTAGCCCGAAACATAAACACTTTATTTCTTGGCTTGTCGAAAGTATAGACTGAATTAAGTCGACTGTAGCTACTTACAGTCGACAGCTGTTTTTTGGGACATTGCGAGCGCATAACATTGTTCTGTTTTGATTTACCAAGTGATGACTCGTGTACGTAGTGATAAAACTTAGATACACTGACACAGTCTTGTTAATACTAGTTAATACATCTGCTTGCAATATAGGATATTTACCTTAACACGCTTAAACAAGTCAGTTTCTGCGCTGGCTTCCTGATCTTTGACTCATTTCTGTGTCACATGATCAGTTGGGTGCGTGCGCGGCCAAAACATTTCCTCAGACTTGACGCTACACAGCTGCATAGGAAGGCTGTTAAAGTAGCCTCCTCCCGTGAATGGTCAGACGGGCTCTTTTGACGCCACACACGCAGCGCCTTAGGCCTAGGCAAAGAAAGCTCTCTCAGAGCCGTGTTGGATACATATAAATAGAGAGGTGTCTGAATGCTTAGGTTTTATTTCCAGGTAAATTCATATCTCTCCCACGGTGGCCATATTCAGAACTGTGCCAAGGTGGCAAATGTTGTCTTAGCTTGTGTCAAATTTGAATGACATTTAAAACTAGACAGAGGAACAGAGGTTTAAGACCAGGCCCATGAACACTGACAAATATGTCAAACTTTTGACCCATTAGTCTACATCATCTGCTAATTTAATATTAGGCTATTACCATAATTCTGTCAGCAATTACTGTGAGTGTGAAAGCAGCATAACTGGTGCACAGGTGCACTTCAATTAATTTAGGCCCCCCTCAACTTTTCAACAATTTCGTGTAAAGTTGTAGCCTAGGCCTACTGTAAAACAGTCCCCATCTGCATTTACAAAGTCCTCAACCATGTAGGCTTATTACATAGTATGTAGGCTAAACAAGAAAGTGACCATGCATTAATGAAATATTGTTCTTAGGACACATTTCTTAACAAGGCATGCAGATTGTTATTTAAAATAACTAATTGTTAAAATAATTGTTAAAATAAATAATTGTTATTTAAAATAACAATCTGCATGCAATCTGCTGCATAGGAAGGCTGTTAAAGTAGCCTCCTCCCGTGAATGGTCAGACGGGCTCTTTTGACGCCCCACACGCAGCGCCATAGGCCTAGGCAAAGAAAGCTCTCTCAGAGCCGTGTTGGATACATATAAATAGAGAGGTGTCTGAATGCTTAGGTTTTATTTCCAGGTAAATTCATATCTCTCCCACGGTGGCCATATTCAGAACTGTGCCAAGGTGGTAAATGTTGTCTTAGCTTGTGTCAAATTTGAATGACATTTAAAACTAGACAGAGGAACAGAGGTTTAAGACCAGGCCCATGAACACTGACAAATATGTCAAACTTTTGACCCATTAGTCTACATCATCTGCTAATTTAATATTAGGCTATTACCATAATTCTGTCAGCAATTACTGTGAGTGTGAAAGCAGCATAATTGGTGCACAGGTGCACTTCAATTAATTTAGGCCCCCCTCAACTTTTCAATAATTTGGTGTAAAGGTGTAGCCTAGGCCTACTGTAAAACAGCCCCCATCTGCATTTACAAAGTCCTCAACCATGTAGGCTTATTACATAGTATGTAGGCTAAACAAGAAAGTGACCATGCATTAATGAAATATTGTTCTTAGGACACATTTCTTAACAAGGCATGCAGATTGTTATTTAAAATCGAACTCCACTGTATGTAAAGTAAGTGAAATAGAAAGGGCTTATAGACACAATTCGGTCTGTGTTGACATGCAATACACTGGATGTTAAAAACACTGATAGAATTATACATTAGAATTATACATTACACTTATACAAAGAATATATGAGAAATAACAACAGAAACAAAGAAAGAACTTCTTCCATCCTGCTGAAACAGGACGTGTCTTTAGCCCTCCTATTTGGAAAACATAGAGCCTATGAAACCCAGATGAAACCATATTACTCTTGTATGTTCCAGAAAAATCTAAGGACCATTCAAGTCCAAATGCATATTTTGTATTAAACCAGTTAATAATTGTACATGCTTAACTGAGCCTGAAATTAAGCTCTAAGAATTTAATATATTCATGTCAGATGAGTGTGTTTTAAATATTTTAAGGGTAACAATTAGGTAAAGGGATTTTCTGAACCAGGGGTAGAAGAGCCCATATATTATTGGATTTAAAGTAGAATTAAAATATCCCAGCCAGGTAAATATCTCAAAAAGTATAGCTGGAGTGGAAAAATTTGTGTAAGGATCAACAATTGAATTGACAAAGAAAGGCATCCAACAAAAAATAAAAGCACCAACAACAATGCCGAGAGTTTTTGCTGCTTTTCGTTCCGAGCTGTGTGAGGGCCTGTTTGAATGTTCATTATTCAGATTAAGACCTCGGTTGACATCTTCAATCTTTTTAATGTGACCTCTGGCAACTGAGAATATTTTTGCATACAAACCCACCATAACAGAGCAAGGTAAGAAAAACGCTATTAATGTATCTAATGCTCCCCATACTGCATTGAACAGAAGGTTACAGCTACCTATACAGTATATGGGCTTCAGGAAGTCGTCTAGCCCTTGGACATTTGCCCTGGAGTAGAGGAGACCGTAAGAATAAGCAGCAGCAGTGCACCAGCTTACAGCTATCATGAGCCAAGCCACAGGTATTGTTACTGTTTTATAATATAGCAGAGGATTACACAGAGCCTGGTATCGATCAATGGCAATGAATATCAAGTGAAAAATTGAGGCAGAGGTGAGAAACATGTCAAAGCTGGAATGCAGTAAACAGAAAGTGTCACCATAGTACCAGCAGCCAGCCACAGATCGCACTATACTGAATGGCATCACAGTGAAGCCCAGAAGCAAGTCTGCGAGGGCTAGAGACATCACCAGCAAGTTTGTCGGTGTGTGCAGCTGTTTGAAGTGCACTATGGAAATAATAACAACCAGGTTGCCCAAAACAGTGACCACCATGCTGGTCCAAAACATGACATGTAGAACTACCTGTGATGCCTGATTGTAACTGCTTTTCAGGCAAGAACCATTCAGTAATGGATAACAATAATGATCAGAAGAATTTTCTTTGTCCATTTTCTTCTGTCTTCTGTTACGGAGACAAGGGACTGTCTTTGGTTGTTTGCCAGAGAGTATGGCTCTAGTCTTGTGTACAAAGTGACAGGCTTTTATATACTTTTCTCTTTTGTGGGAGTTACTCTGACAGTGTCTTTTAGCCAACTATCTTTAAGCATACAGATGAGTGGGCCTGACATTTGGAGGGTGTAATGTAAGCAACTGGTAACACGCTTGAGTAAAACACAATTAAGAATAGAACTGAGAAAAACTAAAAATTAAGAATTGAGAGAAAAGAGATTAAACAAGACAATTAATCAGTGAATTAGTGAAAGACACAGCACATAGTGAAACACACAGTGAGGTAAAGTACACACTAACGCAGGGCAGGGAGAGGTTAGGTGCCCTTCAGTTCCAAGTCCTGCAATCTATGTTATCTTATATTAAAAGACATCCGTATTGTTAAGTTATTGTCTGAACACTAACTTTTGACAATAACTCAAGTTGGTCTCTCATAAGTGCCATGCTGGCAGTGTCTGTGGATGGAAATGACAAGCTCTGCTGCTTTTGCCGAGATCTGAGGTAACCCTCAACACAAACTGTTCTCTGGTAGTAATACCCGTCTCAGGGACTGCCTCTGCTGTCGTCCCCTAGCTGCAAGGCATGGTGGCCACTGACCATCCCTGCAGTAGCGTTGGGTTGCCATGCGCCATACCTCATGCTGCTATAGCCCAGTGCCACCACAAACTTCTCATGTATATTTATATTTTGTATTTATATTTTTATGTATATTATGCACATATGACACATGAACAGTGAAGTGTGAGCCTGGACTAACTCATTTGCTTTCTCTGTCCATCTACACCACAATCATCTCTGCTGAGTGTCATCCCTGCCTCTCTCTGGCGGACTCCTGTCACCTTTCCCTCCTGAGCGGACTGCAACCAACACTACAAGAACCAACACTACCTCTAACACTACTATCTTAGAGGCCCTTCCTAGATGCCAGGACCAACTCTTCTTCCCTGAGGCCTTGTGACTGACCCCCCCTCACAATGGCACTGTCAAATGCCCCCCATGTCCCATCTCACTCCTTGACTTTAACACTATGTCTGGCTGCTACTACACTGTCCAGCAATAATTCTTGATAACCCCCTATGAATTGACTACCATGTAATGTTATGGGACAGTATTTTGGAACTATTATGATACTTTGCTAAAACCATGGTAGTCTATCATGGTTACTGCTGATTGTACATTTCCTGCATGACCCCTGGCAGTTGGATGTGCCCCTTGAGTTGTGGATCTGCCCAAGATTCCTAGACTAACTAACATAAGAGAGTTTTTCCTTGCCCCTGTTGCTCTTGGATGCTCCTTGCTGTAAAGCGCTATTGTACTACTGTAATACTACTACTATTGTAAAAGATGCTGTATAAAATGAATTGAATTGATTTGAATTGAATTGAGTGTATAGGGGGAGATCTTTGCTTATTACCAAAGAGGTGCCAGGTGTGATATTTAATCCTTTAAATTAAATACAGTTGAAAATGGCAAGCATGGGGCTGAGTGGGCTAAGGTGTCATACCATAAACCTGGGGACCTGAGTCTGACCTGAGGTAGTTTCTTGATCCTTGCACATCTCTCTCCCCCAATCTTTTCCTATCAAAATAAAGGAAAAAAGCCCCCCAAAATATGACAATCATGACCACATAAAATAACATTACAGAGAATCAGTTAAAAAGATTGTTCTTCACATTAACCTGGTTTATTTAGTATTCGACTACAAGAATGGAGATATGTCACAGAAGGAAAAAGTGGATTGCAAAGGTTAAAAAAAAAACAACTAACAACTTCACAGTCAAAGAAGACAAAGAAGTTGTCTTCACAGAAGAAATGCAATGTATGTAAAACATGACCATAGGGTGTACAGAAAATACCACAGCATATTTTAAACATTTTAAAGGTCTAATTGTTAAATCACCCTAATAAAATTTTATATCAGAGAGTCCTGAGAGGCTAACATTAGAGTTAAAAGCAATTAAGCAAAAAAAAAAAGCAATTAAAGAAAAAGCAATGAGATGAATATTGCATACAGCATACTGCATGAGGGCAGATATCAGCCATTTTAGAATAGGCTTTTTATTACAATTTGAAACTGTTTTCTAAACCAAGTATGGAAGAAGGCATAGATTATAGGATTAAACATAGAATTTAGGTAGGCAAACCACATTAAAATCTCATATAAAAGTATAGGTATGGAATGGCCTACCACTGGATCTATGATATTGCATATAAAAAATGGAGTCCAGCAACACACAAACACACCAATGATGATTCCAAGTGTTGCTGTGGCCTTATAATCTATTTTTGTCACATTGTTTTTGTCAGTTTGGACTTGCTTGTTGACGCTGTGAATAATGTTAGTGTGTCGTATTGCAATGACAAAAATCCTAAGGTAGATGCTTGACATTACAGCCAGTGGGATGAAATAAAAGACAAAAAAGTATGAGGCTCCTATTTCTTTTTCATGTAAGGCGGAGCATTCCCCTATACAATTTTCAAAAACATTTTCAATATGGGGCTTTTTTTCAGCAGGGTAAAATACCACTGCAAATCCAAAGGTGGAAGCGAAAACCCAGCAGGCAGAGATCATTGTAAACACTGCACGTGTTGACATTTTGTTTTGATACGAAAGGGGTTGACTCACTGCATAAAAACGATCAATGGATATACACATGAGATGTAAAACTGACACATTACAAAGCGTGATGTCAACACTTGCATGGAATTTACACAGAAAATCGCCAAAATACCAACATCTTTCCAAAGATTCGATCATGGTTGGAGGCATGACGGTTAAACCCAACAGCAAGTCAGCCATAGCCATGGAGAAAACAAGGAAATTAGTGGGAGTTTGCATTTGCACACAAAGAACAATAGTAATCATTACAAGGAGATTTCCCCCCACTGTGAAAATGACAGTTGAGGTAAAGAGAAGGTAAAGTGGTAAGCGAAGGCCTAAAGGGTAAGTTATCCGGGTGCAGGATCCATTTAGTCCCTCATAGCAGAATTGCACACTTGGAACTACAGAGACATCCATTTTTCATCAACCTTTTCAGAGGAGAAAAAAAGAACCCTTTTTAATTTTTTATTATATTTTTTAAAAATTTATTTAATTTCATTTTATTTAATTTAGTGGCATTTGGACAGTGTAAAGCTAGACAGTCCCCCAGATTAAACCACTTAATTGTGCATTGATAAAAAAAAGAAAGAAATATGAAAGGAAACACTAGGCAAATTCAATTTCAAAACATTTTTAGATTTTTTTAAATTGTGATTTATCACATAATTTGATCAGCATCTATGCTGGCCATTCTTACCTTACTAACAGAGTGTTGACTCACCTTTGTGAGCAGTGTGGGGACGCTGAGAACGGTAAATGTGTCGCCTGTCCAGGGTCTGTATTTATACTCAAGGAATGAGGACAAATCTCTCCTCATAGGATCATTCTGGACCAATCAAAGATTTTCAGGTCTCCATTGCATGATACATTGCACATATATATTTATGTTACACATTATTATTATTATTATTATTATTATTATTATTATTATTATTATTATTATTATTATTATTATTATTATTATTATTAACAGTATTATTATTATTGTTATTATCGTTATTAAATTATCTTCGTAGTCACTTTGATCACTTTGAATTGATTATGGGCTGATAGCTTTCTCGGCCTCATCGTGAAACACATGCAAGATGCCTGTATTGCCTCATAAATTGAGGAATTTATCATCAATTTATCATCAATTATCAAATTAATTCCACAAAAAACTGTATCTGGGCAACCTGTCTTGACCCCAAAGAAACGAAAAAAATATTGGCAATTCCCAAAACAATATAACCTAAGCATAACTAACAATAAAATACAACGAGATAAAAACAACAATAACAAAAACTCTATATGTATAAAAGTGGCAAAATGTATACAATCAGATAAAGAAGTAATAAGCAATATAAATAATAAGTGATATAAATAGAACAACACCAGAGAACAACAGTGACTTTAGCCCACTAATTGGATTGGAGTATTACTCTATACAGTGGATCCCCGTCCCCCCTTGGTGTTGTGTTGCATTTGCAACACAAAGGTGAATTTTTCCCTGCGCCCCCTCCCCTTTGCCCTTCTCGCACACAGCTTCTGTGCTCGGCACCTTCTCAGCAAGCAAGGACGCTTACAGTTAGGGGGCGCCAATGTACCAACTGCCCACACAGGGATATGATAGATATTCAGAGATAGTTTTTTTTTTTTTTTTCTCAGGCGGCTGCCCTGTTTGCCCATGCCTAAAACCACTACTGGGCTTGTTGGATGCTTCTCTTTGAGACCTATGTGCCACTAAAATTTTGATGGCTGGGGTGCTCGTCATGCTGGGCATGTTGGTTGGGGTAGGTTGTCGCAGACTAAAGAGGGAGTGGTCCCATGGGACCAAAAGTTAATACGCATTAAAACTCAGATAGATCTACATGTCCAGCTAGTTTCACATGGCCCTGTGTTTTGGGCCATGTGACTGGTATTTAAAATTACTTTTTCATTTTTGTCTGTCATTACGTGGAACTCTAACACACATGGATGGTTGGGGGTCGTTGGATGTTAAGAAGATAATAAGACCAGGCATGTTCAACTCACACAACAAAAACAGTTTTGAATGAATTAAACCCATGAAACCACGCTGCCTTTTATAACACTGGTTTATTGGACCATGTCCACAAACAACATGCATGTTTTGCCACAAGGCCATCATCAGTGTATAGTTAAAAGACACCAAATCTATGTTTTTAACAGATACAGATGAACGCTGGGACATCATCTGATTGGAAGCACTTAAGGGCAAAAATGATGCTCGCGTTGTGCTGTCAGTCACATCAATGTTGCAAGTGACCTAAAATAACCTTTTATCAAATAACACCAATGGACTTTCAATTCAAGACTAGAGAGAAAGAAAGAAGTTTTAATAACTAGATTTAATATACTTTATATACTGAAAGGGATATCCCATAGAGAAGAGTCCTCACAAGAGGTCAAGAAAAGTTTGAGGCCTTTCCAATAAGAGATAGTGAAGTTGTGAGTCAAATAATAGACCCTAAATGTTCTACAGCTGACCCTGCAAATATATAGATCAGGAGAGGGGAACCTTTTTGACGCCAAGAGCCACATCAGTTTTTATAACTTGTTTTGGGGCCAGACTTTTTTTTTTACCGCAGAGCTGAACACAGAATTACCGAGCGTGAATCATATTGAAGTTCCAAAGACTGGTTAACTGATTATTAGGCTACATTTCATGTGAGAGCATCTCTAGCAAGAGTACTAATATTCAACAACAATTTTTATACACTTCTGTAATACATTACTTTCAACATGGAAGTCATAACATTTTCGATTATAATTTGTTAACATTTTATTTCACAATTTTGTGGAAAAAGCCAAATAGTCTTGCCGGGCAAAATCCAGCCTCTGGGCTAGGCGCTCCCCACCCCATGTAGATCAATTATTTCTGGCTTTGCTTCTCTTTGTCAGTCTACTCCTCTTGCCTTTCGTTTTACCACTCACCCTCCCATATGAATGTATATATGTGTACCCACCCACAAGGTGAGCTTGAGAGCTACAACTGTAAATATTGTTACTTTTGGTGGTCAAATGGCGAGTGGTTTTGGGTTGGTACCCAAGAGGCACATCACTGTCAGCAGAATGATCTACAAGAAATAAAGAGTTTTGGCATCTAATGCACTGTTATAAATCAACAGTCTATCTGACTGCACAACTGTCTGCCACATTGATGATTAAATCTCATCACAGGTCGAATGATGGCTCTCTTGGTCGCCCCTACTGTTTATAATGTTTTCAGGTTCATCGGCACCTCGCCAACAAGCGAAACTAAAGCAAGTCAGAATAATCCTTGAATCCATGAAATTGTATTTATTACCTTGACAGTCAACACAGCTCTTTGAAACTTAGCATTGCTGGTCACCATATTTTAGCCTAGAAAGACATCCACATATTGGTGAGAATTGTTGGCGTAGGAGTTGGTGTTACAAAAAAACTGAAAAATCCCTTATCTTGCATTGTATATCTTTAAAACAACAACATTCTAGAAGAGTCCTTTTGAAATATTTTACCTGACATCATGATTTGAAATGCTCTCCTGAACCAGCTGTAGAAGTATGCATATACCACAGGATTAATCATGGAATTTAAATAGCCCACCCATCCAAATATATCATACAGTAATGGCTGTATCACATAACCAAAGTGTGGATCAAGTGTTATCATAAGAAAATATGGTATCCATGATGTTATAAACACTCCCATAACAACAGCTAGAGTTTTGGTGGCTTTCCTCTCCATTTTGTTTGTTGCAGATTTTCTGGTGACATTCAGGGCCAAGGTTTGGATCATTTGTTCTTGTTTTAGTGCAATAAGGAGGATTTTCACATATATGATTAACAGCGCAATGCCAGGCAGGTAGAAAGACAATACAGATGATACAGCACTTGATAGCAAACTGAATAACAAAGCACAACCACCTTCACAGGTGACAGTCTCATACATTTCCTCCATTCCTAAAACATTAAATTGTAGAAAGATTACCCCAAAGCCATACACACCTGACACAAGCCAGGTGACGGAGATCATAATTACAACAGTAGACATTGTCATCTTTGATTTATACAGGAGAGGCTGATTTATTGCAAAGAACCTGTCAATTGATATCATAGTAAGATTTATGATTGATGCTGTACTGCACATCATATCTGTACTGCTGTGGATTTTGCAGAACAAAGCTCCCAAATACCAGCATGACTCTACTGATCGCATTACACTAGGGGGCATCACAATGCCACCCACAAGAAGATCTGAAACAGCCAAGGAGAGAATCAGGTAGTTGGTAGGAGTGTGGAGCTGTTTGAAATGGATCACAGTAACAATGACCAGCAGGTTACCAATCACTGTTATCATCACTGTAGTCCCAAAGAAAATATAGAGAGAAACACGAACTACAATTGGATATGTGAACTTAGGACAAGAGTTATTCACAAACTCATAACACAGAGGAATGATGTATGGAGCCTCTGCTATGGAGCTGTTTACATTGCTTTTCAATGCCATCACAGGGTTGTGGTATTCCTTAAAGAAATGTATACATTGTACATAGGTTAACTTAACAGAGTTTCAAAGTATAGGCCTACAAACTTCATATGATAAAAAAGCTACAACTTATTATATGAAATACTACAACATATTAAAGAATCAGTCTCAATATGAAAGAACAATGACAAAAAGCATTTTCACAATAGAAGGAGATAGAGAGTGAACCAACCTTACTTAAAAGAAGCGATACTCAAAAACCTATCACTGCTGCTCTAATTTATGCCAGCCAGAGCAAGCAAGATCAGAAGAGAATAAACCCAAATGGGGCATCCTAAGAAAATAGGATGGTAAATCTTCCAAGATGGAGATCTTTTATCCTCCCCTCTTGTGCGTATGCCACAAACCAACGACCAGGTCCTCCAGCTGATCTGTGATTGGTCAGCTAGTGTGAAAGAGGTTTGCTGTAAAATTCACATCGCTAGTTCAGTAGCTCTGCATCTGATCTATGTACAGATACTTCAGACTGTAACAACATGATGACTAGGCAGCTGCCCCCATCACAAGGATGAGTTCAAGACTAAATATAAATGTTAGACTGATACATTTTACGGTTAACTTTTTCACAGACAAGACGAAGACATCAACCAGAGGTTCCATGAGGAGAGAGAGAAAACCAATTAACCACCCATGTGGAGCTCAAATAATAAATCTTTACGAGATCAGAGGGTTACAGTGCACCTGAAAAAAAAATCTGTTAAGTATATTCCTTTGGCAGTTATACATAAGAGAAGCAGTATTGAGTCCAGCCATCCATATTCGAAAATTGTCCCTTCGGGATGAAAAAAGACATGTTCATCCTTTTGTTTGTTTGTTTTTTCAGTACCTGAAGACAGACTATTAATTATCTTGTTAATTTATACTGAGGCCTAAAAATTACACAAATACTACAAATACTAAGTATTTGTACTTCTAATATGTTTGGGTACCACAACATTGCCATATCACATCAGGATAAAATATCATTCTAAAAACAAATTCATATTTGAAGAATTTCGCCCAAAAACTTTACCAAACAAGATCATTTTGAAGGCATTCCTAAACCAGCTGTAAAACAGGGCATATACAATTGGGTTACACGTTGAATTGAAATAACCTATCCACACGACTAGGTCAAATATCAAAGGCGGTATGGAATATCCAATAAAAGGATCAATTATGTTACACACAAAGAATGGTAGCCAGAGTGACAAAAATACACCCATTATAATAGTAAGTGTTCTAGTGGCCTTTCTCTCCATTTTGGAGGCAACAGAGGACTGTTTCCCGGAGCTCCTGATCATGTGACTGTCCTGAATTGACCGAGCTTGTTTCTGTGCAATGATGTAAATTTTTGCATATATACAGATTATAAGGACTCCTGGAATGTAAAATGAAAGAATGGAGGACAAAGCCCCAGACAGTCCACCCTGAAATAAAATGCAAACTCCTTCACAGTGGAAATTACTGTAGTAAAATTCCTCGTAGCCTATAATGTTGAGCTCAAGGAAAATCATCCCAAATCCAACAAGGGCAGGCACAGTCCAGCTGATGAAGATCATAGCCAAGGTCACGGGTGGAGTAATGATGTTTTGGTATCTGAGCGGATGACATACAGCATAATATCTGTCTACAGCAATGAAAGACAAGTTCAAAATGGATGCATTGCAAAGCATCACATCAATGCTCGAGTGAACCTTACAATAGAAATGACCCAAATACCAGCAGGTTTCCACAGAACGCACCATGCAAGGTGGCATCAAAAAAGCACCCACAAACAGGTCAGCTATAGCCAACGACACAATCAGATAGTTGGTTGGAGTATGGAGCTGTTTGAAGTGGACCACAGTAATGACCACCAGCAGGTTTCCAATCACCGTTAGTAGCACTGTGGTCCCAAAAAAGACGTATAGGACTACACGGAACACTGCTGGATACGTGAACTTTGGACAGGAGCCATTCACAGATTGATAACACAGAGGCTCTGGATCTCTGTTGTCTGGATAGGTTTGGTTCTTTCCTTCCATCTTACCTGGTCAAATAAAGAAAATAGAGCAGTGAAAACTGCTTTATATGATATTTATTCTGCCTATACATTTTCCATACAGTGAGGGGATGCCTTAAATGATATACAAGTGTTCATAATATAAGCTGTTACTACATCAACAACATTCTGTGAAATGCCAGCAATAGCACATGCGGCATCTATCAAAACATCACATATCACATATAACATCACACATAACACACATAACATCACATATTTCCAAGTGCTTCTGAAAAGGATAAGATAGACATTAAATATCTGAGAACACACTTTTGTAGTGTATCACAGTATGTTTTTTTTTTAACATCAAATGAATAAAATATATTTGTATAATAAAATGTTTTTTTTATACAAAAAAGTAAACCAAAATGATGCTGTCTCTTACCTTGGTCAGAACTTTGTGACAACTCTGTGTGACAAAGATTCATATTTATCTTGGTTAACCAGTGGCTACTGTCCAGGGCTTTTGCCCTGGTAATCAGTGGTGTATGTGGCCCATCTCCCTTAGGTATGTCCCTGGTGTTCCTCAACCCCCAGTCCTGGTCAATATTTGTCTTTAGACAAAAGGATGTGTTGCTGTTTTGTTTTTTTACTCAACTATATTCAGTTTACAACAATTTTATAGAACAATCAGATCCTTACCGTCACAGAAAATACTACTATGCTAATACTACTCTGCAGCTATGGTTGCATGAACTGCGAGAACTAGTTTTGTAACCTCAGTTCAGTGGTTATACAAACTTATTGGACCATAATAACTGTAATTAAAATGTGTCCTTGATGGACAGACACTGTTTAAACTTGTAGGAGTCTTATTGGCTCCTTATATTCATTGAAAACAACTCAACACACTTGATTTTACATGTATGATGAGGTGAGAAGGACAATAACTGAAGTATTATTAAGTGAATCACATAATCCATTTCATTGAGGAAATTTCTGACAAAACAAATGTGATAAATTCTATATCTTGAATTTTGTGTCCAAGGTTGATTCAAGTTTAAAAAAAAAAAAAACATTACTGAGTTATAAATGTCCTTTGTTGATCTGCATGTCACTGATTCAACTTATCCAACTTATCGGGAGATGGTGGTGCAGGTGGTAGAGGTGCCGTTCAGCAACCGGAGGGTTGCAGGTTCGTGCCCCCCTCTGGCTGACCCCATCAAAGTGTCCTTGAGCAAGATACTGAACCCCAAATTGCTCCCGATGGCAGCCTCCGCCACCGGTGTATGAGTGCATGTGTGTGAATGGGTGAATGTGAGGCATACAATGTAAAGCGCTTTGAGGAGTAGAAAAGCGCTACATAAATGCAGTCCATTTACCATCCAGGCAGTTCCTTTTTGGTGTGAAGTGCAGGTGAACATACTGCACTTCACTGGATCTGTGTAGTGACACCTGTCACCCTTCCTGATCTAAATGTGGGAGTGAGCCTCCATTTTTGCTGCTTTTAGAGAGACTCTGCATGAATGACTTGGCTGCCCACTTTTGGCTTTGCCTGTGTGTTCTGAACATCTCCAATGGCAACATCTGCTTTGATCTTTCTTGGGATGAGTTCCCTCTTCTGTGATAAACCACATCTCTCACAATGTCTTTGGTACAGCAGCCATGCATTTACACAAGTCACGTCTATAACATGCGAAAAGATGCAAACATAGCACTTACATCACCTGATCTTTGTATGATAGAGACATAGTGAGATCAGTGAGTCCATCAGATCGATGGCTCCTGTGTAAAAGTGGTGCATGACACACTGGTTGTTTCTCTTTTTTCCAATGTGTACTGTGCTGGTGAGAGCCTAAAAGGCCAATGTGTACTGTGCTGGTGAGCGCTCAAAAGGACAGTGTGTACTGTTTTAGTGAGAGCCCAAAAGGCCAATGTGTACTGTTTTAGTGAGTGCCCAAAAGGCCAATGTGTACTGTGTTGGTGAGTGCCCAAAAGGCCAATGTGTACTGTTTTAGTGAGAACCCAAAAGGCCAGTGTGTACTGTGCTGGTGAGTGCCCAAAAGCCCAATGTGTACTGTTTTAGTGAGTGCTCAAAAGGCCAGTGTGTACTGTTTTAGTGAGTGCTCAAAAGGCCAGTGTGTACTGTTTTAGTGAGAGCCCAAAAGGCCAATGTGTACTGTTTTAGTGAGAGCCCAAAAGGCCAATGTGTACTGTTTTAGTGAGAGCCCAAAAGGCCAATGTGTACTGTTTTAGTGAGTGCCCAAAAGGCCAGTGTGTACTATTTTAGTGAGCGCTCAAAAGGCCAATGTGTACTATTTTAGTGAGAGCCCAAAAGGCCAATGTGTACTGTTTTAGTGAGTGCCCAAAAGGCCAGTGTGTACTGTTTTAGTGAGTGCCCAAAAGGCCAATGTGTACTGTTTTAGTGAGTGCCCAAAAGGCCAATGTGTACTGTGCTGGTGAGTGCCCAAAAGGCCAATGTGTACTATTTTAGTGAGAGCCCAAAAGGCCAGTGTGTACTGTTTTAGTGAGTGCCCAAAAGGCCAATGTGTACTATTTTAGTGAGAGCCCAAAAGGCCAATGTGTACTGTTTTAGTGAGTGCCCAAAAGGCCAATGTGTACTGTGTTGGTGAGTGCCCAAAAGGCCAATGTGTACTGTTTTAGTGAGAACCCAAAAGGCCAGTGTGTACTGTGCTGGTGAGTGCCCAAAAGCCCAATGTGTACTGTTTTAGTGAGTGCTCAAAAGGCCAGTGTGTACTGTTTTAGTGAGTGCTCAAAAGGCCAGTGTGTACTGTTTTAGTGAGAGCCCAAAAGGCCAATGTGTACTGTTTTAGTGAGAGCCCAAAAGGCCAATGTGTACTGTTTTAGTGAGAGCCCAAAAGGCCAATGTGTACTGTTTTAGTGAGTGCCCAAAAGGCCAGTGTGTACTATTTTAGTGAGCGCTCAAAAGGCCAATGTGTACTATTTTAGTGAGAGCCCAAAAGGCCAATGTGTACTGTTTTAGTGAGTGCCCAAAAGGCCAGTGTGTACTGTTTTAGTAAGTGCCCAAAAGGCCAATGTGTACTGTTTTAGTGAGTGCCCAAAAGGCCAATGTGTACTGTGCTGGTGAGTGCCCAAAAGGCCAATGTGTACTGTGCTGGTGAGTGCCCAAAAGGCCAATGTGTACTGTGCTGGTGAGTGCCCAAAAGGCCAATGTGTACTATTTTAGTGAGAGCCCAAAAGGCCAGTGTGTACTGTTTTAGTGAGAGCCCAAAAGGCCAATGTGTACTGTGCTGGTGAGAGCCTAAGAGGCCAATGTGTACTGTGCTGGTGAGAGTGGGCTGTGATGGTGTTGCTGGTAGCTCCTGACCATGCATTAAATACTGTAGTTTCATACGTAGTAGTCGTCCACTCACTCCTCTAATTGTGACTTTGATCATAGTCAGCTGAAAATCCCTGCGATAAGTATGATAAGTGAGCATCACATAAGTGGGCATGTTGGAGTAATGTCTCCAACTGAACCTCAGGCAATGTGTGTTTGATTACCGGACTCACCATTGTGAGTCCATGTAGCTGTGGACAGTTTCTACTAAATGTCAGTAAACTTTAACATCAGCTTCATCAAGACCCAAAATTCAACACACTGAGGTGGGTCACATACTGATGAGGACAATATTTTTTTCTTTGCACTTAGGACCCTGATACATAAGGCCCCAAACATGACCTCTGTGGAGAGAGTCCTTTAAATTCATACATGTACAGAGAGATGACAAGCGGACAAAGACAAAACTCAAAGGTGTGCAATGATGCAAGTGTCATTCCCTAGTCAGTAAAACCCCCCACCAGCCTTTTTTCCCTTTTACCTGAGCAGTGGGATTCATTAGCACCTTGCAGGCAATCAGAGGTGTTAAGACCCATGTTTATAATACTTGGTGTTTACTCACACCTACCGAGAGGAACACAGCCATTTTGGCTCTCTGTTTTGGTTGTTCAATTTCACATACAAAACAAAAGCAAATCCCTGGTCAGTGTTATTAGTATGGCTCTGTCCCTGATGTGCAGCCTGAATGCATCATTAAGGTCAAGATGTAGATACTGAATTATCAAAATATTTGTCAACATTGCACTATTTACATTTTATTCCTATAGTACTTATGTTAAAAGGTCATTGTGTGATTTCATTAATAGACTGACAGTCAGATTCAAAGCTCATCTTGTTGATAGGACAATTAATCCGCAAAGTGGTCCCCAAATTCAAATTATGCAGCATAGGCTATAATGTCATTGTGGTGTGTTGTGGCAGATCTCTGCTTCCTGCAGTGTGGAGGCCTGTCTCAAGATATACAGACCTTGATCTTGGACAGGAAATAAAACTGTAATATCTCATACAGAATCTGTCTGATTTAAAAGTTGACTGCTTAATACCAGAGTGGACATTACATAAATGGACAGTATTTGTGTTCATATGCATGCCATTACAACAGGAGTTTCAAAGACATATTATAAATTGTTATGTAGTAATATGAAGTCGGTTCCACTGTTGCTGAGTAACAGCTTCCATTCTTTTGAGATTTCCAGTGCATTCCAAAGTGCATTCCAACTGCACTGATCATTCCAAACCAACACAGGCAACTTCACATGAATCCCAATATTCCATCCTAAGTCCAAAACCCTGACAATATATATATATTTGGGGGTGGTGGAAGTGGTTGAGCATTGCTCTCCCATGCCCACATGCCCTTGGCTGAAGTACCCTTGGGCAAGGCTCCCTTGCCCCTAGGCCCCACTGTAGCAGGTGGCCAGTGCTCCAGATTAGTGTGTGTACTTCACCTCACTGTGTGTGTTTCACTAATTCAAAATTGTGCTAAATGTAAAGACAAAATTTCTCTCACTGGAACAAAAGTAGTAAATATAGACATAGTCTTAAACCTATTTATTTTCAGGGCAATTTCACTACCTATACTTTTAGGCTCTTATCTCAGTCATTTATAAGGGCCACATGATATATATATATGTGCTATATGTTATTCTTTAGGACAATCTAGGTCATGCAACTATCAGTGTTTGGTGTGATACTACTTGCATATGACTTGCATATGCCTTTGTATGGAGGAAATTATATTTTTTGTATAGTTTTTCATATTTTTCATATCTCACCATTGAAGGCAGGCCAGTACATATATATTTTCATATTTGGATAGAAGGGTCTGTCTGGAATCTAGCAATATAAGGATCATGTTACTGTGATACTGCATGACTTTACTATTTGCTAAAATATATGTACTGACAGAATATTTTATTCATTGTCATATTTTATTGCACAGAGAAGAATGGGGTTGCAATAGACTCAGGACTGCAACAGAATACTCTCTTTTGCTTTCCTGGGTGCTGAAATGGCATTTCTTTCATGTGCCACGGCTGTATGACAGGCAGGGGTCTGAGAAGGACTTCAGATATGGAAAAGAAATAATTTATTTTGGGGTGGGGGAAGAATGCAGGGGTTGGAGACAGTGCAGAAATCTGATGTGATTTCAAGACCTCTAATCATTCAGAGAAATGCTATACACCCCTGGAATCAGTAGGATCTTAATTGATATGCAGTATGCCATGTTCGAGTAAAGACATGAGATGCGAGATGGACAAAGCTATATTAATATTAGTGTTTTGATGTAAATTCAAAGCTAATCATCTTGTGAACTGTTCATCACAGTGACTATCAAGTAACACTGTTGGAAAGCTTGGAAAACTCAAGAGTGTGTGTGTGTCTATGTGTGAGTGTCACTTCCATCCACTGGCCTGTAGATATTGGTTTAGAGCAAAGTGGATCATGACTTTTGCACAAAAAACAACTAATTTTATTTTTTTTAGCAGGTGGCATTACACCATACATGGGTGGTTGAGGGGTCGTTGGATGTAGCCCCTTGAGACCAATATACCACTAAAATTTCATCACTTGGGGTGCTATAATTTCAGTTAAGTTTAGTTCAGTTTAAGTTATTCTACAAAATCTTGGTATGTCAGTTATGAAGCTTGATATTCAATTGGAAATCAGAAAAATTATTTAATTGTATTTATATTGTAATTTCAAACATTTTGGAATGTGGGAGGACATAGCCTGCCATAGATTGTGAAGTGAAGTTAATGTGAGATCATAATGTAGGTGGCGGTGGCCTATACACAGAGGAGGCACAGAGGCCTAGGCGTCTTTAAGTGAAAAAAATTATTTTTTTGATGCTTTGTGTTTTCTCTAGATACATTTCTTTCTCTTTAAGGTGGGATTTTTAAAAATAATTTCATATCATTTACATTTACAACATAAATTCAAAAAGATTGTTTTGTTGTTCCACTTTATTGTCATCTTTACCAGAGCCAATAATTGTGGAGGGCACTATAGTTTAGTCAGAGTTGAGTTATCTTAGAGAAAATTGCTGAATAAAAGAACATCTGTGTTCAGTGTGCAATATTATGTTGTGAGTATAATCACAGAGATACACTGTTACTGCAGAACTGACTGTGTTTACACCATGTATGTGGTATTCATGAGAAAGAGGAAACTTCAGTGTCAGAGTGAGTATATTAAAGGTGTTATGTGAAGGTCTTTTTTCAGGATCTCGGAAACCTATTTATATCTCTATCTATATCTCTAATTGTTGAGGAGAGCTAATCGTCTCCCTCAACTGAATAAAATGTATATTTGCATAAGGAGATTAATGTGCATATGCAGGTGTTACCAGGTGAAGATTTCTTATTTGAATAACTCAAATGCACATTAACAAGCTGGATGGAAACTCAGCTATTCTTTTATTCTCCAGACAGCTTAAGACTTGAGTTTTTGATGCATCAGTAACTTTGTTATATGCTTTCAAAATGTATAGATTAGAAGCTCTGAAATTATTTTGCTCACACTTTGTAGACCACAAGGGTCATTAAGCGAAAATGATATAAAAATATTCTGAGATACTCTCTGACAATGTTCAAAAGAGTACATGTAAACTTTCATGGGAATTTTAAATAAATTAATGGAAGCATCATGAAAAAATAAAAACTGATATTCTAGCTTGCACTTCAGCAGCTGAGGTAAAAGAAGTGGGCTGATTTTAAATAATGAGCCCAATGTGTGCAGCCAGAGATGTTAAGCCGTAACATTCAGCTCCACTCAGTCTATTAGCTGGCTGATATTAACTTGCTGGTGACCCTTCAAAGTAAATGTATACACAATATATACACAATGCCCTGAAAATGCTTCTTGGATACAAACATTGTGTGGGCAGCCTGTCCCCCAAACAATATCTGAATTTCTCTGTGAAAACTGGAGTGAGAAGCGAACTATATTGTTATTTGATATATAATGAAATAATAACATTAATGAAAGCTGTGATTCAAATATAGTGGAAGTTGTGTTTGTCAAAAGTGGCTGCTTAGAAATGTCAATATAAAGACAAACATATCATCAAGCATCACTGCATGTGCCTTTAAAATGTAGCAAAAATGCACTTGCAAGCAAAATCCAGCAGGAGGCAATATACAATATCTTCACATGTAGCAAATCTGAATCTAGTTTTTACTTGTGAAAATCAGTTCATATTGCTGCTAGGTATTTTGATAATTTTTGCAAATTTAGCATTGTACAGATTGAACCAATAAAGTGTGGAATCAGAGTCTTACTTTCAAAAAAATCATGTTTATTACATTGTTAGTCAACATAACTTTGAAAGTCATCACTGCTGGTTCCTATCCAATGGTTTTAAACAAATCCACGTTTTGGTGATAATTTAGGAGATTGGTGTAAATTACAAAACCTTCCAGACTTACATAGGATACTTTTAATCTCAACATTTTATCAGAATGGCCCCCTTTCCAGCACATGAAACGTGAAAATAGTCAAAAGTCAAAGTCAAATTCAAATAGAAACTGTACGTACAACTGGTTTGTAAAATAATTTAAATCATCAAAATCATACATAACAATCCATCTATCTATCTATCTATCTATCTATCTATCTATCTATCTATCTATCTATCTATCTATTTTTACTTTTGGATAGAGACAAGTACATTTTGTTTTCATGGGCAGCTTCCTTGGACTATCAGCATTCTTTATACCAATGAAAACACAGTAAGAACAGAGAAAAAGTAGACCATCAAAAATGACTACAAAAGATTATGGTTAACCCTCCTAAAAATCTTCACAAAATCTTGTATTGTTGTAAAATGTGTATCAACTTTCTTGAACTTGCTCTCTTGAATATTACACATTTAAAACTTTAGTGTTCCAATTATGGCCTGTAGGCCTTACTGAACGAAGCCTATGTAAATCTGTGAGGGAGAGATTTTATTGGAAATAGGTATTTGGTGGAGGCTATCACTGGAATCAAAAATGGGGGGTGGAGCAATTTTTGTACATTTACTGTGTCCTCACCCATGAATTTACTGTGGCCTCACCCATGAATTTTCAGTCTGGTCATTTTTTATGTGGCTTTAAAGATCCGCCTCTTCTCCTGGGTTTGAAAGCAAAACTGCAACATTTGCGGAGTATCGTTGAAAACGTCCATGTGCTAAGATCGTATTCAGTGAGCTTAACCTGGCATGGGGGGCCTATGTTGCTGGTAATTATGAAGATTGTAGGAATCAGCCACACATGGGAATATTGTAGGATAAACCAAGTTAGTTTTTTTCCTCTCTGATGATATTTTATAAAGTGGCAGCAGACTTTACTGAGGTGAATGGAAAATGCAGCCATCTCTTATAAGCTATTGATTTGAGCGATTGCGTTGCGTTGGAATACTTGCGGAGGGCATATGTTCCAGGCGGGAAACGCAGAGCGTAATGCAAGAAATCGCGTCCACATGATGGACAGCCACTTCGTGCCTAATATGGAGCGGGGGAAACCCGCCACATACACTGGGGACAAAAAGGCAAAAATGGCTGCGAAGACAAACAAAAAGTGGGTAAGACTGGCTACTGTCTTTGCGTATGTATTATTTGTGTCTATTGCCGCGATCATTCTGGCCATATATTACAGTCTTATATGGAAACCAACATCTAGTTCAGAACTGCCGTCAGGAAAAACAAATGCTCCGACGCCGACTATAGCAGCGACCACTGGGTTTACCACTACTGGCATGAACATCATCACTGTCCCTCAAGAAAACCAAAACAACACCTCTGGCACATCACAAGGTTATTTCTGGACTTTCCCTGGGCGCACAGACGCATCTTCTGAACGGCCAACTGAAAGCGCCTCAAACAACTTAAACTATGAGACGCACGTTACAGACAACACGCTGAACAAAAACGTCTCGCTGTCGCCTGTTAACTCTGCCGTAACCGCTGTGATTGAGGAGGGGGTAATTGAGGTAGGTTCTGGGACGGATTTTCCAGAGGAACATTCTTTCCCGGAATTGAATGCGCCAGAGGATTCAACGTCGCCTACTGCAGGTTCACAAGATCCCATGGCCAGTGTCTCATTGCAAACTGTGGTCAGGTACGCTGATGACCACCTCTTCTTACCCGATACGCAATTCGACATAGAATTCTCAGAGGGCTCGGCGTTCATGCAGTCGGACCTGCATGCCACGGAGCATGCATCATCCGTTAAAACCACACCACAGCGACAGCAGCAGCAGCAGCAGCACCAGTGATGTGCATTGATTTGAAAATGCGTGGAACAGTGCCATCTCTCTTCCTACTGATTAAAGTGCGTATATACACTTGTAGGCTAGTAAACAACTGCATGACGGAGATTTGAGTGAGATTTGAGACATTGGTGGACACCTAACTGTTCTGCCCAGACAAAGACAAAGCCATGCTTGACCAATGTCAAATTAAGGTCGGGAAATCAGCTTTTTTTGGAGTTTTGGTCATGTCCTGTAGCGAGAAGAAGCATATAGTCCCACTCAGGTATGTGTAGGTCCACAGTGATGTAAACACTGAAAAGGGCATAACATGTAGCTGTTAGCTAGAGAATTTAGTACCCTCCGGCTTCTGTTGACGTTTTAGCCAAATGATGTAGCGTCACTTTGATGAAAGAATGTGCAATGAATGGAAAGAAATAAAGAGTTATGTTTGCTGCAATGCTCTGAATTCAGCAATATACCATTCAAGTTTCCTCAGAGCAAATCATTTCATCCAAATACTTGTAGCAGATCAGTGTGTTGTCATTTTACTGTTTTTAGTATATCATTTTGAACTATTCTTAATAAAGATGAGTAAAGAATACAAGTCGTTCATTATATTTGTAGGATGAATTGACATTTATGCCGAAACTGTCAGAAACTAAAGGACAGCATTCTGCTGAGTTTTCTGTTCATTTCATTGCATCACTCCTTTGATGAAAGTATTCTGAATTTCACTTGGCAGTACATGGATAGACCTGAAGAATGACCAGTAAGGCAACTAAGTTCTTGCCATTTTACTGGTGATTTCAGATGTTCTTTCTTCATTCATCCAGTTCATGTATTGGAAAAATAATATTGGAAGAATAACAGTAAACCAGTGGAAGTCATAAAGTGCATATTATACAAGTTTTGTCTTATGAACTCTTGATCTAGGCCTGAGGGTCATGCTGTAATTGTGGCTGTGAGCAGCAGGGCAGTCACAGTGAGCCTCTGGAGAGCCCACATGCACCATGGCAGCAGTCACAGTGGGTGAGGAGGCACAATTTCCATCAGGGTGCCTTGGGACACACAGACAGTAGCGTTGCCAGGACACACGCATAGGGACACATGGAGAGTAGCGTTGCCAGGACACACGCATAGAGACACGGAGAGTAGCGTTGCCGGGACACACATAGGGACACATGGAGAGTAGCGTTGCCGGGACACACATAGGGACACATGGAGAGTAGCGTTGCCGGGACACACACATAGAGACACGGAGAGTAGCGTTGCCGGGACACACGCATAGAGACACGGAGAGTAGCGTTGCCAGGACACACATAGGGACACGGAGAGTAGCGTTGCCGGGACACACGGATAGACACACGGAGAGTAGCGTTGCCAGGACACACGTTGCCGGGACACACGCATAGACACACGGAGAGTAGCGTTGCCAGGACACACGTTGCCGGGACACGCATAGGGACACATGGAGAGTAGCGTTGCCGGGACACACGGAGAGTAGAGTCATTGTGGATGGGAAGTGGATGGGACACCGAAGAATTCAGATATTTCCAGTGACTAATAGACATCACTTACGAATATGTGAAAGTATTTTTGGTCTCAATGTGTATTAATCTAGAGCCTTAAAGCAATAGTCAAGTGTCAATCAAACCATAGACCTGTTGTTCAAGCCTGCCAAGTGCTGTTGGTAGGACTAATAGGTACAGCGTAGACCAAATAGCAAAATGCTATAAGGTCAAGGAGACTCTGCTTCAGTTTTGTTTTCCATTGCTAGTGTGGTGCTTTCAATGTAAAAGTTAAAAGATACTGACCGCAATGAAACTTTTAGGCTATACTGACATTATGTCAGTGACATACTGTGCATACACTGCAGACTGTGTGTGTTACTGTGCATACACTGCAGACTGCTGTGTTGCATTAGCCTGGTTTGAACCAGATCTGATATAAGATGGGACCTACTAGTCTGGCACTAAGCATTACCAATCAGTGCCATGATGGTCTTAGTCTTTTGAAATTGACAGTGGGCTTGGTAAAAAATGGCCAGATACACTAATAAGTATGTTTCAAACTAGGCTAGCGTGGCACTGCTTTGCAAACAGATCTGTGGCCTAGGCCTTGGTGTCTTTTAATCTACAATACATACAAGTTAATCAGCAGTAATGCAGTCCTTCCTGGTAAATGTGATCTGGATACATACATGCCTGCCCTCAAATGATTTCTAGTTTGTTTGTTTTTAAACAGCAACCATACTAGGTTGGCAGTATTCTATTCTACCATCCTTGAGCACATCTGTATGACAGCATAAGTGCATGAGTGCCAAAACCACAAATATACATTCTCTCTCTCTCACACTCACACACACACACACAATTGCTCAAAAGCTCTTATTTTGGCTTACAGGTGGAAAAACACTAAAAGCTCTACTCTTCTTCACCTATATGTTTTTTTTTGTTGTTTTTTTTTTACCGTGCAGGAGAAACAGGTCTTATTTCAAATTGTTAAATGGTTCCCTTTTCTTTACATATTGCATTGGATAAAATTCACAATTAATCTACATTCTAAATTATATCACTTGTAGACTACCTTAAAAATATAATCTTCCAAACTAATGCAATCATGCCTATAAATGTTTAATTATAGATCATGACCCTGAAGTAAATAGCTTACTTTACACAAGAGCAAACATGCTCTCTGAACATTTCAAACTAGATTGCAGTAGTCTTGAATGTATGATTTCAGACTATAGCTGTGCTCAAAATATCTTTAGCTTTGGATTCAATAAAATTGTTTAGATGTTTTCACATCTCTTTTAAAGACTGTAGAGGTTTTGAGCTATTACACTAAGAAGAATGCAGTTATGCAGAATAACACATTGCAAAATTCAGATTGTGTACTTTTACATGATATGTGGTATGCTATGTGTTATGAATACTGTGAGAGCAGTTAAGCAGAGAAAAAAGGGTGTGATTTTAGAGAGGAATACAATATGTTCAACTGATTAAATGTAACTATTTTCAAAGTTAATTTATCACAAACCGCAACTAACATCTAGTAGCCTACCATTTGAAAGCTCAGATTATGCACTTTTATGTGGCATTGGTGGTGTGCATGTGTGACGAATATGTGAGAGCAATTCAACAGAGGCAAAATGGGTGTTGTTCTTGAGCATCATTTTAGTTTGAACTGGCAGACAACAGAACTCTGCTGCCTGAATTGATTTCAAATCACTATTTAAACATCTTTAACACCGATAGCTATACCTTATTATATTACCTTATGTATCTTAACTCTGATTGTTCTTTCAACAGCCGAAACATTTCATATTTGTATTGTGGTAGGCAGCAGAGGGTCTTGTCTCTTAAATATCTTGCTGCTGCTGTGATGGCATGCCATATCAACAAGGCACATTTAGCAAAACATTGCCATTTAAAACTACTTTCTTGTAAGGTGTCAACTCCCAAGTGAAGCACAAGGCCTCAGAGACAGACTGAAAGATGGGGAGAAGGGGGGCTTCATTTAATCAGAGGGGAGTTCTCGAGAGACTCTTAATTAACACGCTCGACTGATCTCTTGTCCTGTACATTTGAGTGTGCCTGCTGACGGTGAACAATTCAGTCTGTGTACATGCAGATTCATTAATATCCCAGCGTCTTCTCTGCTCCTTTTGTGTGTGTATGCAAGGCCGTTTCACACTTATGCACCTGTCACTGAATAGCCTATCAAACAATGTCCTGTCCATAAAGCACAGCAATCAATTCATTCTTCCTCAATGGATTCTGCATTCGAATTTCACAGGATTGTATCTTTGCAGAGGGGATGTTTCCATGGTGGCTGTTTGAACAAGCTGCATTTACTCAGCAGAAGCAGCAGACCAGACCAATGTAAAATAACACAGAAAAGTTCTCAGTAGTTTTCCAGTATTGTTCTCAACAAACAAATAAGTATCAGTTTCCAGCCTTTGCACTCTAAGACTGATTAGAAAATCACTTCAGTTCACTAGAAAATCACTTCAGTTCACTAGAAATCACTAGAAAATCACTTCAGTTACCACTGCATAGTGTGAATAGAAAGAGGCAGATTGGGCATGGAGACGGAGAGAGAGAGAGGGAGAGAGAGAGAGGGAGAGACAGGGAGAGAGGGAGGGAGGGAGAGAGGGAGGGAGAGAGAGAGGGAGGGAGAGGGAGGGAGAGGCACATATCAAAGAAAGACCATGCTACAAGGACTGCCTTTTGATCTATATGCGACTTTGATATTTGAGAGAGAGCACCTGAGAGCACACCTGCAAATGAATACTCTTAGACCTTTGATTGTCTCCAGTGATTGGACTGACATCATTCACAAGAAGAACGATGGAAATGACATTTGGGATTACTGTGTAAATGACAAGAGATTAATCCACACTACACTACTTAGACTGAACACTTCAGCTTGATTATTATGCATTCGAACACAGTCGGAATACACACTGGTCAATTACGTATTTAAAGTTTCTCTTTTAATTGATCAAAGCAGTGAAACTGCCATAGCAAACTGAGGTATCTCCTCCTCTTCACCATGACAACACGGGGTTGGAATAGCCCCCTCCTGATAGAACACAAGTACACACAGTAAAATTCAATAAAAGTAACAATAATGGCCACCATTATGGAGATTTACAAGGCACTAAATATGGAAACATGAAGACACCAGATGGTCCGTTAAAGCACTGCATAAATGTTTCCTTTCTAGTCCTAAAAACAAACCTGCAATGATGTAATCATGCAAGGCCTTCAAAAAAACTATATGTGAATCATATTATCATGTATCCTATCCCAGGGGTGGCAAAACTATGTCCGGGGGCCAATAGTGGCCCACTACTCTCTTTCAAGCGGCCATCCATGAAGTCTGACAATAAAATGTAGTGCGGTCCATTGTTACATTAATCAGATATTACAGAAGCATCACACATCCCCCACCTTGGCACCTCTGATCACATCACTGTTATGCTAATGCCAGAATACAGTCCACTTGTCAAAGTCATCAAACTGGTTCGGAAGCAGGTACGTGTATGGCCAGAAGGGTCCTCAGAGGCACTGCAAGACTGCTTCTCCACCACAGACTGGGAGATATTCAAACAGGCTGCCACCCACAACAACAGATCTACAGGAATACACAGAGACTGTCACTGCCTACATCTCAAAGTGCATTGACAATGTCACAGACACCAGAACCATCACTGTTCGGGCCAACCAGAAGCCATGGCTCACAGGGGAGGTCTACAGGCTGCTGAGGGTAAGGAATGCTGCCTTCAGAGCTGGAGACGAGGTGAGCCTAAGGACAGCAAGAGCAAACCTGTCACAGGGCATCAGAGAGGCCAAGAGGCAGTACTCCAGAAAGATTGCATGGCTAGTGATGCAACACATTAAGACATCTCTCCCTTCCACCCTGGACCCATTTCAATTTGCATACAGGTCTAACCACTCAACCGATGATGCAATCTCAAAAGCCCTCCACTCAGCCCTTACACACCTGGAAACCAGACACTCATATGTTAGAATGCTGTTCATTGACTTCAGTTCAGCATTTAACACAATCATCCCCCAGCAACTCATACTCAAACTAGAAAGGCTGGGAATTAACACCTCAATGTGCAACTGGCCGCTGGATTTCCTGACGGGTTGGCAGCAACACCTCCAGCCCCATCACACTGAACTTGGGGGCTCCCCAAGGGTGTGTGCTGAGCCCCATTCTTTTCACTCTGCTGACCCACGACTGCACACCATCACACAGCTCCAACCTCTTTATCAAATTTGCGGATGACAACTGTTTTGGGTCACATCAGCAATGACGATGAGACACACTACAGGAGTGAGGTGAGCCACCTGGTCAAGTGGTGCCGTGACAACAACCTCTCCCTGAACGTGGTGAAGACAAAGGAGATTGTCGTAGATTTCAGGACACACGCAGCACACCAACCATACCATTAACGGGGCTGCTGTGGAGAGAGTAAGCAGCACCAAGTTCCTGGGTGTGCACATCTCTGAGGACCTCTCCTGGTCAAAGAACACTGCATCACTGGCCAGTAAAGCCCAACAGCGACTCTATTTCCTCCGCAAGCTGAGGAGAGCCAAAGCCCCAGCTCCCATCATGAGCACCTTCTACAGAGGCACCATAGAGAGCATCTTCACCAGCTGCATCACTGTGTGGTATGGCACCTGCACCGTGTCCTGCCGGAAAAAGCTACACCGAGTAGTGAGAGCAGCTGAGAGGATCGTGGGTGTCTCTCTCCCTTCCCTGCAGGACATTTACCACACCCGCCTCACTCGCAAAGCCCTCTGCATTGTGGGTGATCCAACCCACCCATCCAACAGCCTCTTCAGTCTGCTGCCATCAGGAAGGAGACTGAGGAGCCTCCGGGCCATAACCAGCAGACTGAAAGACAGCTTCATCCACCGAGCTGTCAGGATGCTGAACTCTCTCCCTGCCCTCCCTGCCCCTGACCCCCACACTCACCAGTTCCCTCTCCTGCTGCCCTTAGTGTAAGTGTCCCAGTCTAGGGAAACTTACCTAAGGAACATCTTAGGTCTGACCCCCACACTCACCACTTCCCTCTCCTCATCTTAGGTCTGACCCTCCCTGAGGGTTTTCTGATCTAAAACGATCTAAAGTTGTGTTTCCACTTGTAAGTGGTTGAAAACTGCTGCTGTTAATTTAGATTTTTCAGCATGTGGCCTGCACTCAGAGAAGTATTGTCATTTCTCTCCTATCCTATACATGAACCATATTGTCCTTCGATTTTGTTTTCTGAATGTCTTAGAGCTGTTGTTTACACTAAGCTGGGCCAGGGGCTAAAATTCTTTCTTTCTGCATGTCCTTCTGTGAATAATGATCCCTGAAGCATGTTATTCAGAACTTGGCCAAACTCTCTCAGCTTCGCTGCTGGAATGAACCTTGCAATCAGGCAGTCAAGTCAGGTGGGACATTCAGAATGCATGCTATGAGTCTGCTGTGTGTGTGTTGTGTGTGTGTGTGTGTGTGTGTGTGTGTGTGTGTGTGTGTGTGAGAAGGGCACACCTGCAGGGAGTCGGAGGCGCACCGCACACAGATGAGCACTCAGGAGAGTGGGCACCATTTGTGTGAAAACACCAAAAATGTATGTCGATCATTCTCACAAGAAAAATCATACTGAAATGCTCTTTCTGCATGGCAGACTGAAACATGAAAAATAACTTGCAACAGCAGCCTCAAGAGATGGTTCGCTATTCAGTCCATGTTGTACCAGATTTTTGTGTTCTTTTTCCTACCGACAGCACTTTGTGACTTCAAACAACAGGGTTATAAGTTGAAATACTCTGGAATATGGAATATCCTTTTGAAGAATCAAACCTGAATTCTCGTTCACTGACATTACCACTGCTCCAACATGCTTTGTATACAAGCCACAAATTGTAGATGAAATCAAAGCATCTCTGACGTCACCCACAAAATTTCTTAGCAGTGGAAATGAAACCAAAATCAGGGGCTATTAGATCATGGACAATTCAGTCAGCATTCTAACCCCAGCCAGTCCAAATATGGGTAAATAGGTGGAGCCGCTGGTGACCCTGAGCGTCCTGAAGACCCGCCCCTTTAGAAAAAAAAAACAAAAACCCCACACATGGGCAAGCACAAATACATTACCAATGATCAAAACCTTTTCTGTCACCAAAAGGGGTGGAGAGTGGAAGTATCAACCAGAGTGTGCAAAAGAGCACGTTTTGCTACCTTGCACGAATAGTTCACTAGATCACTCAAGAGACTTGGAATGGAAACATTTCCATCCTGCAAATGACATTAATTTTCAAAACACCTTCAAAACTAACATTCTTATGTTTCATTATGAGTATTTAAATCCTTTGACCAATTTTGTGTAACTGGAGGGTTTGACTGGTTTATTATTGAACAAATAATAATAAAAAAACGAAGAAAACATGAACAAATCCACTAACCAAAAATGTGATCTATTCCATAATGTTTTATATGCTGCTTAAAGGAATCCCATCTACATAGATGGTAGTGTAGCCTTGGGGCTGTATTTGGCAGGTGCTTGATGAACTTGAAGAATCTTGTTATTTCTTCTTAGTCTGGAGCAAAACATACTTGTCCAGAGAACACTTGACAGATGAGACGTGGGACCTGCGAGTCGATGAAATGAGTGTAGTAAAGAGGGGGACAAGAGCGGGTGTAAGTGAGCAGCTGATGCCAGCTGATTACATCTCATCAAATCACATCGGAGCATCAATCTTTTGCTCTTGAAAGTAGAATCAATTACTTTTGGCACTGATGATTTTTTTTTTTAAGAATAAACAAATTGGTCTCAGAAGATCTAAGAGGAGTTTGACAAGTGCAACACTGAGTGTATGTCAGTCTAACCTGCTCTGGATGATCATATGACTGCAGACTGCTCTTGAGAATGAACTAGATGAAGGTCCATCGCAGCAGGCTGGATTATCTATATACTATCCAGGGGTGAAACCATAGAAACTTTGTTGGTTGTAATGCAATTCCCCATTGCCAACTCATTAAGTTTTGAACTGGTTGGCAACCATAGTTTTGGGAAACATGCCCCTGATAGAAAATCTACTTAAAAGCTTTGAAAGGATCATCTCACTGCAAATGCCTGTGGTCTGTATCAGAAACACTTTTGTTTGTATTCTGTATATTGTATTATGCTCTTCAAGTCAAGTCAAGTGGACACTGGTTCTGTGGACACAGTTTGAGGTCAATTTCTCCTTTTTTGGGAGGGTCACCATGCAATGTTCCTTCCACACAGATATTTGGAGACAAATGGAGGAAGTAGTGATGTCAAAGACTGGTTCATAATGGTTGTTATGACAGCCTGAAATGTATTCTTCAAACCAGTTCACTTGCTACTTGGAAATAAAGAGATCTTGATACAAATCTAATCTAAACTCTGCTTAAACCTGAATAAACTATTATTTATTATTTTAAACACAATAAAATATGCATATTGTGGCATATTATAAAGCACAACTCAAAACAAATGAACATAACTCGTATTAAGAAAAACATATTTATTTTTTATAATGAATCTATTTTGCTCCCTTCCCCTCATCACTCATAGGGCTTTTAAACTCTTCTGCGAGAAACACTGTAACTGTTACAGACAGGCTCTTCAGATTCCCTGTAAAAGCAGAAACACAATGGAACATCCTCATTTCTAATTGGTGATTTCCACAGGCAATTCTACTCTTGTAGCCAAGACACTGATGCTTGTGTTGAGTAAGAATCTGTGGTGGGAAAGCATCCCTGGATGACTTCACTAAAATAACACAAATTCTGTTGTAAAATATACAAATACGAAATACAAAAACAATTTTGATTGGGAAATTCATATTTGGATAATTATACCCCTGGCTCACCTTTAATCACAACTGCAGACATACTGTACATGAAAACACTTAGCAAATAATCAGATTAAATCTGGTTTCAATCCCATGACGCATTAGCAGACACATTTGCCTTATTGGAAGTGGAAGGGTATTAACAAGACAATGCAAGCAATCAGTGGTCGGAGTGTCATCGCCAATGGGTGACCTAAAGCCCAAGGTCACCTCTCCATCAGTGAACACAGGAAAAATGACAGGAGTTAATGACTCTCCTGGCGGTGACTCAGACTGCAGCAGTGCAGTCAACAACATCATGCGAGAAGCAATCCATTAAATGTTCCCTATAAGAATGCTTATTCTTCTTTCTCTCACTGCCTCTCGCTTCCTCACACACACACACACACACACACACATATACACACACTCATAATTTTTGTTTGTGATCTTACTGGGTTCACAAACATTAGTAACCTCTCTTTTTTAGGCGATCAAAAAGGAAAATTGTTTAATTTCATACATCTTCTTTGAAGACTTTGAAGACTGGAGGTGAAGTCACAAAGAAAACACCCTTGAGTGAAGGCTGTTTTCTTAGGGGTTAACATAAGACCATCCAGGGAGAGGGTTATGATTAATATGATTAATTCAGGGAGACCCACAATGCACCTCTGCAGGGGATGAGGCAGTGCCTGTAGCTCAATGATTTATAGGCCAGGGGTTATGCAAGTGAAGAACGGCCTAAATGACTTTTTGATAGGATCAAGCTTAGAAGGAGGAAGGAAAGGAGGGGGGCTGCACAGCGCTGTCTACTTCAAGAAAGATGATGTCATAGAGCTATGGTGAGCACTGAAAAGACAGTCATAATGCAGATAAGCTGCCTTCTGCTAAAACACTGCTGTCTAGCCAAACTCATGCACCATTGTAAAGTCATCACTTCTCTGAAGTAGCAAACATAATCACAACTTTCTGACCCGCATTGTCTAAATAAATGGTTTACTTGGTTGTCAAATGAGCTAAGGCAGAAGAGGTCTCTGTCGAACATAAAGCTTTAAGACGGAAGACACAGTGAGGACAACTTCTCATGTCTTCTCCCTGCAAGCAGACTGACTGCTAATGCCCATGTCAAAGGGAGAGGGTGACGGACATGGAGGCCATGAATGGTGTTACGCAACCCTGGTGGCGACAACGGTAGAGGAAGTAGCAGCATCGACACCGGCTCCCTTTGCCGTGTTTCGGTGTGCCCGCAGGGCCTCTCCCCATCAATCAAAGTCAAAGTCACGGCCCCGCCTCTCTCTGCTCCAGGGACCACACAATCTGGGATGTGTCAGGAAACAGAGCCGCTTGCTTTGGAAAACACACAGACCGCCTGCCTAACTGACTAGGTTAGTATCGGCCATAATCTCTGTCAGATAACACACTGCCTGCCTTCCCTCTCTCTGAAGACATGTAATTAGGACTAATAGCCAGGGTTTTAATTACATGGGTGTGCCGTAGAAAAACACACACACAATTCATACAGCCCTTTGCAGGAACAGCTGATAAACACAGTTTAAACAGTGTAAACAGGAAACCATACTAAATGGTCTCAACTAAAAATATAAGGAGTACTTTGGTCATAAACATCGCCTACATAGCCTAGACTGAAACAAAACAGAGTATTAGAGGGATTAATTAGTCATATCATTGTGGATTGATACAAAAATTGAAAAAATACATGACATAACCTGTGTTTTTTGTATTGTTGCAGTTCTGTTCTGCATATATTTAGGTTGCTCTGAATTTATTCATCTTTGAGAAAAGTGCAACAGCTCCCTCTACTGTATCCATTGGAAAGTATCAAACGTTGCCCATAGTCGCTTTCACTGCACAAACTGGCTTTACCAAAAATACCATAACAGATTGGTGGCTCAAAAGCCACTTAAAAGCAGAAGTACATTTTTCCTTCTCTTTTCTTTAGTCCAACAAAACAAACACATGGACAGTGTAAGGAGAAAAAATCAAATTCATTCACCAATCACCGGCAAAATGCATGTCGCTGCTATTACCCTGCAATCACATGAGAATACTCCTTCCTCATGCCCTTCAGAAGAACCTAAACAAAGGCTACAGGCTTCTCCTGCTTGAGCTCTTCTCCAAAACACAGCTTCCACATGTGTCCTGAGCTGACAGTGTGTTTGCGATACTGAGCACTCCCACAGCCCTCTCCTGCAGCTCCATCTTCTTCTAGGCCACATATTGCTCTCATTGCGTTTGGCCGTCATTTGGCCAGCCTGCGTCACTGCGCTCCCCACAAGAGGTTTCCAGGCATTCCATGGCGGTTTGGGAAACCACAAGCTTGTTAGCCACTCAGAGGCACGAGAATGGGAAAGAGAGTGGCTCTACATACCAGGCTCAAGGACACACAGCGGAGGCTTTTTGCACATGCTCCCTAAGATACACACACGCAAGCCGTGTCAGCAGACAAGTGCTTGTTCAGAAGTCTTTCGCTCATTGCTGTTTGATGCTTCTTATTCAGCGATTCTAGTGTTGTTTATCACACTATCCACTCAGCGTACCACCAGCCTGAGTATGCAGTCTATTTGCATCTTCAATTCTATCACACCAGAAACCAGCTTGCTAATTGTTACTGTTGTCTACCATCAATGCCACACACATCACTGCACCCTGACTTGCCTTATGTGTAGGGATGTGTGATTGAAGTAGCAAGCAAGCCAAGCCAAGATTGAACACTAAAAACATCATCAATTTTAAGCGTCACCTGCACCTTCATCTCACGTTGTCAGGCCTTGGGGAGCTCAGCTGGCTCTACCTGTAACACAATGACCTACCTCAGAATTGCATTAGTGCCTCCTGTTCCTTCTCCTGCTTTTCTTCCTTTGCTTTTCAACCAATGACACAGAGCGATAAGCCTATTTATGAAGATAAAAAAGAAACAAAAAAAAAAAATACAAAACGTGGATTCTAATAGTGTGCAAGTTCAATTTCAGGATGAAAAACAAATTACTGTGTAAAGGAAATTTGTGTATACTGACTTCCAAACTATGGCCGTTTTCCTTACATAGATTAAACCCTTTCGAATAGAGATTTTCATGGAAAGAGAACAGGGGTTGTGATTGTATTGTTTCACCTGGCAACTGATTAACACCAACTGATTAACACCAACTGATTAACACCAACTGAAACACACTGAGAACTACAAGCAAGTACTACTCCCAAAGCCCTTTCATCAGATTCCTCTATAATGAATAGCACTTAGATGCATTAAAAAGTCATTAGGCCTAACTGGGTTGTAAGGCAATAATATACAGTATACTAATGGAGGTTTGTGTTAAATGCTAGCCACATAGAGTGGACAAATACCCCTAGCTTTAGTCATTTAAGCATTACATCATATTGAGGCATCTCATTTTTTCTTCTCATCTACAGAAAAGATGTGTTTGTGTAATGTTATTTCTGTGTGGATAATGAATACTCCAAGATCAACAGTTGATAATTGCTAACTTGAGGGGTCCTGAATAAAAAAAAAAGATGAAGTGTCACACTCAGTGGCGAGAACCTTACCCTTTGGGAGATGGTGACTGTGGTCCTCCTCTTCCTCTTCCAGTCCTCATCCCTACGTTCTGCCCTCTTCTTATCTTCTTCAACCTCCTGTAAAGTGCAGAAGCCAAATGTGGTCACCAGTAAGACCTATTACTACATGTCATTTCAATATGTTTTTGTTCTCTCTTTTTTTCTGAAAATTGTTACAGAAAAGGTGTTGGGACGTACATGAAAGCGCTGCAGAAGCCTGGCATTGTTTCTCTGCAGTGCAGCTATGTACTTGTCGAGCTGGGTTTCCTTGTCTTCCAACACCACCTGCTTCACATTCACTTTATCCTCAGACTTGAATTGGACATCATCCTCCTGACATCTCACAGTCTGTTTTTCTTCAGTTCTGACTTTGACGCCACCAATTTCCTCCACTTTGCTTTCAACATCACCAACCATCAGGCAAGACCAACTGTCAGACTCATTATCTTCAAGAAAAGCAGTCTACATGAGAAAGGAAACAAGAAAGACAAAATAAGACTTATCATGGGACCCTGACACACAGGATGGTGTAGATGCAATGTGCAATAAGTCACTGGGTGGGCACTAACGGATGCATATCACATATTGAAGATCACAGAAGATCAAGGCAGCCCTGTGCAGGGACGACAAAACAGGCTTGTTCAACTTGGCTGGCTGGTTAAGTGGCTGGGACTTTTTTCACTGGGCAAGGCAACATCACTGACTTTTGCCAAACAAAAAAAAGCCCCACCCACTCAGACTGCCAGCCAGCCAGCCAGCCAAGTTGAATGAGCCCTTTTTGTGATCCCTGCATAGGGCTGCCTGCGGTGCTGTCTGTCTGAATTTCCAGGCTGACAATCTACACACACATGAAAAATGCCTAATGATGATCCTAAGATCGAAACACCGTTTTTGTGCAAATCTTTTTTTTCTTTTTTCTCTGGTATACTTTTCAATTTGCCACCTGCTGAAAACTTTTAGATGAGCACACCATGCTTTGACCTCCACACGCTGCCATTCCCCATGTTGAATCTGCAGCATTGAAGGGAGGAGTAAGCTACATCTCTTTTGTTTGGTCCTTGGTGCAAATACAATGTAAGGTGCTAAGGATTTAAAATATACGCGATGTCAATCACGCAATGTCAATGGCTGACAGCACGGTCAATCTTTACCAGGTGATATTACATGTCAAAGTACAAATAAAAAAATCTCTCCACAGGCTCATTTGTAAGAACATCTTATTAATAGACTGTATATCCACAACTTTGCATTGAAGAAGCATGGATGACTGAACTTCCTGCATTTAGGATTGCTGCATTTTGCATGCAGGAAATAAAAGAATTCATGTTTGTAATACAATCAGTAAAAGCACACAAGGATTACAGACAGAGCACACAACCTCCCATTTGCCTTTTGGCTTTGTGGCAATTATGCCCCATCCTACACCAGTGGTGATCAAATCTACAACGCTAAAAACTGTTCTGGGCAGGCAAGCAATATTTTGGTCTTATGTTTACATAACCACTGACCTCTAACAAGCCTCCATCACAGTAACTGCAGTTTGCATCATGCATTACCACATCGTCATCATCCATGTTAGCGAGGCTGCACAAACATGGCTTTCGCTGCGATCCATTCTCTGTGTCTTTGTGGGCAGGGAAACGAAAGGAGATCCATCAACATGAGACAGAAGAACAGTAGCTAAGTAACTGCGTTTCCGTCAGTTGTAAGTCAGTTAGCTAAAACGCAACACACCTGAGTCAAAGTAAACATTGAGGGTAGAATGCGGACAATGATCAAATTAATAATCAGTTTTATTGATAAAACTTTTTTGTACAAATGTTCAGTGAAGCTAAGCCCTATCTGACCTGGCCAGCTAGTAGTAACAATTTACATTACGTGTTTTGTTCACTGCGCTATGAAACATGCTGTGACTTCATTAGCCTACTTGTCGATAGCTAATAAAGCTAATTGGCTTGCTTGCTACAAAACGAAAACCATTTTGCACTGGCACATAATGTTCTGTACAAATTACATGCTTAGTTTGAATTGCTGGATAGTAGGTTTCTAGTCAACCTAGCCATCTGGAAACAAAACTTAAAATGTTATGCTAATGTTAGCCAACTTCAGGATATTACTTAGAACTAACCTCGACGGAGCTCCATTCTTCCTTTGTAAGTATAAGTGTAGGTAGCTTTTATTGACAATTTCATCACGTGTACAAGACATACAAAGGAATCGAAATATATTTCCCACTCCCCCTGTGGTGGGGAGAGGAAAAGGTCGCTGCGTTAGTGACGCTCCACCAATGTTCCAAATTGGGGGGTATGAAAGGCACAATACAGCATAAAATGAGGAGAGAGGAGTAAAAAAAGACAGCAACAGACTATGCTCCAATGGGGAGCACAGTGTGAAGGGGCAAAAAACACCTCAGAAAACATAAGCACATATAACATAAGCTACATGACCTGCAAGGGGGGGGGGGGGATAGCCAATGACAATGAGCCAATCAGAATGCTTAAAATAACAGCGAAATGAAATGAAATGATTAGTTCAAGGTTTATTGTTGATTAGACCCAAGCCGAGCCATAGACGTGGTGATTAAGCAATAAGCTACTTTTGACTACATTTGTCTCAAATGTTTTTTTAAAGGCTGTTACTACATGATTTTGGGCTACACCAGACAGACAAATTGTTTCATTAATTTAAAAACTACCTGAAAATTTGTCTGAGAGAAGGTGTATTGTTCTAGAGGCATGTGCAGAGGAAAGTGTACCTAAGGTATTTGCCTTGCAAACATACTTCCTTTATGGCTGTGGTCTAATCCCTTTGTTAGGCATGGATTATACTGACCACACTAATTCATGCACATACTCAAAAACCATAGAATAGTCAAACCTTTGGCCAAATTATGTCAGTACCTTTAGCCTACTTAAGGGTTCATATCATCATAGACTGTTTTTTGTCTCTCCCATTATCAAAATGCCCCCTTCCAATTCCCATGAAACATCTGACACAAAAGAAGAGTATGGGGAATAGGATTTGAATATTTTGTATTGATCATTATGGCTTTACTCTGTCATGTTTACCTTTGTGTCATATTTAATTATTGTCTAATATTCATGAGAAGGATAGAGGACATTTAAATTAATCCCTGTGATGATTATCCTCAAATCCATAGTGAGCTGTGATCTCTGAAATACTAGTAGTTTCACACCATCGGTATATTTCTAAATGAGAGAATAATGTTTAATGTTACGGCCCTGAGACACCACTGCAGATGTATTAATGTCAACATTTCAACCCAGACTATTTGATCACATACTATGAGTACGTGTTTTTAATATACACTCGGCGTCACCCCTATATTCTTTGTATCTTTATTTGATAGCTTGAAAAACAAAGCTTTATCGAAGGTAAACATTAACAGACAGTTGGCCTGTATCAATACATCTACCATTATGCATACCTCTTTCCAATCCACATCCATGTGGAGTTATATGATGTAAAAAAAAAAGGAAAATGACTCATAAAACAAGACATCAACATTGCAGTGAATACATAATAGTGAATGTGTGACCCTCTGCCAGTCCTCCATTCAATCTATTACATTACACTCTCTCCACAAAGCAACCATATCGTGTTACAACAAATTTACAACTGTGGAAAGAATAAGATGTTACTCTATCTTGGCAACAGAAAATATCCATGCCTATTTAGACCAATTTTTTAAAGGGATCCCTGACATGTTGGCAGTATACAATTGACATTGGCCTCAGCTACATAAACGTGATTTAAAAACACACACAAAAAAATTTTCCTAAAAGTTCAGAAAATTATAAATTATTAAATAATCATAAACTGCCATGGTGATAAAAAGTGACATCACGTGGTTGAATATAATCAAGGTCCAATCATGGTGCAGCAATCAAGCTGTTGCAGCACATAGACAACATCAATATCAACCAGGTGATAGGTCACCAGGTCACTTTTTACCCAGAAAGCATTGAGACGCAATGGCAGCTTACACAGCTCTGCAAATCAAAGGAGTTTACTAAAAGTTTTAATAAAAAAAAGAAAGCTTTTTGAGTTTTTTTAATTCCTAATTCCAAATATAGCTGATACGAACATCAGTCTTATAAGACCAACACGTCCTACCAGTCAAGGATCCTTTAAAATGGATAAAACAATGCAACAAAGACATGGTTTCATGACGTTTTTAAATGTTTGCCTTGACACAATCTTCTCTGAACCCAACATGTTTTAGATGAAATCTGATTGTTCTGATAAGCCTGTTTCAATTTAGGCCTGACACCCATCTGTGGTCAAGACTTCAAAAGTACGTCATTGTGGTGCTCCTTACATTTAGAAACAAATAAACCCTGATGTCTCTATACATGACTGTCAAAATGTTTGGTAAATTGAAATGTTCAGGGATTCCTTGAAAAACCTTGGAAAAGTTATGTATTGGCTCACACCAACACTTAACATTTAGCCTATACACCCTTTAGCAGGGAGCCGCTATAAAGCTATAGATGTGAGGATTCAACACACACACACCAAATGGTCTTGACATTACATTTGTAATACTCCATCAAGACTGAAAAGATGTAAAGCAAAGAAGTTGAATATACATCACACTGCATTTCAACTTGAACAGCACTGGAACATATTACATATAGAGGACCTTATATAGTTTGACCCCTGTCTTAGTTTCAGCTCTGTTATTTCCAATGGAGAATTTGGTGAACTGGCTGCAATTATTTAGATATCATCAGAAAATAGATTCATTGCACCTGACTCTCTAAGGGTTGACCTAAACCCTCATATACTGCACATCTTATCTGATAAGAATATGTGAATTATGTGAATTATTGAGGTTTGTCTGAAAAGTATTCATTTCTAACAGATGCAGACATAGATTATATTGTATTTAATTTTGCAGCTCTTTGACTGGTAGTTTGAATAGCAAAACAAGCTGTTTTGTATTGACCTGAATAGACCACACACAGCAATAAAAGTTTTGCACTCATTAAAGCTTAATGAAAACAAAAGCGCAACAAATTTCAAATAAAATGTTGAAAAATAACTTCCCAAGTATCCTGTATTCAAAGGTTAAGACATAGAAGAGACAACAGAGATTGTCTTTTGTTTAAAATATCTCCAATGAGATCAAATTAACCATTTCACATGATCAAAAAAAAAAAAAAAGACTGATGCCCCTGTTTCAGATTCCTTCCCTGATAAAGGTCTGAAAACAGCAATGTGAAAGACCATATATGTAACAGTTTCATCTGTGATGCTCTACACTTGCATAGTTTAAATATAACATTTCAAATTGAGTTGGGATACAATTGGTACATATTATGGACATGAAAAACAGTACTGGTGGAATACAGTAGAGCAGAGTAAGCAGAGTAGAGTCTTGTATCTCCATAGATTGGCCTACTCTAATTCAACCACACTAGTGTTTTGGAGCGTTACATTTAGTGCCTGTACCTTGTAATGCAACTTCAATGGAGTCCCTCTGTACCTGAAACAGCTATAGCTAAGTTTACCTGTTAACCATATCATCACAACACCAGAAAAGACGCCTTAACACATGACACCTTACTGCTAAAAACACAAGCACCACATAGCAAGAGTGATCTAGAATGACGTCAACATTAAGATCTCATATGTTGGCCACAAAAAATATATATCCATGAAAGAAAACCATACAAATTTAACATGTTTTTACATAACCTTTGAAACCTTAGAAAAAAACAAGGTGCTTGACATACTCAGTTTGACCTGTCTTTATAAGCATGTCATCCATCATTCTAGTATGTGTACATACAGTACTTCGCTAGGTAGAAAAAGAGGCCTTAAACCCATTTTGTAAGCTTGAGGCACTATATCACTCCATAAAACTTACACTTAGACTATGCATACCATTTGAAAGTGCATGTTGAATAGGTTATTTTTTGGTATAATAAGTGCATAGATTGGGTCTCACATTTACAGTATGGCTTTTTTTTTTTCTTATGACTCGTTTTTCCATTTGTCAATATTATATAGTCCACACAGAGTGGTAGACTTTCACTGTCTCTTGGTGTGTTTTGAGTTATAATGACTCCTCATGTCCTTGCGGAGACGGAACTTCTCCCCACAAACACCGCAAATGTACAGATGCACATCCATGTGCTTCTCCAACTGGTCGCCACTGGGGAAGATCTGGAAACACACTTGGCAGATGGTCTCACCAGCTGACAGGTGCGAGATCATGTGACGAACGTGGTCGTGCTTCAGAAAGGTGCCCTGATCACAGACTGGGCAGACATAGCGTGCCATGCCCTTGTGCATGTCAGTGTGGAGCCGCAGTTGGCGCTCGCGAAGGAACTGCTTGCCACATGTCTGGCAGGTGAACTGCTTCTCCTTGGTGTGCACTGTGTAGTGCTCTCGCAAGTGACACCGCTGATAGAACCCCTTCCCGCAAATAGCACAGAAGTGTTTGCGTCGGTGGTCAAGCTCGCCCCCCTCATCGAGCAATGAGGGCCGGAAAGGTTCTTGCTCAGGGCACACCAAAGTGTGTTCCACTGCCAAATTCTCACTCTCAAAGACAAGACCACAGAGGGGGCAACGATAGCCCTCCAAAAGGCCCTCCTCCATTGCCTGCGTTTCTTCTGGAAGAGGGGAGTCTTCTTCAGGAGAGTCAAGGTCAATGTTCTGGGGCTCCCCGCATCGCTCAGCGTGCTCCTGCAGCTGACGGCCTTTGATCAATACCTGGCCGCACCTCCCACACGCACAGATGTGGCCCATGTGGTTGGAAATGTAGTGGGCTGACTGGTCCTCCTCTGTCAGCAAAGCCCCACACAGTTCACAGGGGGACGATTCCTCATCCTGCTTCTCTTCCTTAATCCTGATGACCTTTGAACCTGAAGCACACGACTCATTATTGCTGATGAGAGAGCCCTCTGTGCCATCCTCCATGGCGGAAACACTGGCCTCCTCTTTGTCCAAGCGTTTCTGATCCCTGGCTATGTCTTTGTACGATCTGAGGCGAACGCTGCAGCTTTTGATGCTGTGATTCCCCACTTTGATCACTTTGATGTTTTCCATCTCGGACTCTGAGTCATCCTCCTGCTCCACTTTGATGCTTACATTCTGGCAGGGGATAGCCTCATTGTCCGTTCCTGTTCCAACTGACCTGATCACACTCTCCGAGTCAGACTTCTGGTCTGGCCAATCCTCCTCTCCTTTGCACATCACCCTGTGCTCCTCCGGGCCCTCTGAGGCAGAGCTCTCTGCTTTGCTGGAATCGTTATCTCCCTCGTTGTTGACCCTGGGAGGCTGGAAGGCCTTGCGATTGGTGCACGTGAGAATATGCTCAATAAGCAGCTTTTCGCAGCTAAAGACAAAGCCACAGTCATCACAGGTGTAGGTGCGGCCAAACCGAGGCCGCTCCTTCAGTGTGGAACTCCGGCCAGAACCTCTCTTCCGCAGGTCACATGGTTGCTCGTTCACATTACTCTCTGAGGGTACCGGAGCCAAGGGTAGGATGACATCCTCTACCGGTCTGACGGTTGACACATTCAGGCTCTGTCTTGTGGTGACGACAGGAACCTTGGAGGGAACCTCAGGCTCTGTTGCACTGGGTCTGTTCTGCTCAAACATGCGGACACCAAATATCATCTTGCCTCCTACCACACTGGACGATGAGGATGAGCTTGAAGACGATGAAGACGAGGCGCAAGATGATGGAGTCAGGTTTGAGGTGCGGATGTCTCGCAGGTCCTCCAGCGAGTCTGGGATGTAATACATCTGCAGGTAGGCCATGGAGGCCTTGAGCTCCTCAAACTCATAGTGACCCACCATGATGCGGCCTAGATACATGAGCTGCAGGATGAGGTCAAAGCACTCAGCACTGATCTGCATGTTACTGAGGTCTAAGCGGGCTGTGGCCTGCTGGTCCCGGATGAACAACATTCGAAAATATGAGCTACACGCAGCCAGTACAGCTTTGTGGGCCCTGAAATATATATCACCAATGGTGATACAGCAGTCACAAAGAAAGCCCCACTCACGCTGGTTATTGAGCTGCTGCAGAACATGCTCACTGTGACTTGGCCTCGCCATCACCCTGGAGATGTGTGAAAGACACACACACACACACACACACACACACAAAAACTGAATTAGAAGATAATTTACCACTGAGGACTGGCATGAAAATCCTTGGCTGAAATGTTAACCAGATCTGGCCTAAATTCTAAAATAGTAATGTTTAATAGTAGTAAGCTGGAGTATAATGGGAACAACTAAATAATAGTAGTAATAATAATCATCATAATTTCACACAATTGATATGCACATGCATATACAGTTTGCATTATGTACATTGGATCACGTATCGGAGTATACTGTTAAATTAATTTAAATACAAGGGTATAGGCTGTAGGCCTAAATGTTAAAACAGGTGTAGACCCACGTTTTATTTTGGTCTTCTCGGAGAGAAAACCATTTCGTCTACAAAAGCAAGTGATCAGACTGGGCTACACGCCCAGTGGCAACCATTCAACTTCCAAACTTGTTTCATTCTTCATTTCAGAACGTAATGTTCAGGAGAAAACTGATATGTTCTCATAAAAGCTATAACCTACGCACTAGAGATCACTGTCAACGTGCAAAACAAGTCATTGTGCGATTGCCCGCATGGCTAAATTTACAGTCATGCACATGCAGTTCCTTTTGTTGAGAATCGTCGTCATCTCAAATTAGGAGGTTTACATCCCGCCCCCGCATTTTCATTGGCCTAATTCGGAGACAGACTTGTGCGGGCGTTGTGGCTGTCAATCATACCCACAAAAAGTATTTGAAACTGTACATGTCGTAAAAGTACTATTTGTGTGTATTTTATTTGTCGACAGAAAGAAGTTTAAACTGCTGTATAAGAATTTGTCCATATCGAAAGTAAAGAAGACCAACTGTCTGTGTTGTCTCTGATCTCACGCAAGCACGCACTGCCACCCCCGCGCTGCTTCCCGCATTCACGCTATGGGGAAAAAAACCTCGCGCTTAACACTGTAATGTTTATACAAGAAGCCAAAGGAAATACTCACCCAAAACAATGGGTGCTTCCACTTAATGAACAAAAAGTCAAGTTGCTGAGCACAGGTTCAGAAGTTCCACCGTTTCTGTCTTTATCTAAGCATAAAGTTGAGTCGAGAATAATCGCGAGGGCGAAGCCCCTTCTGCTACACGGATGAAAGAACTTCCGCACAGCCGCTCTACGAGCTGTATCACCGCACCGAGGCTGCCTGCACTAGATCCAGCCCTACTCACGCAAATCCAACCCTCCATAGGACGGACCTCTACAGTGTGAATGCAACCGTACATGAAAATATGCACATGAGATTGCTCTAATGACAGCGTCAACAGGCCATCTCTGATCTGCAAGTAAAAATGCAAGCTCTTTAGGCCAATTAATTGACACTTTTATGTCGTTTGAAAGAGGTAGGTAGCTAAAGAGAGCATATAATTTTAAAGCTGGGAGCCATGCTAATTCACGCGTGACCTCACAGAACAGCTGCGGACAGGTTTTACGTGGTTCTTCCAGTTGTTGTGGGATACAAAACTATATGCTATGTTTATTAGGTTTCTAGCAACATAAAGTGTGGTGCAAATCAGTTGAGCGATTTTACCACCCTTTTCTGTAACTGGATGCATTGTTTAGTCTACTTTACAAGTGTTAATACAGCCTTTTTGAAAAATAAACAATTACTTTGAGACACCAAAATGTACAGTACGATCACGTGACGAATAACAAGCTTAGTTGACAATCGCATAGGAAGGAACGCGAGACCACACGAGAATTTTATCCTGCAGCAACAAATATAAATCTAAACAATTTCGCCCATTTAAATGGTAAGGAACCACTCTGCTATTCTGTGTCAGATTTACGGAATTGCATAGACGCGTACAATAGCTGCCCATATAGCGAATCTACGATTGCACGGACCAAAATTAAAGATTTAATTTCGACAGCACTTGACTCGATGGGCTAAAACGAGAGCGAATTAACATGATTCTGTCGTGAACTGTGATTGTCACGTAGGCTAACCAAGGATAAATGAAAGCAAAACGAGTGGATAATAGGCAATAAAATGTTTCTCTCTTTTCCATAATGTTTTAGGCTAATGTACGCCTTAACCGCAGGTATGTCACTAAATGCAGTATCTCAGGTATTGTCTCGATAGCTTTGAAGCCTACTGTGCCGTAAGCGAATGTCTGGGTCCACTGGGACCTGTAGTCTCAGTTAAACAATGCACTCTTACAAGTACAGTAATGACAATTCTGCATGAAGGCAATCAGTTGAGCAGACAGCAAGGAGTAATATCCATTATTTGGAATAAGCTGCATATGCTTTAAAATGACTTTTATTTGCAGGTCATATGTCCTGCAAGATTAAATTTCACACAGATTCTGCATCAGTTCGTTTGATTCACAGGTTAAAATCATAGGGCTGGTGTTCTGAATAGTGACAAACATTTGTTGTAGATTTTACTGACCAAAATTGGAAGTGAAAAGAAAATTGTAGTATAGTCACTAGAGGTCACCATAATCAGTAAATTTAGTTTCTAAGTGGAGTTGTCTGAAGAGCATGTCTTGTAATGCGACACTAAATGCACATTATCTTATGACATATTTCACTGTATTATCATTATTGTTATAAAGTGTTCTTGAACTCTGTGTCTACTCTGATGTGATGTGTAGGTGTAACAGGCTGAGAGTGGGCATCATGGACGTGTCCAGCCACAGCCTGTACCTCCTACAGCAGCTGAATGTTCAGAGGGAGTTTGGCTTCTTGTGTGACTGCACTGTTGCCATTGGCAACGTGTACTTCAAAGCCCACCGGGCAGTTCTGGCAGCCTTCTCCAACTACTTCAAGATGATCTTCATCCACCAGTCCAGGTTCAGATCCTTTCATCACTGGCATTATGTTTTAGGCCACCAAGCTTGCTGAAATCTTCAATTTATCATTCCTTTGTGTTCTTGTTGACAATGGGTGTCATTCACCAACACCATCCTAAGAATCTACTTATTTTTTCACACTATAAGATGCCTGTAGTATAATTTACAATCTAGTCATTTTGTACAAACAAGTCAGTGCTTAAAGAGTTGAGTGCTTTTTAATGTGCGCAACTTTTGTTCTTACCTAATAACAAGTACCAGACAATAAAACATTGGTGAATCCCAGAATCTTTGAAAACTTCATACTTTGGGTTTAAGAACAAATATCTCTGTAGAAACAGTTGGTGAAAGAAGCCCATTGTTTGAACGCACTACTCCTGCATGGTCAGTACCACGGTTGTGTGTACAGTATTATGCAATATTATGATTTTGTGTGGCTAACTGATGACAGTATTTTTGGCTGATGTTGCAGTGAGTGCATCAAAATTCAACCAACGGATATTCAGCCTGATGTGTTCAGTTACCTGCTCCATATAATGTACACTGGGATGGGGCCAAAGCAGCCTGTGGACAAGAGCCGTCTTCAGGAAGGGATCAAGTTTCTCCATGCCTACCAGCTGTGCCGTAAACCAGGTGAGGCAGGTCCAGATGCGACCACTGACCTCCGCATGTCCAACCTTTACGGCATCCAGATCTCCTCCCAGCTTCCAAATAAGGATGGCACAGGCCTGAAAGCAGGTGGGCAGCGGGACTCAGAGGGATCACGCTCTACTGGTCAGGCAGAGTGGGTGGAGCGCTCCCATACCCGTCCCACCCAGGTGGTCGGCTTGGAGGGCATCCCCTCCGACCCCCAACAGCCCGGGATGAGGCCTTTGTCCTCTGTGGCCTCCGGGGACGACTCGGACATCTCCACCCGGATCAAAGAGGAGCGCCTGGACTATGAGGAGCAGGAACAGGAGCGCGAGGAAGGGGACAAGGCTTCGCTCCCCCCTCCAGCGCCTCCCTCCTTGCACTCCCCAGACCAGGAGAACCCCTGTCAGCCTGGCCTGGCTCTCCGGTGCCCCCGCTGTGGTGAGCGCTGCCTGTCTCCCCAGGGGCTTCAAGAGCACCTGATAAGCCACGCAGCCTGCTCCCTAGAGCCCCTGATGGAGGGGACTCTCTCTGAGGATGCTGACCTGGGTGGGCCTGGCGGAGCGGAGGAGCATCGGACCTCAGCGGAGCGCTTGGACGCTGGCTGCCTGGAGGAAGCCCTGAGACAGAGCCAGGCGCTGGCTGACGAGATAGCAGCCGAGCTGAGGCGAGGCGGGGGTGCGGGGGGCGTTGGGATCGGGGGCTTCACCGACAGCTCACCCATGGTCGGCCTGTTTACACGCAAGCGGAAGATCGCATGCGCTGTGTGCAACCAGCGGTTCGTGCATAAGAGCCAGCTACAGGAACACATGTTCACCCACGTGGGCAAAGTGCCACGAATTCACCAGCACCAGCGTTACAACCGCTTCTGCAACCAGTTCCTGCAGGCGGCATGCGAGGGCACAGGTGATGGCATCCAAGGGGCCGGGGCAGGACCAGGGGAGGGGTCCACAGAGGATGGCATCACCAGGGATGCCCAGGACAACGGCAGCTCCTGCTACTCTCTAGACTCTGAGGTGTCGCGGGAGAGCGTGGATGCCGTCGCTGTTGAATAGCGAACAAAAAAAAATGCATTTATGAATGTTAAGTACAGAACAGAGACAAGACAATCAACATACACACTCTTTTCCCTCAAGACAGAATCTGTTTTTGGGAAAAAGAAAGGCACTCTTCCCACTCTTCTCCTGTGTCTTTTTGTCTGTCTCCAGTAGTCTGAATATCTTTTCTTGTAGAAGTATCATCATGGTTGCTCCATAGGAGGTCTCCATGTGTGGGAATATTGGTGCTTACAGTATTTGTATTTGTACAGTATTTCTATTGTCTAAGTTGTGCTGTTTCATTTGATGTATACCTACAAACAGCATATAATGCTGTCCCCATACCCCCAACATTTATTTACTTTGGAATGTAGATTTTTTTTTCTATATGAATGTTGTATGAAAATACTGAAGTTCAAGACTTTTTTTATGTGTGTCACTTTGGAAGGAATGCTTCAGACTCGCTAGTGATTACACAATGAAACAAGTTTGTTGTGCCTTAGTGGGTTTTGTTTAAGAACTCTCCCTGTCCCAGCTAAAGCACTTGCTTCACAAGCTCTACCAAATCTTAACTAAGTTTGGATTTTGTTTTGGTATCCATGAGATATTTGGAAAGTCAGACAACAGACAACTTTTCTTTACTTTGAAAAAAGTTGCTCAAAGCATGTTTTGTCAAGAACAATATGTTTCTAAATCCCCATGATGGAGTCTTAGGACTGGAGACATGTGTTGGTTATTCACCTAAGATAAAGATGTTGAGTTGGAATGACTAAGCTCTTGTTCTATTACCTGCACCTTTACAGTGAGCCAGACACTTGGAGCCAGACAACCACAGTGTTCTTCAGGACAGTGCTGAACATTAGCCCCAGTGTCAAAATTAAATGTCAAATCATTTTGAACTCATTGACCTAGGTTGAGTTATGATATACTGTGTATTTGTGACAGATAGATCAGCCTTGAAATTAAGGCATAATTTGATAACTGGAGAAATTTAATTTGTCATGCCCTGTGGATGCTTCAAGCTTGGTGGGAGAGAAGTTATTTATAATTGACAGTCAGTATCATCCATATTGGAGCCATATTGACGTTATGATGCAGTAATCTGTGAGGAGCATGTTTAATTTGGAGGATTTCACTTACCCCTACCCTTCCACAGCATGTTTGAATCATATGACACCACAGTATCTCTATAGCATCACAGACAACTTGCTTTGATGGTGCAAAGCACATTTGGGTCCAGATCTGAGTATAAGTAGTTATGTTTCTTTAATAGTCCATTGTACTGAATAGTCCATGCTTTTGGCATGTGTTGGTTGCTGCAGTTTTGTCCGTTTCATGTGTAACGTGCTGTAATTGGTTTGTAAAACCTGTGGTTACAGAAGTGCTCTTTATCTGTGTGATTTGTGACCAGTTTGGTGTGTTTGTATTAAGTTCAGTTTGCCAACCAGTATAAAGTGTATATCACATGTGGTACACATTTACAGAATATTTTTGCTAATAAATTTGTTTTTCCAAACCTTATGTTCCATCATCAAAAAGGAAAACATTGTGTCTTGTTCTTAGAGAACAGGATGTTGATGAAGTGGAATATCAAATTCGAAATAATTTCATCTAAAATAATGCTTAGTGATCTATTTATACAATTTACCATACATGTTATGCACTGTGACTGTACTGTAAGATTCTACGTTCTACGATTGTACAAGACATTTTTGGCCTGTCTCCTAATCCAAATCCTCACTGGCTATCCCTTGTTTTTTGATAAATATTTCTAATCAAGGCAGAGTAGTTGCGGTATTTATCTGTCCCTGTGGTTGAGTTATATGTTGTATTCTGCTTTGAAAGTGACAAGAAACAGCATCAGCTGAACGGTATGTGAAATGTACTTGCAATTACATGACACTAGATGGCAGTGTGCTTTGGCATTGGGCAGCTCTGTTCAAGGGCCATTTGACAAGAGGCAGCTCTGGAGCATCAGTTTGAATTCTCTCTGCAACAGAAAACGAGGTAAAGTTGTCTGACTTCCAGTCCAGGAGGCCTTCCTCCTGCAGAGTTACAGCTCCTCGGCTGAGCAACGAGAGGCCAGATGGTCACGAGTTAAGGAGATCTGTGCCACACACAAGAGACCCTTAAGAGCATGTGAAACATTAATAGATATGATGTCATTAAAGGTGAGACATGACTTGTTCTACTACAGAAGCATGGGCATATGCATTCCTATGTGGCATTTTAAATTTAAAGATTCATCAGCTCCACAGAGAGACACTAGATTTTCTTGAAGGAGAATTTCACATTAATAATGTATCTTTTTCATCCAGTGCTGTCTGGTTTATCTGTGGTAATCTGTGTATCTAAAGAAGATGATAGAGTATATTTAGTATATTTAGGTCTAAATTCAAATCTACAGGTAGTAGGTATATGCAGCATTTAAGTTTTTTACAATACAGAGAGATGTGAAAGAGTATAACAGTGGACAAACAGTAAAAAATAAAAAACAAGGGACATGTTTTGCTTTGAGATTGTGTGATTTTAATAGTGTGGGTTTCGCATTGCTATAGAAACTAGATCTGATTCCAGTAAAAGAATAATGTCACAAATCAGAGCTAAAAATATCATGCTGTAGGAGGACACATATGTCATCTTAATATTTTTTAATAAGGAAAACAACCAGGAGACCAGTCTTATACTTCAGTTACATCTAGCACAGTTTATCTTAGTCAACATCAAGAGACCATACACAATGTATGGAGACCATTTAAAAGAAAATGATTCAGTGAAATCGAAATTCCACATTTGAATGGCAATTTAGTTTGAGTGATAGTTATTGTGAGAACAAAATACTTATTTTTTACTGCGAATGTACAGTACTATAGATGTGTTCACATCACAGTGTCTGATACGCATGGCTGTAAAATGACAGGAATACACAGAGATCCAATATAAAATTCATAATTTAAGGAAAAAATATCTCTGGTTAACTCATAATTTTACAATTTGAATATCCAAAATAGCCATGTCCATAACCATAACTATAGACTAACTCAGACAGCTTCCTCTCTGTGGCTGTTTGCTAAGGGTGACTGTATCTCCCTCGAGAGCTGACACAGGGCACTTTTGATGGCAGCACGGACCAGAGAGTTAGCAGTGAGTACCAGGAGGCTCTCCTCACCAAGGGGGTTTGTGTCTTCAGGTGGCAGACTGCGATTGTATGTGTTGCAACAGGGTTTCACATCCGTGCTGCTGGCTTCACATACACTCCAGCAGCCATCCACGGGCACAGTTAGAAAAGACATGTTGCCGGGATTCTTACAAAGCACAAGGCTGTCACGTTCAGATCCTGTTGTCACTGTTGTATTATCAAACTGAATTTCGTATGATCCCTTCTGGAACACTTCATCCATGGTCATAGCAATATCAATAAGAGGTCTAAAGTCAGAGTCCAACTCAGCAACGCAGGGTTGCAACGCAGGGTCATAGAGACCTGGGGACAAATGCGACTCAGAGGGTTCTTGAGTATCTGCACAGCTCTCCAGCTCATTTCTATCCTCCCTTGAGCTTAGATCCTCTGACATCTTGCAGCTAAGTTCACCAGTATCCTCTTTGTTGGGTTCACACTCTGTACTTTGTGCACTGGTGGCAGTCACCTCTGCACTAACTGTCATGGTGTCTGGACAGCCCTCTTGACTCTCACCGTCTCTCTTTTGGATGTCCTCCTCGTGTAATCTGGACAGGTCCTGGCCCTCATTATCATCCAAATGGCTGTTTACCTGTCTTTTTACATGCTCAGGTTCAGGTATCTGTTTAGAAACACCTTCAGACTGGTTAGACAAGACTGCTTTCTTCTGTCTGGTTAAGAAACCCTGTATTCTTTTCCGAAGTGTTTTCTTCCGTGATTTTACATCTTTTGGTGTCATGGTCATCTTTGACTCCTTGGTCAGGTATCTGCTTTTATGTGCATGGCGGCCAACAAATGGTAACCAAGCTGTTTTGATTTTCTTCTCTGCCTTTCCAGTTCCAAATTGTGGATCAGTATTGGAGGTGGGGTAGCATGTGGCACCAGACGAGATGGTGTCATCTGTTGACTGAATGTCCTCAGTACATTCCATAGACTGTGGAGTATCTGCACTCCCCCTTTTCATCTTAAGGTCACCATTCTTGTCTCGCCTTCTCTTGACACACATAAACATATGCGGGAATAGCCTCCTTAATCCCTCTTTGGTGGTCTTTCTTGTCTTCCTGCTAACATCAAGATTTTGCTCCTCTGTGTCCTCCTCACTGCCAGAATCACAGGCAGTGAAGTCATTTTGGAGTCTTGTGTGGTAGCTTTCTTCAGTTTCCCTCTTTACAGCTGTTTGAAGTGTCAGTGTGGTATCTTCCTCTCCCAGGACATCCTGGGTTGTTATAGGAGAAGAGTACTTTGGTGTCCCATTGACATCCATTCTTCTTTGGTGTCTCAGTGCTCGAGCACCTGACCTCTCACCTGTGTGGTTTATGGTTTTAGCTTTGCCCAAAAGAAGCCTTGGTGGACCTGTCAATTTCCTTTTCAACACAACCTTTTGCTGGCCTTGGTTAGTGTCAGACTCAGGTGTAGCCATGCCTTTAAACTGCTATCTGTCAAAAAAATTAAATGTCAATGAGTATCACAATTATGCCTGTCTACACAGGTGCACAAATGTTGAGAAGAGAACTTCAGACCATGCTAGTTGTTTAATTTCACATGGAAAAACAGACATTTTAAAAAGACACTTAAAAAACTTTCAAATAGCCTCGGCTACTTTTATTTTCTGAATGGCAACGCACATTAGGCTATGTACATTAATATGCAGTCAAAACTGTTCTCATAATTTGATATATATATATATATATTATAATTTCACAGAAAATTGTCTTGCCCTACACTGGTCACTTGTGTCCTTGCGCAACACAGTACGAAGCGTGACTTATGTTTAGCCTATATAGGTTGCCTGGTTATTTACATTAAACATTAACTGATCAACAAATAAATAAAATGGCAATTCGTGAAATTAGTAGGTTTCAAACAAAAATTCAAGGTTTCAATAAAAATATGGAGCAGACTTGTGTGTCCAAAAAAATAACCAAACGATTTCATTAAAGTCCATTCGATATTATATTTATCAACGAATGACATCAGAACGACCGCGTGCTACATTTTCAGTTTTTCGCACTGGGTTTGACCTTAACAAGTAGCCTAGAAGAGCATCTGAGTAAATATTTTTCAACTTTCACATGAAACTCTTAGACTCGTTTTAAATGTTTACAACGTACCTTATTTTCCAGAAGTTCGCAGTAATATGAGAGATCCGAGGGAGGTGGGAAATGTTCTCCCTCCACCAGCACGTCTACACCCAAGTGGTCGCTGCCGCCAACATGCAGTCGCATCTTATCCAGTTTCCATAGTAACCTCCTGATTGGCACTTTATTTTGAGAAAACTATGAAAAAGATACTCTCCAGATAGGGATGTGTGATGTTGATCTAAAAGATAGGTTACGTCAGTTATAATATTATCTCTCTCTCTCTCTCTCACACACACACCTCTCTCTCTCTCTCTCTCTCTCTCTCTCTCTCTCTCTCTCTCTCTCTCTCACACACACACACACACACATTTAGGCTACCTGCTTTTCATAAACTTAATTTAAATGTATGTTTGTTGTTGATCTAAAAGATAGGTTACGTCAGTTATAATATTATCTCTCTCTCTCTCTCTCTCTCACACACACACACACACACACACACACCTCTCTCTCTCTCTCACACACACACACACATTTAGGCTACCTGCTTTTCATAAACTTAATTTAAATGTATGTTTTAACAACAAAATATGAGCAATTTATACCTAATCTAAAGGTGTGCTTTGTAATAATACAAAGCATACCTTTAAAAATTCTTGCTGCATTGCAGTGGGATTATTTTATTCCATTATTATTTTATTTATATTTGTCATATAAAACTGCCAGAGGGTGAGATATGGAAGGATAAGGCACCTGACATCAACCATGAGAAGCTATAAGCCTTAAATTCACCATCTGACATAGGCACCGAAATCATTTCAAGTTATGATTTCCAAATGGAAAGATGCTTGAGAGCTTATCGCACTGGGATCTCAAACCATCCCTATAGTGTCTAAGGCACACTCAAGAGTTTACCAAGACGTGACAATATGTGCAGTCAAATGTGCACATGTCCACTGGACAGAATGAGTTGCAGGGATTTATGGGTAAAAGTAGGATAAGCCTTTTAGTAGTCAGGTGTGGTTTTGGGTTCCTGCTGTGACGAGAATTAGAATAGGTTACCCGTCTGTTTACATGGCAAACCCATTTACTCTGTGCTTTTTGCCACAATTCTGCCCTGCCTTAACAAGAGGTTGGCTATTGTTTGCAATGGCATTGTCTGCCCAGACCGGCTGAATCTTAGTGGATAATACAGATTATTTTATCAGCACTGAAATGTATTTTCTTTGTTGAGACCAAGTGTGAACATTTTAAGACACAAAACACTCAGATTGATGCCACAGAGAGAAGTGATCAATATGAAGTACAGTCACAGATATCTGTCCACGGCTTATGGGCTAGAGGTGTAATCGAAGATATGTGCATTAATTCAGCAGCCTCCAACACACCATTGAGGTAGTCTAATGTAAACAATTCTTTGTGTCAATTGTATATGTATCAATTCACAACCTTTCACATGCAATACTTCCAGATAGAACCCTAGAACCTCTGATAGTTCCATATACCAAAGAAGAAATGACCTGGTGCATATCAGACAAGTGTATGCTCTAGAAGGTTCTACCTCAGTAGGCTGCACACGGCACACTAACCCCGGCTTCAGGATTGTCAGCTAAATGATAAGTGACATGAAATCCCAGTGGCTAGCCAATGACTGTCTCAAATGTGCTGTGAAGTCAGCACTTCCATGGCTGTATTGAAAAATATTTGGAGGCTTTAGAGGAGACAGCATTTTTCATCATCCATGGCACTTGCTTACAAACCCACTAACAAACATGCACACTCTGGTAAGAATAAAATAAAACACATTTAATTTGGAAAAGTTCTTCATAAAATGGAGTATTTCCCAGTGATCTGGCTAGAGGCAAAAAATACAAAACTGAGTGTCTGTAAATCTTGTTCATATTATCAAATGAAAAACAAGTCTGTCTGATGTTTCAGAGAAAAGCAGTAAGCTGTGTTCTTCACAAGGCACAAGCCACAATATCTTATTTAGAAAAGGCAAACACTTTCATCAGATTTGATGAATGCGCAACTTAAAACGCAACTTGCATTTGCTCTAGTAAGGCACAAGACCACTTAACACGGTCTGCTAATTATTGCAAGAACAGCTTTTGTCTACAAATGCCATCAGGGACTCTCACATCTAGCAAAATGAGGAGACATCATGGCATTGTAATTATAACCATGTATGTCAGTTATGACACATGTACAAGATATGACCCCAGGGTCTTCAAAGGTCACCATGTGCTCTGAATTTGGTCTCAGTGAGCAGTCTTAAAATACACTAATGGGAATGGGTCTAATAACACAGTCACACCTTTTGCCTTGTAACCATAGCGACCGCAATGTTTTTTTTTTTTGATCATAGGTCACCTAGAGATAAAAAAAAAGGGTACAAAAAAAGGGTATAAGATACAATAGAAGAAAGAAAGAGCGAAAAAAAAGAGAGGGAGAAAGAGAGAGAGAAAATTTGTGAGTAAACCAAGTGACTCGTGCCGAACACATTAAGTTTTTTTCTGCTTTATGAATTGTATCACAGTAGCGCACTTACCTACGGTACATACTCCCTACTCAGACACTACAGGTAACGCACTTACCTACGGTACATACTCCCTACTCAGACACTACAGGTAGCGCACTTACCTACGGTACATACTGCCTACTCAGACACTACAGGTAGCGCACTTACCTACGGTACATACTGCCTACTCAGACACTACAGGTAGTATTAAATCTATATTTGTCAGCACATCAAACCTATGGTTTAGATCATTTACCTTGCAAATATGAAATTTTTTTTATTGCAATTTGTGACTTGTGGCTGTGTTTGTCAATATCACATAAACAGGGTTTAATGACTGCTGGTGTGGATGTGTTTTCTTTGAACTCATGTTTTCTGTGATGCTTAAAATGAAGATTAAACACGGTCCAAAATGGGTTCCTTCACAGAAAATCAGTTTCCTCTCGTCCCAGGGCAGCATAGCCTCTCTGCAGCTTTTAGTTCCTCTTGAAACCAGCTAGATCCACAATGGTGGTCCTGGTCCTGGACGTATTGTTGCTATTCTGGGAGTGGCAACTTCTGACAGACATTCAGTCAATTCCAGGTGAAGACATCAGACTATGTGCAGGTACACTGAAACAAATATAGTCAGTGATGTGGAAAATTACATTTACATTCATGCATTTAGCAGACACTTTTATCCAAAGCAACTTACAACTTTGTCAACTATCAATTATTCAGGCCCAACTTAGGGTTAAGTGCCTTGCTCAAAGGCACAACGGTGGCAGCTGGGATTCGAACCCACAACTTTTCAGGCTACTTGCTAGCCAAGTTCCTTAACCACTACGCTACCACTTCCCAAATTAAAGTGAACAGCAAAACAATTCATTATTTTCTTTTGAGAAAAAAAAAAAACGTTTTTTTTTTCTTTCTTAGGGCAGTGGGTGTGATGTTTGCATGTGTGTGTCTGTAAAGGTCTTCCAAAAACATGAGCTGTGTGCTTTGTAAGATCTCCTCTCAAACAATCTAGGTGCAGATGGCAGAGTGGCTGTATTCATTCTCTTCAAGAGTCTGATGGCTGGGAGGGGATTGTACTTCCATGGCTGACCAAACTTAGAGCGAGAAACAGACTGAGTATGCAGCATAAATCAACTATATAGAGAGGAGGAGGGTGAGTGAGTGAGGGTTAAGGGACTGTGTAAAGACAGGGCAATTTAAAACAATGGAAAAAACTGTATCGTCCGCGTAGGTCCCAGGCATTGAATGTTTACTTTACAGGTGGCCATATGGCCACTGGATGTGATGGTGTAGTGAACTGTGTAGAGGCAGTGCATTATTTGAATGAAGATAGGAAGATGAATTACAAACAAGCAGAGGCAAGTCAGAAATCCAGATCTAATTTGCAGGATTTTTTTTCACACTTAAACAAGAATCTGCAGTTTACCCCAAAACCCCGACCCCCCCAAACACTTACCTTGGAGTCTGATCCTATTGGATGACGGAATAGAGGTCATTGTCATGGTAACAGGGCCATATTGGTCTGTGCGATGGAGCCAGTGTCTATGGTATATTGATAGAGGGAGGAATGCAGATAGTGAGAAAGCGCTTTAAGCCTACATTCACACCTGTTAAAATACTCATTTGGGATAAAATGAAAGAAAAATATCTCATTACAAATGAAGATAGACTGGCACGTGAGAACAAAACTCTCAAACATCAACAACAACAGCTGCTGCTGCTTTTTGGGAGACATATGACTCTCAGTGACATTAGCTGCGTCATTCTCCCTGCATTTCATCTGTGTGCACACACACACACACACACACACACTCACACACACACACACATACACACACAGATGAACACACCTGGCAGGCAAACACGGTGAGCACCTCATTAAACCAAAGCATGGGTAAATAACACTTTTATGTCAAAGTAACCTCTGCAACCTAGCAACTACTTTAAGTACCCAAAACAACATGCCGTCTGTTTTTCCTGAAATATGTCACCCAAATGGCTGACTCAAATATCACACCATGCGTGTGGGGGTTGCTTACAAAATTGCCCTATAAGACATCCCATTTACTGAAAACCTAACTGTGAAGGAAAAAATAGAAAATATGTTCAGAACCAGTACATTATGCAATGACACACATTGTGAGAGATAAAGAAACATTATGGCCAACTTAGTTATTAATCCACAGGTGATGGCGACAGCACCAGATAAGTTACCCACACTGTCGACCACTGGACACAGAAACCCAGCTCCCACATTAGCTTGGATGTCCACGATGGGCAGGCTGAAGTCTTTGGACACTGCTGTCCCTGTCCTCCCCTGCTCAGGACTTAGAGACAGCTGGGTTTTGCCAATACAGACTGGCAAATTTGCCAACCCCTTAGAGAAAGAAAAGAAGCTTCTGACAATAACCACATGACATGACTGAAATAGAAACCTCTCACTGACATGACAGGACACATTAGCAATTGTTTTTTAGTGACATGTTAACATCCAGAATATATTCTTGCCTGTTTAGTGTAAAAGCTTATCTTGTCCAGTGCTTGTGCTGAGAACTGGACATCTTTTGCTCCATACATCCTCTTGGCCACTGTGCAAATCTTTTCTTCAATGGACATCTTGAGAATGATTAAGATCTCTTAGAGGCTTTGAAATATTTGGGTAAAACAACACATTAACACAATGACAGAGGGCCTAAGACTTCACTCTTTGTTGGAGACCACTTGTATCCTGTTCAAACATTGCATTTTATAGTCTTGGTAGGTATTTATTTTCTTTGCGTGAGAAATGAAGTGGGTGGGGGGCAAGGCTTGTATTATGAGACTAACACCCAGGTGTAATAAGGTGTCACAGTCATTTTAGTTGGCGTGTGTGAATTGTCCGAGGCTCTGTCGTGAGCTAAGAGCTGAGATGAAACAGCTGTGCTTGTGTGAGCAGGAGTGGGTGGCGGCGTGTCTGCTAAGCTATTAGCTAATGGCAAACAGGGGTATAGTCTGTGTCGGTGTGAGGAGGGTTATATGGCCGTGGATTAGCTAAATACAGGATGTAGGCTGCACATTCACTCACACACACACCAACAATCTCATATATCATATTATACCACATGGTTGAGTAATTGCAATCATTTCCTGAGCATTTCCTAATTGCATTCATTCCCTAATTGTGACCACTTCCTTATTTATTGTGTCAGTCAGTAGGTTTTGTACCTTGCAATATAGAAAAAAGCAACAGCAATCTAACAATTGATCCACAATGCAATTCAGACTGAGATTGGCATTACAGATCAATGACAACTGCTCTCACTGCAAACATACATATACATAGTGAAATACATAAAGGGTGGAAATGCTAGTTTTTACCTCCAGGGGGTAGAGGTACTTGAATGGGTGGGGGATCTCTGCAGCCCTCTGCACAGACTTGCCCAGAGCCACAGCACCAGCGCCCCCCTCTGCCCAATGAGTGCAGCGCACCACATCAAAAGCCCCAGCAAGCCTGGCCTGGGCACAGACCATCTCCAACTCGTCCTCAGTGTCAGAGCTTTGGGGAAACATAAACAGACACACACACACACACACACACATATATATATATATATATATATATATACATACATACATATACACACACACACACACACATATAGAGTATCACAGTGCTATACAACATTTTACACCTTATACTACATCATTATGTCCATTTACATCATCCATTATATGGTATTATAAATGGCATTGTGCTTTATAGATTATAGATACCGACAGTAAGTAAAGTGTTACCAATAGTTAATAACATTATCTGGAAGTTTCTGCTTCTGTTCTCATATTATGAATCATACTGACACAATGAACACAGTATGATTGCCTTCCCACTAAATTTGACTGAATTCTCCCCTGAAATACAGCAGAGTTAGGCATGCTACCCAAACTGTTTACCCAAGTTGCTTAAGTGTGAGTCATACCCTCACACAAGTAGACCTGTATGACATTTTTAGCAGAGGTTGGTGTGTGTGGCTTGTGTGTGAAATCCCATATATTAATGCACTTACCAAAAAGTATTGATGGCTACCACCACTGGTAGTCCATACGCTCTTGCATTTTCTAACTGTCTTCTCAAATGGCCACAGCCAAACTCCAGCAGGTTGATATTCTACAAGCAAGATGCAGCTCAATGTTACTATCAGCATAACCTGTATCCACATATAGTTGCTATAGCGACTCTTTACCGACGTCTATACCGACATTTTCACTCTGTCACCTTCAAGTGAGTGCAATCAAGGTATATTTCTAAAAATACATGTAAATGTAAACTATACTAAACTATGTACACTGTTGAAAATAAATACTATTTTTCCATTAATGAAAACTATAGGATTTATTCATACTATAGCATCATGTGCAGCTGTGTAATCATATACTTTTGTGCTTTATGGTGGTAAGATTTTTATTGCTATTATTCGTTATTAAACTGATTCAGCTCTGTGACAGTAGACACACAGCACATAATGCCATAGCTCACAACAGCACACTCCTCCAATTCCATGTCAGATGGATGTTGCATGATGGAAAAGCAGGAGTTGGTTGAGTGTGCTCATCCAAACACGAGCTGTTATTCCTAATGTGCGCTCATCTGGCGGTCAAGCCTGAGGCACAGAGGGCTGAGGCGCAGACATCTTAACTATGCAAAACCTGAGCTTACAGTAAATATGCCTTGCTGACATTTAACTCTCTCTCTCTCACACACACATACACACACACAAACCACAAACACACAGACACGCACACATATACACATTCACTTGCATGTTCGCTCACCCTGTCACTGAGAAAGGTAAATGCACACACATGGACAAACAAACAGACAGACAGACACACACAAATGCTTGCTCACTTGCTTGTGTTCGCTCACGCTGTCTAAAAAAGGTACACACACACACACAAACACACAGACAGACATACACACACACAGACACAAACCCACAGACAGGCACACACACACACAAACACACAGACAGACACACACACAAACCCACAGACAGGCACACACACACAAACACTTGTTCACTTGCTTGTACGCTCACCCTGTCTCTGAAAACACACACACACACACACACAAACACACAAACACACAAACACTTGCTCCCTCGCTTGTTCGTTATCCCTGTCTCTGAGAAGGGTTGGATGTGCTTAGTTTTCCCAGATGCTCCATGGTTGCTCTGGGTGTCTCGAATGTTCACATCAGCCTTTGCACTCGCCCCAGGCACTGGTCACCCAGGAGACCTGTGTCTCTGATCTGTACTATGTACAGAATTATCTATGCATCACCTTCTCTCTACCCTACTCTCTCTGTCTCTCTCTCTCTACTCTCTCTGTCTCTCTCTCTCTACTCTCTCTGTCTCTCTCTCTCTACCCTACTCTGTCTCTCTCTCTACTCCCTACCTTACTCTTTCTGTCTCTCTCTTTTCTCTCTGTCTCTCTCTCTCTACCTTCTGTCTCTCTCTCTCTACCCTACTCTCTCTGTCTCTCTCTCTACTCTCTCTGTCTCTCTCTACTCTCTACCTTACTCTTTCTGTCTCTCTCTTTTCTCTCTGTCTCTCTCTCTCTACCTTCTGTCTCTCTCTCTCTCTACCCTACTCTCTCTGTCTCTCTCTCTCTTCCCTCTCTGTCTCTCTCTCTCTCTCCCCTCTGTCTCTCTCTCTCTCTACCCTACTCTCTCTGTCTATCTCTCTCTTCTCTCTCTGTCTCTCTCTCTCTACCCTACTCTGTCTCTTTCTCTCTGTCTATCTCTCTCTTCTCTCTCTCTACCCTACTCTCTCTGTCTATCTCTCTCTCTTTTCTCTCTGTCTCTCTCTCTCTCTGACACCTGCATCCCTCTATGTCTGACTGTGGTAGAAAGCAGCCCTGCTCCAGTGGCTAATGAGTGTGTGTGTGTGTGTGTGTGTGTGTGTATGTGTGCATGTAAGCGGTCGTCTGCAGCAGCCTCACCTCCAGTGGCAGTGGCAGCTCTCTGGGAGCCCAGCGCTGACGCTCAGCATATATTAACACATCACACAGCAGAACCCTGGAGTGCAGCATTGTTACACAGGCATCACACAGACAGAGACTGAAGGGATGGAGACAGGTAGGCTGATGGGAGGTTTTAATGACCCAGGTACAGGTCTGTGACCTTTTCTGGTCAAGAGAGTAATGGCCTACTGGGCACTAAAACAGGTAACGAGTCAATTTCACTGTCTCGCTTTTAGATGAGACGTCACTGAGCGAAGAGCAGGTTCTGTGTATGCAATGTCTCAATCTGCAGTCAAATCTGCAGCTATAACAAGCTATGTACTCCAAATAGCACCGTAAGAGAAACATCACTAAAAATAACAACTGAGGACAGAAGTGCAGTTTTATTGTGACAGAGTGCTGGAGTAATGCTCCATTCCTTTTGCTAATTTACTACTGCTACTACTACTTTTCAATTCATCATGTGTAAGTTCTGCATTTCTACCTCAAAATCTGCAAACTAGAAATTTACCTTGCTATAAAATAATTTCTCACATAAATCCCAATGAAGGGCTTATTTGCTAACATTATCTCATAACATAGTACACAAGTGTCTGTACCGGTCTCATTGTCATGGACAATATGCTTTGTTTTGATTCACTGTGCAATCTTAATACGTATTCAGCCTTTGGAGCCACTTTTAAGATCCCTAATTAAAGGAGACGAAGGGAACCAGTACTTTCATCTGTTCATTTGACATGTCTCACCTTCTGATCTCCTCCATGCCTCTTGAGAGCTCGAACAGTGGCCACCATTACTACCACATCGGGCTGCAGGCCAGAGTATCGGCACTTGATGTTGAAGAATTTCTCCAGACCGATCTCTGCACCACAGCCTGCCTCAGTCACTGCACAGAGGAGTTAGAAATTAGTTTCTGAAGCCCTTGACATCATCATATAGACAAATCCATGCACCAAGGGCCAGTCTAACAGTTCAGTGCTGTGGGTTTTTTTCATTGAACGTATAAGTACATTAATTAACAACAAGTAATAAATAACTAACCAATCAAACTGTCTGGTCTGGATGCATTACATTACAGGTTTGGGCTGCTTGTTTCTAATGTGTCAATTCTGCTGTGCAGTTATGTTATACAATTTCACACGGCTTTGTTTGCTTTTTGTTTATTCTTCACAAAAGATAAAAGGAAAAAGAGGAAAGTTATCTCTTTATGTTACACCTATATTATTAAATCACATTATTGTTTATTTTTTGACAAAAGTGTCACTCTGACACTATCAACCTAGGACAGTCCTCTTGCTCTTGCTAAATACTAATGCCATAACAGGAAATGAACCTTCTCAATCAAATGACAGACAACATGGAAGCAAACAGCAAACAAAATCAACCAGAGGCCCACATCGCACCCTTTCGAGGAAGAACTATTGACTGGAGGATGACTCACCCACAAATCCTGCAGGCCCAACCAGTTTCAGGGCCATCTTGTCAGCTAGGATGGATGAGTTGCCATGGGCGATGTCAGCAGAAGGGCTAGTGTGAATAAACACAGGGGTCCCCTGAGGTTGGGAGACATGGACAGAGCAGAGGGCAGCATAAATCTAAATACATGAAGAGTTCTGACAACAATATGTGGCTGACACAGGAGTCAAAGCTCCAGACTGATCTGATCTGATCTTGTTCTCATGTGGTTTGTCTACCACACAATTAGGAGCTATTGGGTAGATATGCAGCAAGTAAGCAATAAAGGCTGAATTGGACCCTCCCATGGGCTGGTTGTGCTACTGTACGCACCAAAAAGGAAAAGAGAAACACAGACATCCCCATTGGTAACAAATGTGGATGTGCCTATTTCCAGAAGATGTCTTCCACTCTAGGTTTATTTTCACTAAAGAGTGAGCGCAACCAATCTGCATAATTCAACATCTGTTCAGTTGGGCTTTGAGCCTGCAGGGGAGGATACGCTGACATTGAGATCCTAAAAGCAGGGACAAGATTAAAATAAGTTCTCTCACCTCTACTGTTTGCATCAAGCAGGGCTTCAAGGCGTCTCGGAGGAGGACGGTTAACACACCAGTGACACCCTGCAAGAGAGAGCAAAAGAATCAGTACACATTAGCCATGCATTAGCCATACATGTTAAAAAGCTTTCAGCACTGGACCTCTCTCTGGTGTAATAAACTATCCTTAGACATCACAAAAACTGAGAACAGCATCTTATATAAAAGGTTTCTAAGACTTAATTTCATAAACCAGCTTAATAGGTAATTGTGTGAGTGATTTAGCTGTGTAAGCTTGATTGTGTCTGGTTAATGTGTTTGCAATGCATTTACTCTTTTGTATTTACACCTCTCATGGAGATCCAAAGACAGATTAAAGAAGACAGATAAAGGAACCACATTGAAAAGTACAAAGGGAACCATGCAATTTAGTGCCATTTTAAACTTCTCTGAATGCACCACTGTAAGACATTATAAAAAAATGGATGATTATACTGTAATTATACTGTAATTATACTGTGCTACTGCACCGCCAAATGCAAACAGGTTGTTGTAATTGTAATTTCGCTGAGATGCAAAATCACTGGTAATAAGGCTCAACAAAGATGGCCTGCTAGCCACTAAATATTTCTTCATGGGTGCTACTGTCATTGGCTAAATGATGGCAAAATCAGCACACCTGCTTCCCTAAATATTTGTTTACAACGTGTCACATGAGAGCAGTACAGCAGACTATTTCTGTTGTTACAGTATATGCCCGCTGGCATGCTAAAAAGTGGTGGGTATACACAACGTCAAGTTTAAAACGCACTCTCTCTCCTCCACTCCAAACACACACACACATGGAGAGAGGCTTCTGACACTGACCAGGTCTTCTGTGGTGACAGGTTCTCCAGAGCAGTCACTGGTCACCACTATCTTAGCCAAACGCTTCTGCAGGTCCTGGATCCCTGTGCTTAAAGCCAAGATGGCCATGATCTCATTGCTAATGGAGAAGCTCAGCTTGTCCTACAGATCAGAGACCCAAACACATTTGGATTTAATTTAAGAGCTGGTAGGTGATGTGGCACACTCACACACATGCACATACACACACACACAAACTGACACACATGCACACACAAACACACACACATACATACACACACACACACACACTGACACACATATACACACAAACACACACACATACACACAAACTGACACACATACACACACACACACACATACACATACACACACACACAAACTGACACACATGCACATACAAACACACACACATACACACACACACACAAACGGACACACATATAGACACAAACACACACATACATACACACATACACATACACACACAGACACACATACAAACACACACACAGACACACATACACAGACATGACCCAAAGAGCCAGAGGTGAGTAAAAAGGGTCAGAACATTCTAAATCTAGTTTCTACATACCACAGACACTTTGAAGGGATCAATATCCAGTTTCACAAACTGTCTTATCTCCTTGTCGGTTAGTGACAGAGGGTCCATTTTGTCAATTCCAAGTTTCTGAAGGTCACAGAGTAAACAGAGGATTTCAGGTCAATGCCAAAGCTGATAATGTTGAGTGGGCTTTGAACACAAATTAACTTGCCTGCATCCTCTTCAGCTGAGAAGTAGAAAATTCTCTCTGACCGTCACGAAGTGGGACCAGGAGATCAAACAGAGCCTACGCGAATTGAAAAAGGAAATTCAGGCCACTCCAACACAAGCCAGAAAGAAAAAAATGGCATATGACAAGAAATCTTATTAGACAGACACAGTCATGTGTAACAGGACATCAAAGTGAAAATACACACTTTCAGAAACTGGAGACAGGCAGTGTCCACATGCATAATGCATATGATTTGATGACATGGACACATGTGTATACATAGCATTAGCAGAACACAGGGCCACAGACAGACACCAAGAGAAGAGTAACCTGGTGGGTCTGTTGAGATTCAGAGTGCATGCGAGACGTGATGGCATCCACCACTAGGCTGGTGGCTGTGAAGACCGCCTGAGTGTCACTGGTCAAGTGGAGGCTGGCCTGAGAAAAGAAACAACTATTACTGTAAACAAACAAACAATATCAAGAAACATACCAACAATACTTGACTAAACTAATGCACTTATGACACTGTGTTTACTATTCTGTAAAGACTTCGCTGTCTTCTTTTTTTTTTTTTTGAAAAGTTTATACACCTCCTCTATGGGAAGAATCTGAGAATATCCTCCTCCAACAGCGCCCCCTGTACAGAAGGAGGCAGAAATTCTAGTTAGATTAAAGTTGCATTCATAGTGTGGTCATTGATTAGTCATAGTGTTAGCTTTAGAACATGACTAGATAAGGGGACGTCTGACAACCTTTATAGTTTTCTACATAATATGGGAAACATAATACAAGCAAGGAGCCACAGTCCGTCTGCTATACTGGATGTAAAAGCAAACCGTTCACCTTTGGTGCTAAATATAGCATCTGCCACGCTAGATGTAAAAGCTAACTGTTTACCTTTGATGCTAAATGTAGCACCTGCCGTGGGTTGCCGTACACAAGCAATGCTGTTTAAGTTGAGCTGAGTGCCCAGTGCTTGGGCTAGTCCAAGGGTGGTGGTGGTCTTCCCCTCTCCCAATGGAGTAGGTGTGACTCTACGCATAATCAAAATAAACACAAGCAAAATAATAGCCTCGCATAAACATTGTGGCATGCTATTTTCCCTCACCACAACATTTTTTAGACTTAGTCGACCATTTATAGGTGATGCACAAGGAAATACACTATAGTACACTATAGTTTTATGGAAATGGAGGAAGATTTGATGTGTATGTACTCGCAATGCTCTGTCAAACTCTACATCCACTTAATAGTGTTACTCTAGAAATACTGGTTGACAGTTTGACATTACATACTCAACATGGAAGCTATTGTTTTTGGACAGGTTCATTGATGTCAATAAGCATTGGCTGAATGCATTCTAAATGTTCCAGTTCCATTAAAGCCTCACCCTGTGACCACCACATATCTCCCATCAGGCTGTGCTCTCATGCGTGTCAGGACATCTAGCTGGACCTTAGCTCGGTGGCGTCCGTGCGGCTCCACTTCCTCCGACAACAGCCCCACTTCTCTGGCGAGCCTTGTGACGGGCTTGGTTGCACACGCCTGAGAAATCGCTGTGTCACTGCAGGAGGTGAGCACAGAGCCATTACATAAAACAAACCGACAGCAACAGAAAGAGATGGAGAGGTATTAGCAATGTTAACGTGTGTCTAAAGAGAGGACAGGAGCAAGATGTTATATAACATTTATAACAGAAGATGTTTTCATCTGCCTAGTAGGGGTCTTCCAGGAAGCTGACCCCATGACACTAATGCAGTCAGACCAACACCCTAATTTAGCCCCTGAAGCTTCAGTCATGTGCATGACCAAACGAATGCATGGTTGTGACCAGAGCCTTGCTCTGCATGATATACTGTTAAGTGCTTCTATGATTAATATCTCTGTGGGGTGTTTACTCTTGAGAGGATCAACAGCGCTGAAACACCCACATACAGAGGATGTCAATAAGGGTATATTGATTAAAATAACTGTGTCTTTCCATTATTACAGTGGACTAACAGTGCAGACTAGCCTGACAAGCCAAACTATAACATTAAAATGTAGTCTGGCCACGACCGTCAGACTGGACTCAATCCTAGGAGCGGAATCAGTTGTCTTTCAAACTGGATAGCACTACAACCAATCAGAGCAACGTCGGCAAAACTATAACTGCAAATATTTCCTTCTTCTGTGTGCAACTTGTAAGGAAAACTCCAAGTCTATGCCAAAGCCGATTCAAACAACCGTTATTCCTTGGCCACTTAATGCTCGCTTCTTTCTATCATGTCTAGCCTTCCATAAAACAAAACTGCATGATGTTGTGTTATTGAGTGAAGACAACAAATCATGGTAAACATAAATAATGTGTTATCTATAGATAATTGTGTTATCTATTCCACTAAACCATTGCACATATACATTTAGTTATAAATTCTGCCTGTCCAGCAGATGAACCATCTCACAGTCATAGGAAATGGGAAGACCTTGGCTTAGGATGCGACGTTCTTAGAGTGGTGAATGTAATGTTCCACTGTCCTGGACGATATGTCTTCAGAAACCGCTTGGCACTCTGAACTGTATTCTGGTAAAATCAATCAAAACATAAAACAGTCATATATGCCAAAGTTCAACAGAAATGATTAGCATTTGTATTCTTCTATTAAAAATAATAATGTTTTCAAGCACACATTAGAGTGAGCATTTTGAAAACTTCAGTTTAAGTATAAGTATCAGAGGCTTGTCATGAAAAAAATTCAGTGAAGGCCTCATGCAGACCTGTGCTGGACAGAGCATTGACTTCTGTAGCTCTGAGGGATGCATTTTGTTCCTGAGAGATGCTGTTTTCTTAAGCATGCGCCTAAATAAGATTCCCCCTGGATTAGCTGCTCCAATGACTCATGCAAGCCGTAAAACCCTGTCATGTTTGATTACTACAGCACCTGTCATTTCACAACCAAGGAACCACTGAGGAATGAAAAGATCTGCCTGTGAAAGACAAAATGTGCCTCACCTTCTCTTTATTCATTCACGCTGTCTTGTGAATCCTTTGTCACTCAATCTGTGGTTAGAATTTAATCCGTTTTCACTGCTTCACTCATTCCTCACTGATTAAGCTTTCATCACAGGTTTTAAAAAGAGCACTAAGCCCACACCTAAGCTACACCTGTGAGATGACACATAGCTCCCTAAACTGACAGATAAATCATTTGCACATGAGATGTTAGACAGACTCGTAATGTGCTCACCTCCATCAGCATGGCCACAGTCATTGGCCCCACACCTCCTGGCACTGGGGTGATGAACCCTGCCCGCTCTTTGGCAGAAGGGTAGTGGACGTCACCAACCACACGCTTCCCACTGGGCTTACTGCTGTCTGCAGAATTGTGTGTGTGTGTGTGTGTGTGTGTGTGTGAACAGGATGAGGTAAAAGAGGGAAGAAGAGGCACAGTTAGTCACTGAGAGTTAAAAGCTTCTCCAGGGGTCAGGATGATGGAGAGAGGTGTCAGGCTGACCACAGTGTCCAGTCTGTAGGCAGTGTAAGTACTGAAAGAAAAAAGAAACACGCTCAACACCATGTATTACTTAAACTGGGTGTTTAAACCTTCTAGACCATAAATCACACACAGAGAAAGCAAACACTCAACAGTTTATCTTCCTGCGCATTCTACACTACTACAGTAGTACTACTGTATTTTATAATGTATGTATGTCATGTGTATGCCATGTTCTGGAAGCTTAAGGATACCAGATAATAAAAGTATCAATCAATCAATCAATCAATCTATCTATCTATCTATCTATCTATCTAGTTGACATTTTTAATCATCTTACAAACATTTCAGGCTGACAAACTTCTTCAGTGTGAGATATGGCGATTAATTGTCTAACCGTTTGTGAGGTGATTAAAAAAGTACACTAAACTGTACAGTGTGTGTAATGATAAATGCACTGTGGGTATATTTAATGCAAATTAAAATGATGTACTGGTTATATGACTACATCTGTAAATGCACTTCAGGCAGCTAATGAACACTAAAACACATCAACAAGGCAAGATGGAGCAGTGGCGACCAAACCACATCCTGGTCATTGGCTTGTTTCCAACAAAGCAATGTTGAAATGTGTGGCTTCAGTGAACTATGAACACATGTCAATAAAAGCCTCTCTCACAGACATACATTATCAGACAGAGAACAAGAGCGAGAAGACCTGGAATGTGATTAATGCCGCAGTCGATCACCACCGCGCCTTCCTTCACCCACTCCCCCCTCACCATCTCGGGCTTCCCTGCGCCCACCACCAGGATGTCAGCCCGGCCCACCTGTGGAGAGAGGCTCGTACTGTTACACGTCATTGCATCATCAACATCATCATCATAGTGTCACACAGTTCTTTCTGCCCCTGGGACATTCAATGAGCCAGATGCTACTACAAAAGGCACATTTAGCACTGTGGTAGTAAGTGGGTAGTGGGAGTGGAGAGGACTGTTCAAGTATGCCTCCCTCCTGCAGGCTGTCTATGTGTGTGCTAGTGTGTAGGCTTTATTTATGAGCGTGATACTATGAATATAAAAGCATCCTGAAATTTCTGATAGAAGATAATCTCTTGGTTTCCATTATGTTTCTCTATTCTAGTCCATTTCTCAAATAACTCCTCCTGCCTCCACAGTTGACCTTGCTCTACATTATCATTCCACACCACTCAAGCACATGGAGTAGCATCCAGTAGCCAAGGAACTAATGTTGTGGCAAACTTAGTATGCTGAAACAGTAAAATCTTTCAATTTAGATTATAGCAGAACAAAGGCATAGCACATCACCGGGTGCTGGAAAGGCCACAGTGAACATACGAGGGTGGCATTTCAGATGTCGCATGTCTGCCTGACTCAGCATGAAGCATGGAGCAGTAATCTGCATGATTAACTTCTGGTCTCTTTTCATCTGATTAACGGTCAAGATGTCAAGAAGCAGGACATCAAGCACATTCTTGAGGGGTTTGTTTTTGAGATATCACTGAAGCGTGGTGCAACCAAGAAATGACTTACAGAATGGGTCATAAAAGGCAAATGTGTTACAAAGAGCCATTGTGCTCAGAGTAATTAACAGATAAATGGGAAGATGGTGAAGAGAGAAGACAGAGGTGAAGGTTAATAATTAATAATTAAGCCCCTTCAAATCCACAGACTAGGAGAGACCTACAGAAGATGGAGAGATAAAGATGAAATTGTGTGTCCACCTGTGCTGCTAGATCGCCGGTCTTTGAGTGACAGGTGGTAACGGTGGCGTGGCTCCACAGCAGTAGGTCATGCATGGGGGCTCCCACAATCTTGCTCCGTCCGATCACCACAGCATTCTTTCCTGCCACAGACACACCTGTGCACCAGTACATAAAAGAATGATCATCGGCTTCATCCCATTCATGTTGCATTACAACAAACCTAACTGGACTTTGTCCACTATCAGTGTTTTGTTACAGTGTAGGCAAATGTAACGACGCTACCCAATACCACTGTATTGTTCTCATCACATACAGTAGACCACATAAGACATACACTGACATACATACCATTATACAATACAGTGATTTTTTTTCTGCCAACAGCACATTATCACACTTACGGTTAGATGTAAATATGAATTTTACTGCACTGGTTAGCTATTTTACTTGTGCAATGACAATAGAGTTGAATCTGATAATTTAATCTAATTAGCAATGATATTATGGAATGATAATAGGTGAACAACAACACCAAGGTCAAAGGTTCAGTTCTGAGGGTACCTAATAAACATTCCAAAGCTAATATAGTCTGTGTTCATGCTAGGCCTAAATCATGCTAGGCCTACCAATGTGCAAAACATGGAAAAAACATGCAGCCAAGACAAGCTGCTACTGGCTTAACATGCTAACTATTGTCTTTTGATGATGTGATGTCCAGTCTTTTCCCATATTTTCTCCTGATATTACCAGACTGAATTTGCTTCACCTCAGGAAAATTAGACAGGGCCAGAATGTAGACCTACAACTTCAATCACAGAACCGTAGACCATAGCCTGGACAGTGGTGAGGAGACATGTCCTTCACATGATCATACTGCATCAAAATCAGTTTTGAAGATGATACCAAAAGTCTATCCCAGAATGGCACTGCTGCATAGTGTTAGTCCACAGCACACATATCTGTTGAATGGTTGTTGAACGTTTATATGCAAATCAGGATCTGTACTGTTGATCAGTAACCTTATGGATATCTCATAAGCACAGCATACATTATGAAGATTAAGAGAGATACACGTAAGCCATTCATTTCCTTAATCAGGAACCAAATTGGTTACGAAATCTGATGATCCAGGCTGATCCTACATGTGAAACACGCGTGACGTCACTTCACCTACCTGTCTGAGCAATAAGCTCCATGCAGCCGTTGGGGGTGCAGGGAATGAAACAATCTCCCAGATCCCCGCGGGATAGCTTCCCAGCATTGATACTGGTGAGACTGAGTAGGAGTAGGAGGCACAGTCACGATCATAAGGATATGTTAACCAGTAAGCACTAATAAATGAAACAAACAGTAATGCCAGCTTAGTTGTTACTCACAACAGTGTCACTAGAATGTCTATCATACAAATGTACATGTATCTCTTTAGGAAGGGCCCCTATGGGGATGGCAGTGATAAAGTAGCTAAGCTAACATCAGTATGTGCTGCATCAGTATGCCACTGGCTTTTGCACTAGCCCTGCCAACTGATTGACCCAGGTGAGTTGGCAGCTGGACTATACCTCCCATATCTCCCACAGCAGCCTATTGGTGCTATTTTAAAAGTTGTTTGGCTGGATGTTTGCACATTATGTCACATCATTCTTGTGCAAACGTGTTAACAAGTGTAGTGTATAATACAATCCCACTGTTGTCACTCTCTCACGATGATTTCTCCTCACAGTCACACATTAACAGCAGTTATTCACAGCTACTGTTCAGCAGAGGGCAACCTTCTGTCTGCTCTGAATTCGTGATTGGGTGGGCCATCATCATCATCTGCTCAACACGATCTGTACCCTCCCTCTATTTTTCTTTTAGCCACACTAATGTCTTTCACCAAACAGTGGCTGAATCACAAGGCTGTGGGCGTCTCATGCCGAGCACCCGCTTTGGCCTTTACTCACAGCCAGAGGCCATCTGGTCACACCAGAGCAGAGCAGTTGATAAGCCAGACTGAATGGAGTCAGCTTCAGCTAGCAGAGACTGGGACTACTATCTGTACACACACAGCCAATGACTTATAGTTGTGTAAAAACACATGGGGCCAAGAGCTACATTCATTAGCAACTAGCAGGCCTACGCCTACAGTGGAGTAGCAAGATAAATATCACATTTACAACCCTTAATAATCAGCTCTACTGCTGGTTCATTTGTCATTTTCCATGTGTTGTTTATCTTGTGGAAACAGGAAGATGAGACATTGCTTTTTTAAAGTAAACTGTGTTTAAGTAGAATAGTAGAAAGACTGGTTACACTTTACTTGACACTGTCTAACACTAAGTGTGACATGAGTGTGTCATAAACATGACATGGCGTGACAAGAACATTAATGACACTTCATTAATGTTTATGACTGTCAACTTTACATTATAAAAACACCTAATGACACTTAATGACAACATTAGAAAGTGTCGTTAATGTTCATGACACGTAATCTCATGTTTATAACAGGCTCATGTCACTCTTATGTAGACCCCATCAAATAAAGTGTTGCTGAAAGACTTACCCATCCACATCTTTCTCTGGAGCCACAGCGTTGGTTATGTTCTCTGTGTCAATTGGGTTGACTGACTCCAGGGGCAGCTGAACTATGAGGCCATGCACTGCAGGATTCTCATTGACAGACACAATGCTACGCAACACCTGCAGGACCCACACAATAGTCAGGATATAAACACTCTCAAGAAGGGACCTTTCTGTTTATTCAGCAAAACCAAATACAGTAGCAACTTAGTTTCAGTTGTAATGAGAAGCTGTTTAATGCTTAAGGACAATGCTGAGTCTCAGCTGGGGCAAGAACAGTCTCAACTTAACCCACATGACCAATCTAATTGTATTTGCAATTTATGGAAGATCATCAGGGTGAAAAAGAATCACTCCAGCTGAAGAGGATTACAAACAAGTGCTGAGTACAAGTGGCATCACAGAATGAGACACAGAGGTGCATTTTGTCCCACTAAGCAATGATTAGCGGGAATGACCTTGGCTGGTGCCATGTTTAATTTATGTGACTAACTGGATGATATGCAATAAAGAGTTTTAAGTAATGGCAGTGTTCCCGTGGCTCCTTACCTCCTCCTCTGTGGCAGTGTTTGGCAGTCTGATGTGGTTGGCATCGATTCCAATCTGGGTCAAAGACAGAGGGTGAGCCATACATTGAGGAAAACAATAACCATCCAGTCACAAACTGAAAACAGTAAATGGGCTCCGCATATATCTCATCAATAATATACAAGATGTATTTGTCTTCAAGTGGTAGATTGGCCAGCAGCAGGCCTATATTTTGTAGCAGGGTGTTGCATCTATAATACAATAATCATATTCTGTAGCTTTTATGCAACAATAAAATATTTGTATTCACTATTCATTACTTTTAATAACAACACCTTCTAGGCAGGCAGAAGGGAAAATTGGCTCATATTTCAGGTGACAAAATCCCCACTTTCCTCTGGGGCAAACAGAGTAATAACCAGATGTCAGGGAAGAAACTTTTCTCTTTGGTGTGACACTGGGCTTTGAACAGCTGTGGCACAGCACAGCACTAAGTGCACTGTGGATGTTGCTCAACTCATGCGAGCATCACAGATCTGCTCACCTCCGCCGCTGCCTTCAGTTTCATACTGATGTAGAGGTTGGAGTCATCCCTGTTGCCCACCTAGGATGTCCAACACATTTATGGAAGTCAATAAACAAGGTAATTATGTGATTAGGTAACTGACTGGCAAAGAGGGTCCTATTAGATAAATGAATGAACCCACCATAAAAATATCCATAATTTGACTTGTCCATTATTTTAACCGTACATTTAGTCCACTGAAAGAGTCATAAAAGATGCATAAATACTGTGCTCCACAAGTTCTCTGTCAGCCTTTTCATTATGTCCATTACTCATTGTTCATTATTACAGGAAGCTAACATTTGGATGGTAGCTTTTGGAAGATGCTGTTGGATAAAATAATTGGGGCATGTGGTTTGCACTGACTGACACGTGGATTGTTGCACAATTTATGTCAACTAAGTTCCTCTCAGTGTATTTTTTTTCCGTCATCACACAGTGAGCTGTGCAGATGGGTTTTAGGAGCCGTGCCAATTCACAAAACTGCACACTTTCTATTATAGCATGATAGAACTCAAAAAAGAAGCTCACGTCATCACAAAATCTCACATTGCCCGACAGCAGGGCAGAGTAGAGACAAAGACAAAGAAAAGAGGAGGTGAAAAAACTGTTGAAAGAGAGAAAGAGGAAGAATGATACAAAGAGAGAGAAAGAGGGGGGGGGGGAGAAAAGAGCTCTGAAAGTTGACAAGTCATGAAGAGTTAAGGCTTCACCTGGAGCACGACCAAGCCTGGCCTGAAACCTGGGAAATGGCTCCTCATGTCTGCCACATCCTTCTTTAACCTCTCCCTCACCAGCCTGGACAAAGGGATACAGAGACAGAGAGAAAGACAGAGAAAGAGAGAAAGAGAGAGAGTGAAAGACAAAGAAAGACAGAAAGAGACAGTGAGTCATGAGATCTCTGTGCAAAAGGCCCTGTCATGTTGCTGCCACACAAGAGACCCTGGAGACCCTTTGTACTCCAACTCACTGTGACGTCTTGTTGCCAGAGATAACTGTTGCCATGGCACGCTGGCTAGACCAGCATCTCACGGCCCCGTGTCGGAGGATGGTGGGAGCAAAGGAGATCATGTTGAGCACCTGGAGATAGAGAGACAGAGAGGAAGATGCAGAAAGAGATAGAAAAAGAGATAGAAAGTGAGGGAGAAAGAGCGATAAAGAGAATGAGTGCAAACCTGAGTGAAATATGATCTAAATAAGTCTGGTTCAATGAAAAAGCTTCAATAAATTGGCACCCTGTTCAGCAGACAGATGGGCACATGGTTATGACTTGATCTGCTGAGATCAAGAGCAGATTGAGAAGCAGCCGAAGGCACTATGTGCACAACTTGCAAGCAAGACAGGAGCCAGAGACACAGGCAGAGCAGAGGAGAAGAGAGGAGAGGAGAGAGAGAGAGAGGAGAGGAGAGGAGAGGAGAGGAGAAGTCCAAACCTTTCAGCACGGCCTCAGACACGCTGTCTCTGGTCCCCTACAGTCACTCTCTCTGTCACTCTCTCTCTTTCTCTTTCTCTCTCTCTCTCTCTGGGTCTGCGTCTCCTGCTCCTCTCCCTTGTAGTCACTATCACTGCACACTGGTGCTCCTGCACAGCTGCAAACTCCTGCACACCTCCTGTGGCTCCTGCTGCTCCTCCTCCTCCTCTCCCAAAGCCGACTGCAAAAGTTTTGGCACAGGCACGGCGATCCCAGGCTCTCTCTTATAAGGCCGTCTGTTTTTTTCCATAGCAGTCCTGTTGGTTCCGGTCAGAACGTGAGCCAGGTAGATGTGGAATAGGACCTTGCAAGACCTCAAGGCTACGCTGTACGCTGTGTAGGCACTCCCTGTGGCAGGGGTGGGAGGAGTGTGTGTGTTTGTGTGTGTGTGTGTGTGTGTGAGAGAGAGGGGCCTGCGGTGGAAGGAAGGGGGGGGGGGGGGGCAGAGAGGTTAAACTGCAAACTGCTGGACTTCACTTCATTTCACCAGGAAGTGGGCTGTCCTGCTGCAGGGCTACCAGACAGCCAATCACACAGCCATGCTAACAGGGAGTGTAGAATTCTTGGAGTAGAAGACTCCCCCCGCCCCCCTCTCGCTCTGTCTTGTGTCATTCCTCCCTCCTTCTTGAGTTTACTGCAAGCCAAGAAACTGAAAAGTCTGAGTGTGAAACGAGTGTAGGGAAAGAGCTGTGGTGGAATAGAGAGAGAGAGAGGGAGGGAACGATGGGAGAGAGGAAAGAAGGGAGATTTTAGGATTGAGCTGTGCTTTTGTGGCGAGGACTACTTCAGAGTGAACCCCTGTGAACTCTTGCACATACAATCTCCTCCCCCTCAGTTATCCATTGGACCAATAAAATCTCCACAAACCTTCAGCAAACTCCTGTGCTTGAGCTTGGTGCTACTCCAGTCCAAAGGGAGGAGTTTCTCAATGTTTTTCACACTGTCACAAGTAGCCTTGTGTGTGTGTGTGTGTGTGTGTGCCTACATATCTGTGTTTGTGTTTACGGGAACTAGGTCAGACTGACCCACCTCTTGGAACCGTATTTCTCAAGCTTTCCCTGTGAAAGAGCCTGTTCAATCTGTCCTCCATAAATAGACATAAATTCAGAGTGAAACATAAAGTGCATTACTTTACATGCAGAATTTCAATAGGTAACCAAAACTGTTATAAACTGCATAAAATGTGTCACATTGTTTTGAAAGTGTGATGCAACACCATCTAAATCATTACTGTCATATATTTTTTGGAACTATTTAGCCACATTGAACACCTCAGATATTCTTATTACTTAATTCTGTTGAGTTTCTGAGAAGGACAGAATACCTACAGGAATCATGAAAAATAACTGATTTCAACAACTAATAAGAAACCTTGAACTGTGAACATTTTGCTGTATTTAACTTCCTGTTTCGCTATCTAAGCTGTAGCCTACATGTTGCTTTTGACAGACTGCTGCCTCCCCGTGGCCATACTTTGGTAAGACATGGACTTTTTGTCAAGTGTGCAGTCACCTTTGACAAAGAACAGTGCAGACTTTCCACGTACCTGTGAGACTTTGCAAGTCCCTGTTTGAAAGGAATCAATGAGTAAATATTGCCTTAAACAGCTGGTAAAACAGAAATAATCAAAGCAAAGTTGTATACATATCTTTTTGAAAGGATTATCTTTTCCGGTCTTTGTTTATGGGGCCAAATGACTCCAAACATAGATATACCCAGTGGTGAGAAAGTAGAACATGCACACAAGTGATGAAAAGAGAACATGAGACATGAAAGAGAATTCTGATCTCAATTTCACCTAAATAGACAGGCCCTGAACAACTGATAGTTGATAAAATGTAAGTCGCTTTGGATAAAAGTGTCTGCTAAGTGCATAAATATATAAAACTATTTTCAAGCAGGCTACATAGTTATGACTCTTTTCAAGCTTTTTGAATCGGGCCACATGAAATGATGTGAAGGGCCGTACGTTTGACACCCCTGGCCTAGTTGGAAGATGTGCTGCTGTTAGCTGATGCTCTGGAAATGTGACTTATGGGAAAGCTACCACACTACATGGCTAAAAATCAGATTCAAAAAATACCTGAGCTATACCCATGCAACCCCAAAATAAAGTTAAGCTGTTAGCTTTGCTACTTGCAGTGAAGCTACTGTCTGCATGCAACTTGATAATTATATAGCTACAGCAGCTTCAACCAGGAACAGTAACACTTTATTCCTCTCAGTAAACAGCTAGAAGTTAATCACCAATTTCTGTACCTTGTATAACATGTTTATGAATTTCTGACAAAGTCCTCATAGTGAGGTTGTTAGCCATATACAGTATGTGGGAGGAGGGGGGCTTTTATATTCTCACCTGTGTAGAAATATTTAGAGCAGTCATGACTTTTTAAATTGTCTATATAATTTAAAATTAGATTTTAAAAAAGATTTCACCTAACAAATTATCATTATTTGATTGTGAAAGACAATGTTTGTCAGTGTCATCAAACACAATAGCTAGCAAAATAACAAAATGATTTTGTGTTTGTGTGTGTGTGAGTTTGTTCTTTTGACCATTTTATCCTTAGAATCTGTCCAGCATTTAGTTTGCTGGTTCTCAATCACCTTTGGACTAGCAATGGATTTATCCGTCTACTGCAGACATCACAGATACATCCAGACTGCACTGTCATACTTAAAGGGTTAGTCCATCACATTATCTGAAAAGGCAGACCAGAGACCAAAATCACCTAAAGAAAAAAAATATATATTGTAATAATAATAATAATAATAATAATAATTGTTGTTGTTGTTGTTATAATGTAATGCTGTAACAATGGCAAGATTATAAATGCCTTAGATGTTGAGTGCTGTTGCCAGCATTATTTAGGGATATAATGTTACAGTATCACTTTAACACATTTAAAACCAAATTAGCATCTATGAAACACAGTATGGTTTATGAAGACTGATGATGTGATGATTCTGCATTTCTCACAAAGGAGACTATGCCGCAGAACCCCAAGCCAGTGTTCTGGGGTCAAGGACTGGCACATGACCTGAAACCAGCAGATGGTCTTTACACTTAAGGGAAGGACAAGGGAATGAGACAGTGGATTACGTCATGTGATATCATGTACTCAGTACATTTACATGCACTAAGAGAAAATCTCATTTTTGCCTTAGTCTGGCTAAGATCAAACTTTATTCAGACGTCTATTGTGTATGCCACTAGATGTCTTATTACATGATATATTAGGTTTAGGATATTACATGGAGAGATGGACATGTTTAAGCATATGCAGCAAGCCTTCTTTCTGCCTAATATAGATTCTAAAACAACTCTGTAGCCTTTAGCATTAATTTAATACAGCAAGACTGTCTGAAAAGTTATGGCCACACGGAAAGTGGCCTGTAATTATGGTCTCAAGCATGATTATTTACCCATATGTTAATGCAGGCTAATAGAATACATGTGTGTAAAGATTCTCATTCATCCAGGTCATCTTAGTCAAAAGAGTTTTGTTGTAGCCAACTGGACTTCTTATTGAACTTGACAACGTTTTGTCTGTTACAACAGACTTCGTCAGTCAATTTAGTCAATAGAATACAGCTTATCAGTGACTGAGCCAAAGGTGAATTCTGATTTTGGTTTGGTTTGGTTTGGTTTGACACACTGATTTAATTCAAAGGGATATGTGATCCTATCAAGGTGACACGTACAGCAATACATTAATATTGAAGCAGAATGGCAGTTAGTAGCAAGAGCATAGTCTATGTTGCTTTCTCTATCTCTCTCTCTCCTGTTCCGATAGATTGGCCCTGAGGTTGGAATGCCTTGTGAAAGCCAGTGGGGGGCAGCATGTATCTGATCTGATTTGATCTGGTTTCGTTCTCACTCCTGAATTTGCTCCTTGTCTTTGATGCACGCTTGTGTTGGAAACCTATTGGTCCTCCACACCAATCAGAATCAGGATGTGCTGGACCTACAAACTCTTGAGACAGTTGATGGGACTGGATGTATTGCAGATGTCTGTCCAAGGGCTCAGTGGACATGGCTTGGGTCAGGGCCATCTTCTTGACTTGTCTAGTGGCTACAGCCAGGCCTACGTGTGTGTGAAAACAATCACTCATACAGGATCTTATGAAGAACATCAAGAATTGTGTCACATAAGACCAGTAAGATTTGATGAGGTACAGCCATCCACAATACAGTTGACAAAACGGTTTCAACATGTACTGGTCTTATCCTATTGTTTTTGTAAATCATATTTTGGTCATTCTGCTGTGTTTTGAATAATTTGAGAATGTTTCAGTTGGTTCAAAATGTAGTATTTCTAAGAAGGACAAAAATCGGTGTGACAGAACTGATCTGATTTCTACACGTCATATTTATCTCCTCCAGGTGAATTCTGACTCCATATTTGTTTTACTCCTAAAATATTTGTTGTGAAGATGTGACACAGTAGAAGATGTGTGAGAAAATATTGAAACATTTTTTTTCGCCTCCACAGGCAAGCATAATTCCATAAAGTAACGTTTTTTTAAAAAAGCCAATTGATTCTGTAAGAAGTGGGAAGAGTGTCTGTAATGCATGGTTTTATCATTTGTTTCAACTGTTGTAAATCTCCCCATCCTTGTGTGCCTCAATAGAATTAAAAATCTTTCAATCAAAATCAAAATAAAAAAATATTTAATGCATGACCATAAAGATATAAGGATATCCATTTAAGCCTAAATCATTTTAGTGAGCTACACAAATCTTCCAAGTGCTATTACAGTCTTTTAGAAAGAGGGCCTGCAAAATAACTCCTCGGGGAGTATATATATGCTATATATACCGTCTTCATAGGGACTCCATATTTACACACAGAAAAATATTCAAATTCATTGGAGTAAGTTTAGGCTGAGATCACTACAGTACAGTCCTCTCTTTCTTTCTCATCCTCTCTCTCTCTCTTTCTGGGATGTTTATATCCTGTGTAGCCTCCCTATGCCCAGTAAGGTCTCTATGCACAGAATAAGACACTTGAGACGTTACAGGACCCAAAATGAGGCCTGCACCGTATACTCAAAACACACACACACAGGCGCACACAAATGCAACACACATACACACCCACCAGCATGTGTCGCATGTCGAGTGAGTCTCCTGCGTGTGTAATACAACATGGCAACCCTGTATTTGGAGAGGTCTGTATCGGTGTGCATATCCTGTTCTCTCTGTTATCTCTCTCTTTCTCTCTCTCTCGTTCATGTCTTTGGGAAAAACATTATATTCTCTGTGTCCTTTTTTGAGAGTCTGGTGAGGAATTAATGTCACTGACTTTGAGAAACATCTGTAATGTGTCTAATTGTGCAAGACCATTGATGTACTTTTCATCTACATGTACAATCTGCCTGCCTACACTAAATAAACATATCTGTATATATTAATCAATACTATTTTTACTGCATTTTTGTACAAATATGGTAGCCATGTACAAGTAGTCAAACTGAATCTACAGTAGAATTAAAAGAGTTTGGTTTTAAAGAGTTTGGTATTTCTTGCTGTTTTTCTCTTGCTGTTCTCACATGTAAGGCAGACAGCTAAGCTCCCTGAGAGAATATTGTTTTCACCAAATATGGAGATAACATTATAAAAAATAATCAATGAAAGTATGCCTATAATATTGTACAGCTCAGTGTGTGTAACATTTCCAATTTGCTAGTAAAGGCGCGTGGCAACGAGGAATATTCAGAAATTATAATCTGAGGATTTAGGCGTGAAATTGCATCATGAATTAGCCAACCTCCGCCAACTCCCCATTCCCATGTAAAGCAGTGGGAAGCATTCGATGTCTGTGGCCGTCTGCAATTCCAACTTGCCTGGAGTCATATTTCCTCACTTCCATTTCCTTGGCAACAGACCAATTACGTGGCTGTGCTGTAAGCTTTTCCCAGAGCGTGTTTTTAAAACACTGACTTCAAATCAAGGAGCTGTCGATCACATTGATGTTGCACTTGCATGGACTGTTTATGTGAAACTCCCGAGAACAGTCCATCTGGTCAGAATCGAGAAGGGTATGGTTTAATGGCACTTTTTCGTTGGGACAGGGTAGTTTTTCAGCCTGTGCATGTCCGTTATCGGCCTATGGAGAATTTTATTATACAGGTAAATAAGGGAAAAATTAACTAATAGATATCCCCACAAAACTACCTCAGCTGCTGATTATTTACATCAAGGCAGCATTTTACTGCAAGTTGAAAAAGTCATGTATAAATTAGGGGTGCACCAATCCGATATTTGTAATTAAATAATAAATATCCAGGTTTACTAAGCAATCCAGTGTTAAACAATTTTCTCTACCTGCAGCAGTGCTTCTCAAATCACTTGAATGATAAATCGACCACTACTTTTCCTCGATTTTCACAGCCCTCGCATTTTGGGGGCATTAACCAGACTTGCCGGCCTAATGTTAGGCAACAATTGCATATTGCAAGACACATCTATAATTCAATGAAGGTTCTGTTCAAGTTGTTTATAAATATTTAGGGCATTCTTTACGATTACCAAACGGTCTATCATAGAGAAGATGATTCTTATTATAATTGCATTGACATGCAAGCAAGAAATGAAATTGCTATGCTGTAAATAAAGTCTGCTGTGATGTTCAGAGCTACATTTTCATAGAAATGTATTTGAGTACAATTTAAAGATTAAAGACGTGTATTTTTCGATTTTGTGATGTTTTGTGTAATGTTGTGTACTTGAATGCAACTTCAACAAAACATGGATGCTTGTTGTTGGCGGTGGGTGTCCTTATACGTTGGCTAATGTTTTTGCAACGAGAAGGAGACCAGTAGGGGGCGTCAGTGTTCCATACTGTTGTATTGAAACAGGGGGCTCTAAACCAATTCAGTAATCAGCAAGACTGGATGCTGGTGCATGTCTTTGTTCTTTGGTGAAGATTCGTTCTGCTTTTGGTAACTAGTTTTAATGGATCTGGATATTTTTATGCTGTGTGCAATGAAAAGAATAAGGCATTTCTACAGATTTCTGACAATATCATGTATGTTAAGAGATGTTTTATCATATCAGATCAAATACAAATTTTACATACATGATAAACGTATTTGATTCGTCTCCTCTATTTGATTTGTAAAAAAGTAAGATACATAGCCCATGTATTAATGTGTTAATGTAGATAACAGAAGCATCTGTATCTTTCATCAGTTTCTCTTCACCCAGCATTTCATTTCAGTAGGAGTGCTGAGGACTGCAGTGTGTTCATAGTCCACTAGATGGTGCTACAATACAAAACAAATCAAACCAATTGCCATGCATGACCCAAACCACCAATACTGATATTCTTTTTTTAATGAATAAGTTGCCACATTTCTCCTTGGCTTGGAGTTTCTTTTCTTGTCTTGTCTCCCCACACACACACACACATCCCATTCCACTGGCCCCTCCCCTGGTCTCCTGATGTCCTAGGAACATGTCATGGTCTAATGGTCTGGGCATGTGCAGGGGTCACGGAGGGGTGTCGAGGAGGACAGGGTGATAATGTGGCACGGCATGTGTGACAGAGAGGTCTGTCTGGAGGAGGGGTAGTTATCTGTAGGAAGAATGACATGCTGACATCTGGGGCAATGCAGCTGATTTGGAGCAGACAGAAAAACACACAGGTCTATACTTGGGTTTGGCTCTTAGTATACATGTAGGTACAGCATCTGTATTCTGTATTGCATGTAATGAGCATGACCAATTAGGAGTTGAATGTCTGTTTTGGTTGGCTTTATTGAAGGATGATGCACCTCATTCAGCAGGAGCAGGTATGTTAGACAAATCATTGTGGGGCCGCTGAATGTGAGTGAGTGGACACGTAGTGAATGTGAGTGAGTGGACACGTAGTGAATGAGTGAATGTGAGTGAGTGGACACATAGTGAATGAGTGAATGTGAGTGAGTGGACACGTAGTGAATGAGTGAATGTGAGTGAGTGGACACGTAGTGAATGAGTGAATGTGAGTGAGTGGACACGTAGTGAATGAGTGAATGTGAGTGAGTGGACACATAGTGAATGAGTGAATGTGAGTGAGTGGACACGTAGTGAATGAGTGAATGTGAGTGAGTGGACACGTAGTGAATGAGTTAATGTGAGTGAGTGGACACATAGTGAATGAGTGAATGTGAGTGAATGGACACGTAGTGAATGAGTGAATGTGAGTGAGTGGACACGTAGTGAATGAGTGAATGTGAGTGAGTGGACACATAGTGAATGAGTGAATGTGAGTGAATGGACACGTAGTGAATGAGTGAATGTGAGTGAGTGGACACGTAGTGAATGAGTGAATGTGAGTGAGTGGACACATAGTGAATGTAATGTAACGTGGCAGAGCTTTCATTAAAGCATTTATTTCTCTGTTTTTTGTGCTCTGTCCCTGGCAAAATACAAGAAAACCGGACTTGTCTAATTTTGTGTGATTCTTTGAAGCTAAAACATTACTATTTTAATGATATTGGATTAATTGTCCCTGATTTTAATCTCAGAGATCTGGCCACCGTAGCATATACTGACACTCATACGCATCCACACACATGCAAGTTCTCTGCTAGCTGCTCATGCTGTTCACTAGGCAATAACAGGCAAATAGAAATCAGTCATTGCAGCCACCCAACACCTGTGTCTCGCTGCCTACTAACAGGGACAGACATGGACTAAACTCATCCCTGAAGTAAGCTCCTGGCCATTGCTTCTGTCCCACTTCTGTATCCAAGAGCCTCACCGAGCTCGGCCGGTTTGGCAGGGGGAAAAACGTGGTCCCTGACTGAGGCAGCACCCCCTAATAAATCTCCATTTCCAAAACTCCCAGCTAGCATGGCAGACTCCCACTGATTTACTGCCTGGGACTCCAGGTGCCCCCCTGAGTGCCAGTACTGCCCAGGGCATCTGCCGTCTGCGCCACATAGCTGCAGAGAGAGCAGGACTGGCACCATCTACCTGAATGTGGGTCACTGAGATCTGGGGTGGTGGCTGGGGATTTGTTTGAGGGTGGGAGAGGGGAAGATGCTGTTATTGGGAGCATGGACAGGGCATGTTACTGATCCATTGCACTGCACCATTTGATCCAGCACCAACATTAGACTCTCCCCAAAACACTGGGTTCGGTTTTCAGAGTTGAAATGTTAATTCACAGCACCTATAGTACACCCAATGTTAACATGGACTGCTAAATGTCATGGTTTAATTCACTGGGCTTAGGTCACCTTGCACCTTCACATCATATAAATGAAATCCAAACGGTATTGGATTGCAGACCTTGATATAAATGGGAGACATCCTAAACCACCAGGCCTGGTCCAATGCTATTCTGAAATACAGATGTCACGTGTGACAGCACTGGACTGATGATCCACTGAGGGTTTCAATTCCTCCTCTGCCCTGTCCTCCACCTGTAAGCCTCCGTGGTGGACATGTGTGTCCGTGGCTCCATTGATCACCAAGCGTGTAGAACTGCTCTAGTGGAGGAGTCAGAATGACGTATGGGACACACTGCCGACTTGGTCTGCAAGGATCACCTCAGAACGAATGGGCTATCTTTGTGCCATAAAGTTTGGAGCTGCACTGAATGTAATGACAAGTTAATTGATTTATGACAACTGTTTATCCACACAAGTGACAGTGTGAGTATGTAAGTGCGTGCGTGTGTGTGTGTGTGTGTGTGAGTATGTAACACTGTTTGACAGGCTGTTCCCACCCATGGTTTGGCCTCAGGAGGGGAAACCAGCAGGAACAAACACACAAGCTCATTGACTCCTCACCAACATTGCCTACAGACACATCAAGTTTCTCCTTTTTGCATTCTTTGTTTACAATGGCGTGACACTAAAATCTCACTGAAGCCAGCGAACCTATCACAATAGTCACATCATGGTTCACACGAGTGCATCCAAAACAGAAACAACCCTCCCAGAGATCTGGGCACCATGTCGCTGCTGTCTACCCTGGAGTCAAGGCTGCTCTGTGGCCAATCAAGCTGGCTCTGCGTCTCAGCCAATCAAGTGCTGATTGGACAGGGGTTGGTCTGTGCTCCCCCGTCACATCATGGCCTTTCAATCAAGTCACTCCGCTCTTTGTCACACTTTGGGATGTGGTGTGTCACATTGTGATTGTATTTCGTGCAGTAGACTAGAGAGTCCTGGCAGCGCTTTGTTAACTCTTGCAAAATGAATACATCAACAGTTCAGGCATCTATGTCTGCTTATTATGTATATATTGTGTATATGGTGTGTATATATTATGTATATATTATGTATATATTGTGTATATAGTGTGTATATATTATGTATATATTGTGTATATAGTGTGTATATATTATGTATATCACGTGTCTAATTTTGGGAAATAAATAAATCTACAATGGATTGTAATCAAACGGGAAATGACTCCTCGCCATACCTGATAGCCTTTGCTGTTGTTTACCAAATGTGGACTATGCTTGTAAAAAGACAGGACTGAATGTAAACTGATTGTCTCTTTCATGTGCAGTAGGCTTTAAATAAATGGAGGATGAGGCAGTGTTATTAGTATTGGTGGTGGCAGTGGTGGGTGGCTGAAACTAACCTCTGAATAACCTGTTCTCATTAAAGGAACATGTCACTCTCCTAGAGCGCACTAGGGGGAGATAGCTAGCCCACTTCATTCAGCTAGCCCACTTACGTCATTTTAATGTCACGAGGACCGAATCTCCCCGGTGGAAGTGAACCAGTGATTTTAATGTCACGAGGACCGAATCTCCCCAGTGGAAGTGGTCCGGAGTGGTAAATCACTAAGCTGAACACACTCTGATCCTTGGAATCATTTAAATGCCCCTCTGTTCATCGTGGTGCTGATTATTATGGGGTAGTACATGGCAGTTGGATGGATTCTCCATAAGCGAAATCAATTTCCCTGAAAAATGGAACCGCGTGCACATCTACATCTCTGATATGTATGGTGATGTGTGCGCAATATTCAAGAGGGATTTTAAATACATTTTGAATGGTACATGTAAGGTGAAGTCTCTCCTCTTCCACTTAGAATATACATCTGCATGGACTGTATGACAAGAAGAGTGAAAGATAGAAAGGTGACAAGATAACATGTTTTTTTTTCTTTTTAAAAATACTGTTCACCGGCAGCCAAAGGCTCTGGTGCAAACTGTGTCTGATCCAATCACACAGAGGAAATTGAAGTTTGCACAGATGGCTGTATTTATCTGTGTTATATTAAAACCAGTCATCCACCACCGGAGCCCATCTTCCCTGTGTGTCTGAGGACCCATCACTTTTTTGGCATTACATGGAGCGTCACCTGCCATGTAATCACCCAACCCCATGGCCCTACAGTGCTTTGATCGCCTGAAAGTCAAACTTTTCCTCAATTTCTTTTTTTAATTTTAGTTATTTATTTATCTATTATTTGTCAAAGGCTGTTAGCAAAAAAGAGTGGCGCACTCTTTTTGGGGGATGGAGGGTAGGAGAGGTTGCGTTGAAAAGCATCAGAGAAACTTTTTTATTTATCCAATACCCGGACCAGAGAGAGGGCACTTTAATCTATAAAGGCCGCTATTCGTAATGAGATGCTCCCTTTCATGAGGCCAAGGAGAGAGAGAGAGAGAGAGAGAGAGAGAGAGAGAGAGAGAGAGTATCGCCAACATCCTCACCAAGCATTGGTTCTCTGTGTGGTACGGTCCAATCTTTCTTTCTTTTTTTTTTTTTTTGAAAAATCTAGCTAGCTTTTATTCTTTAATGGGGTCTTCCACTCAATAATCCTGTGATGCGAAGAGGCTTTCCAAAGCCAAGGGGAGAGGGGTTCTCTCTATCTTCCTCTCTTGTTCTCTCTCTCTCTGTCCGACTCTCTTGTTCTCTCTCTATATATCTTCCTCTCTTGTTCTCTCTCTATATATCTTCCTCTCTTGTTCTCTCTCTCTCTATCTTCCTCTCTCGTTTTCTCTCTCTGTCTTTTTCTCTGTTTTTCTGTCTGTCCTTGTCCTCCGCTCACTTTATTACTCTCTTTCCCCCATACTCCCTCCTTTGTTCACCCTGCATCCTCTGTCGTATGTGTGTGTGTGTGTGTGTGTGTGTGTGTGTGTGTGTGTGTGTGTGTGTGTGTGTGTGTGAATGTAAGTGTATGAGGCCAGTGCGATACCATTAACAGAATGGATTAACAACCCTGTAAAGGAGATATTAGTTCCCTGCTGCCAAATGTCAGTGCTGGAAAACCACAATAACACCAGGGCTGCATATGGCTGCTTTTCATCAAAGGTTTCTCAGAAGAGGGAAAGAAAAGAGAATCGATGAATAGAGAAGGACAGTTGTTCTTTGAAGGTGGAGGAAGTACCTCGTTACATTTGACTTTAATGTCAGTTAATGTCTGACAGCTTGTGCTTGGCTTGGTCTCATAGATCCCACAAAATTACACTCTTGCACATATGGGCAAAATACGCCTTTGGTCATTTGTGGGGCTGCTTTGCTAGTTTAACTCAGATGCCCAATGACATGGGCTACTGTGAACCAGGGTCACTACCCACCAAAGCACAGCATTAAAAACTATTCATCATTCCACAATGCAGGAAGGCAAACACTGACACTACACTTTGAATTCATTACACAGGGCCCTCTATTCTCTAAGGAGCAGAGCTGTCATTGGGAGTCCATACAGACCAAGTGCTTGGCTCATTTTGTGCAGTCATATTGTCAGGGAAGTAGAGCAGACAACTTGGAGAGTGTACTCAGGTCTAGGCATCACTTTGAAGTTGTTAAAATAGATCTGGGTTATGCTGAAAAAAACAAATGTCTCAGTTTGGTCACTGTAATTCATCATGTGGTTTCTTAGTGAATACTATTTCTTTTTTTATATCATGGACTGAATAACAGCATTGAATTGATCTGGAAAAGACCCTTAACGCAAAGTAATTAATGTTTCAATCATCAATGTGCTATTAGTCTCTCTTCCATCTCTCTTGAAATCAGTCGGCATTTAAAACAATTGCCCTTAATCAGCCTTTTAGTGCCTACAGTAAAATTTCGAATATACTTCATATCTTACTCCCTTGTTTAATCTTTAAATCATAGACAACCTATATTTTTACCTGTATCTGTAGAGTTTTGTTCTGCTCATTTTGTGAGATTTCTCCAGTCATTACTCACCTTTTTGCAAGGAGGAAATACTACTTGAAATCAGTGTCATTAGAGTTTTTCTCTTATTTCAGCTCATTGGATTTGGCCATGAACTTCACAACCCATAAACGCCTCTCTGCACACCACATTTCCATTCAGATGAGCACTGAAGAGGATCCTGTGCTGCTGCTTCCATCTGATTTTCAGCTAGTTTTGTCTTTATTACTGCCGTGCATTTCAGACTTAGATAGTCAATTTAGCCCCCAGTCGCACATTACAGATTCATTGTTGGATGGCAGTATTTTTTCAACTGGGTTGGAAAAATGCCCAATGTGACCACAAGGTCCCGATTCTAATGGAAAAAGTCGCAACAGTTAGATGGTGAGAGTGAAAAAGTCGATGTTGAAAACAGCTGATTTCCACCCAAATGACTCACCTCTACGGGACCAGGATTATAAATGGTTCCATTGCTGTGATAGTCCCCTCACCTAAGAAGAAATACAAATAGACAAATTATATAATTACTCTCTTGTACTCCAGTGCCATTCTGCCATGCAGTCGTACGATGATAGGACTACACTATTCCTCCACACTGGGCACACTTCACAGCTTTCTTCACAGTTGTCATTTCAGTTGCTGACAATCCTCAACATTTTCATGATCAACATGATCATGGTGAAACTGGACGTACCACACATCAGCAGTTTTGCTGTTGTTGCAGACTCATCTTTGTGGATGATTTTTTGCATTGTCTGCAGAAAGTAAGTCAACATACTTTAAGCAAGAATTCAGTTAACAATGGTTTGGATATGGTGAACACATTGATAGGGTGTTATGCAGTATCTGTCAGATGAAACACATCAGTGAGTATTGGTTTTGGATGTAGTGAGAGGAGACGTATGTTTTGGCAAGAGAGTAGCTGAGTTATTGGCCAATGTGGTTTGTGCCTGCCCCTCTTCAGGGGGGCACCAAAGAAACAAACCCTTTGAGCGACAGAAACCCCTATTCTGTATCAGCGTAGACTTTTCTAAAACACGCCACAGTTGTACGTGTTGAGTCAATGCAATTTTATGTATGGGAAAATAACATGGGGATTTCTAATAATTTAATTGCACCAGTAAAACTCTGTTGGTGAACTGTGGATGTTTTACCATACATATTGTTGCAATAGTTTCAAGTGGGTCATCTGTTTTCATCTGCCTTTAGAAGGTACATTTTTTTTTTTTTTTACATGGGAGCTAACAGCAGCCATAGATGTAGAATTAGATTATTGCTTTGGTTAGCTGTTAGCTTCCACATTTCCTGAGCCTAAGCTGGTGGCGTGCTAATAGTTTACACTGAGCAGTTAGCCTCAGGAAGCTCACATGTAGCATGCTTCACTCCACTCACTTTGTACCTAAGAACACCTCTCAGCTGTGTTATATTCATGGTATAGAAATGCCTCTCGGGGCTTATTGATAAAAAATAGGACATTAGTTCATTAACAGTCTAGACTTAATCAGGATGAGATGTGTGTCATTTCAGTTTCCGCTCTACTGTTTTGTAAGGAACTGTCCACTTGTCACATGCTTTATATCATTACCTAACCATTCCCATCTCAACCACTCTCAGAATGCTTAGATTCATCATCAGCATTTGAGAAAAAGGATTAAAATTTTGTTATGTGGCTTTACCGAAAGATCATTAGACCTAATTCACATACCACTATAGAATAAATCAGTTGTTAGAGAGTACAGTGTTTTATCTACACCTTTTAATTACCTTTACCTGGAACATAATCCTCAGCTAACACGGGCAATACCCTCAACAGACACCATAAGTGAGTCACCTGTCATGCCTCAATCACCTCTAACAAAGAGCTGACACAGGTTAAATAAGACTGTGGGTCTTTCTGCTGATATACGTTCAATCCTCGTGGCTGACTGATAGATTGCCATTCTTCCTCTGAAGCAAAGGCAGGAGAGCAGAAAGCACAGTTTTTATCACCAGAACATGGGTCACCATTGAAAGTCATGTTTCTCTTGGTCAAACCAAGAAATTGAACCTCAGGCTCTATTGTATTTGTGCTTGGCTTTCTCTGAATTAATACTGATGACTAACTACTGTGCCATTTGAATTGATGTGTGAACATTTGCTCTTCTATGTCAGTGTGCTAGAGCTGCAGTTTGTGTGCGTCCACACACAAGGCTTTTTAGAGTGCCCAGGCGTAGCCACCAAGGGCAAAGAGAGCATACTTACCGTTTCCCTAAATTGTTATCTATTCTCCCCGAGTCTTTCTGAGTATATATGGCCAACTAATGGACAGCGAGTTAGCTATGCAAAAAGCCACTTTGCAATTGGGACTGAGTGGCACTGAGTGTGGAGGGGCTAGTGTCACTGTGTGTGTGTGAGCATGTGTGTGTGTGTGTGTGTGTGTGTGAGCCTGTGTGTGTGTGGGGGTGTGTGTGTGTGTGGGGTGTGTGTGTGTGTGTGTGCAAGCGGGCGAGCGACTGTCTTTAGGGAGAATATATTATGCAGGAATCAACAGAGTGGGAGTGGGAGGTGGGACATTGATTTTAGAACTTGGAATTTCATGAATATTTCCATGCATAACATGGAGGAGGTGAAAACCTTCAAATAGGTTTTTTTTTTCGTGTGTTTCAGGTTTTTCCCTTCTTTAAAAATATGGAACTAAATGATTCTCTCATCCTGAAGCTTTGCTGCAGTGCTGGAATCTCATTGTCATTTCACATGCAAACAAGTACCTTAGTCTGAAAGCTTGGCAGGCTGCAGAGTCCATTTCTGAAATGACTTCAATGTATCCTGGTTTGATCAATGTGAAACACATCCCTCAACTGTGGCACCCAGGCCTCCACATCTCTGTCAAAGCTCCACTCACAGACACATATTCATTGAAATGAGAGGCAGCACAAAAGGGGGTCTCTGTGTTCAAGGATTGAACCTGGATTGAAATGTGTCTACTGCGTAATCGTTCCCCGGGTGATGACATTTGACTGCTGTGGCAATAACTCTCACCTTTAATCTCAGATGAGAAGTATGTATCCTTACTCGGAGAACAGTAAAAAAAATAAGGTCTTGGTCTATTTAATTGGATATGAATTGTTAATGGATCTGTGGTCCTTTTGGCTCTGTCTTGTGAGAGGTCTCATGAAGCCTTCTGATATTATGGGTAGGTTGCCCCAAGGTTAAAGGTCCTTTTGGCTCTGTCTTGTGAGAGGTCTCATGAAGCCTTCTGATATTATGGGTAGGTTGCCCCAAGGTTAAAGGTCCTTTTGGCTCTGTCTTGTGAGAGGTCTCATGAAGCCTTCTGATATTATGGGTAGGTTGCCCCAAGGTTAAAGGTCCTTTTGGCTCTGTCTTGTGAGAGGTCTCATGAAGCCTTCTGATATTATGGGTAGGTTGCCCCAAGGTTAAAGGGGAATACCAGGCTGCAGAAATAGATTTTGGCACTTCATATGAAGCACTGGAAACGGCAGAATTTCCCTCACTGTGCAACCTTCCTATAATGTATATAGCTTAATGTAAAGTGAACAGGACTATAACCATCAGAGAGAGAATGGATAACGGTTGGTGTTGGTGAGGTGTCTTCTACAGTGATAGAATCCTACAGGACTACATGTGGATGTAACAAATTGCAGCAACAGGGATCCCTTTAGAATGTAAGAGTCATTTCAGTGTAACAAAGGAGTGATGGAAACAGAGAATGTGTAAAAGAGGGAAAATGGGGGGTTGAGGAAGAGAGAGAGATGGAGAAAAGAGAGAGAGAAAGAGAGAGGAGAGAGAGAGGGAGGTGGTGAAATTAAACTGGGGAGAGGGTTTAAGCAAAGTCCCTCATTGGCATTCAAACCTCACATCTCAGATCAAAATATACAATAAATGGCAAGGCAAACTGGATTTAGTCTGCCAGATAACATCTGGATGTGATGTTTGAGAGGCCAGCTTTAAATAACCTGCACTCATCCACTGAAACACTCTCAAACATACACATCTCTGACTTAGGCTTGGCTGCCCTGCAAAGGGCTCTTGGCAAATGACACCCATCATAAAAACACACAAACGTGTGAACCTGAACATACGTTCTTGAATGTGGTTAAGCCTGTCTGGTGGGGCTGGACAGACTGAATAAGTGCATGAAAGTCTCAGTCTGACGGTCCTTATTGCTATGGAAATACAACAGCATACAAATGGACATAGAACCTTACATTATGTTTCACCTCACTGCCATTAGAGAATCATAAGTGCAGTACAGTACAGTACATGCTGAGTGACAGTTGCTAATGAATGCCTAACATCTAGGACATTTTCGCTGCTGTTCTTTAATTTATTAAATTAAAATGGTTCAGTATACTAACAAAAATCCCACTATATTAAATGTGGAGTTAATTAAAATTAGGCAACTGCATTTAATGAATGGCAGTAAATGGAACCTAAATGTTAAATGCTGATGTTGCATACCAGGGCATGATCTATAGATGGTAACACTGCACTTCTGCCAGGCAAGAGCATGTTAATAAAATGACAGGACGTAGATACAAAGATGTTTCTACAAATAAGAGAAGCTCACACTTGGTAAAAACTACATAGGAGCATCTTCGTAGAAGCCACCAACAGAGAATATAATTGCACATTCAATATATATATAAATATATGTTAATAAACATTTATTTAAATCTTGTTCATCATGTACAGGAGGTGAATAATTTAATTCAATTTAGAGGAAAATACTTGCCCAACTGCAGCGTCTTGCTAGCTTATTTCTGCCGTTTGTTCAAAAGACCTCCGGGGGTGTTCAGACTACAGCGGCTCTCTTACTTTCCTCTACAAATTCACTCTGTGAACACACTTGTTTTTGAAAACAGGATCTGTAAAGAAAGAAAAAGGCATTTTGTTGTTTTTGAAAACAGGATCTGTAAAGAGAGAAAAAGACATTTTGTTGTTTTTGAAAACAGGATCTGTAAAGAAAGAAAAAGACATTTTGTTGTTTTTGAAAACAGGCAGGAAAAACAGGAAAAATACATTTTGTTGATTATGTTGGGCTAATGTGGTCTTGGAAAATGGCACTTCTTCAACCTGCAGAGTTGGAATCACATGCACATTAAATATTTACCCCATTGTGTGTTTCCTTTATGTGTGGGGTTTCAGTATTACTGCTATGTAACCAAATACTCTATGATGCCCATTTATTTAAGTAGGAGGCCATATTAAATTAAATCCTGCAAAATCGCTTTAATTTTAATTTTTGTTCATGCAAATATGGTTAAATATATTAAATACACAGGTGCACAATATACATGCACCTGTGTGTGTGTGTGTGTGTGTGTGAGTTTCTGTATGTGTGTATATGTGCATGATTAGAATGTGTGTATGGGTTTCTGTATTTGTGTGTAAGGGTTTCTGTATGCGTGTATATGTGAATGGGTTTCTGTATGTGTGTGTAAGGGTTTCTGTATGTGTGTGTATGTGTAAGGGTTTCTGTATGTGTGTGTATGTGTAAGGGTTTCTGTATGTGTGTGAATGGGTTTCTGTATGTGTGTGTATGTGTAAGGGTTTCTGTATGTGTGTGTATGGGTTTCTGTATTTGTGTGTAAGGGTTTCTGTATGTGTGTATATGTGTAAGGGTTTCTGTATGTGTGTATATGTGTAAGGGTTTCTGTATTTGTGTGTAAGGGTTTCTGTATTTGTGTGTGTATGGGTTTCTGTATGTGTGTGTATGTGTAAGGGTTCCTGTATGTGTGTATAATTAGAAATAGCAAAAACCTGAAATGAGCCAGCTGAACACAACTGACTTTACTCAATTTACGTGCCGGCTCTGGATTTTATATGCATAATGGTCCACTGGTGGGTCCTTGACTGTGAGTTGACTTATAGACTCTCTCAATGGGAATATTCCAGAAGGACACATAAAAAAGCCTGTAAAAGTGCATTAGCTGCCTCCACTGAAACCCAAGGTGTGTGAGTTATAATGGCCGGCACTCTCTCTGTGTACTTTGCTGTCTCTGCAGAGCAACACTGTAGCCTCCCCCTGGTCACCTCCACACTGTTTCCCATCAGTACCTTATAAATAATTAATGCACACACTCTACAGGCCTAGCTACCCAATGAGAACCTCCTTCTTTCTCCTTCTGTCTGTGCAGGTCAGAGAAACTCATCATTTTAATGGTCTCTTCTTTCTTTGGACCCTTGGAAAAAAACAACAACAAAAAAACAAGTCCCTATGTCATCATTAGCAGCAGGGAATTTATGAGAATTACTTCAGGAGGAGTAGGCTACACTGAGTTTGCTAAGTACACACCTACAGCCTACAATGGGAGTTGTGCAATGTTGTAGGCCTATTGTCTGTCATGAGATACTTTTTCCCCATAGTGAGAGTTTCAACTTACCGTCTTACCTTTCAATACACCTGTTCATGTGGTTTGTCACATTATTATCTTTTTTTCAATAAATTTACAGAAAATGTGTCAGATCATGATATGTTGTTACCAGGTGTTGTTTTTGCCTGTGCAAAATACAGAGTGACAGAAATGGCACAATCAGTTCATCAACAGTAATACTGTTTGTACACCAAGCATTTTATTATACATGTACATATGTGTGTGTGTTATACATATGTTCCATTTTACCTGTCATGAATTACCTGTCATTACATGAGTCCTGTTTCAAAGACATAGAAGCATCTCAAAGCACATATAGAAAAATCTTTGGCTTTGATACCTTTTTCACAAGACAATTAAGGGGAATATCTTTTCAGGAACACAGTATACAGTATACAAATATCCATGACTGATAATGCATAGGTTTACAGTTCTCCATTTTCTCAATTACCTTTATATACTAACTGCAAAATGTTACCATGGTGAAAAAAATACAGCACATTAAACGGCATTGGCCTAATGGTTGTTTTTCTAAGAAAATAGGAATACATAGGAATTCCAACAGAATGTCTTTTGCCCAGACATCCACTCAAGAGGGATATTCTGGAGCAAATAATCCCATAGCCCTCGAGGTTTGAAGTCGCAGGTTGCTGTCAATAGGGAAAAGGACGAGGAACACCATGACTATGGCTTGATTCACACCAGAATATCACTTGGTCCATCTCTCTTGCACTACCATTTAGAACCCCAGAGCAATGGAAGCTCTACCATTTAGTACCCCAGAGCAATGGAAACTCTACCATTTAGTACCCCAGAGCAATGGAAGCTCTACCATTTAGTACCCCAGTGCAATTGAAGCTAGTGGATACTGTCAGGTAACTTGAATCAGATAAAATTCTACCTATAGTCCTTTAATACATTGTAGTGTATGTATTTTACTGTGATCAATATTACAGGACATGTACTTTATTTTAGTATGGGTTCTGATGTTTGTGATGAACATGATCACATCTTCGATCCAGTGCTGTCTTCCATCTTCCCAGGGCCAGGCTTTGATAAAGAGACCAAGACCATTTCCATAATTGATCTATTTCTGTGTGAATTAGGCCATACAGCCAGACATGTGAGATGCATGCTGCTCGCAGATGGAGAGAGAGAGAGAGAGAGGGAGAGAGAGAGAGGGAGAGAGAGAGGGTGCACTGGAATGGGCCCATATAAATCTGTGATGTGTCATGACAACCCTGCAGAAACATGCTAGTCTTTCAAAAGGACTTGATTTTTTCCCTCCATATTCTCATGTTTATGCTGGGGAAAATCAATTAAAATGTTCATTTCTGTAGATGTGTATCATGTGTAAACTCATACAGATCTTTCTGGAGTTTTTTTTTTAGCTCTTCTCTTTTATTTTCTGTGAGCGACACATAAGCAATACCATGAACAATACCATGCACACTTATATCATGAACAATACCAATACCATGCACACTTATATCATGAACAATACCAATACCATGCACACTTATATCATGAACAATACCAATACCATGCACACTTATATCATGAACAATACCAATACCATGCACACTTATATCATGAACAATACCAATACCATGCACACTTATATCATGAACAATACCAATACCATGCACACTTATATCATGAACAATACCAATACCATGCACACTTATATCATGAACAATACCAATACCATGCACACTTATATCATGAACAATACCAATACCATGCACACTTATATCATGAACAATACCAATACCATGCACACTTATATCATGAACAATACCAATACCATGCACACTTATATCATGAACAATACCAATACCATGCACACTTATACCATGAACAATACCAATACCATGCACACTTATATCATGAACAATACCAATACCATGCACACTTATATCATGAACAATACCAATACCATGCACACTTATATCATGATCAATACCATGAACAATACCAAAACCATGCACACTTATATCGTGATCCTGTAGGAGTTAAAGGATTTCAAAGAAATATACAGGGACCTTGACTGAACCTTGCGGCATTCAATCATTTGGTCGAAGGTAACCTAGGTGTGCGTTAAACCTGCTGACCTGGGATGTGGAAAAAATTTAACACCATCCCCCGCTGTCTTGACACAGTCATTTCCAATAGGTGATTACCTGTGACATGCATTCCTGAGGATCTCATATAAACCCGCCCTACTCTTGTCATAAACTGTAAAATGATTGATGGGATTTGAGTTTACGAGGTGGTGACTACATGATTTCAGCCCAAAGATATGCCGCCTCGTTTTAAAATAAAAAAAAAAACACATCAACCTGCATGCCAAGGAATCCGTCTGCAATAAACACCTCTGTGCTCTTGCATGTTATTTAGTGTTGCTTGCCTGTTTGTGTTTTTTTTCCAGCCACGACATTTCACAATCCCCTCCTCCTCTTCCCAGCACCACCACCACCACCCCTATCTCATGGTCAGGCCCTGAGGCGAGATTGCTGGATCAGCAGGAGCAGGAGCAGGAGCAGGAGCTGGGCATGGCCCCTGAGGTCACTGACCTCCATCTTGGCTCCCATCAGTGTAGATAAAATGCTTTAGCCATTTAGCCATGGCCATTCAATCCCCTGGTCAGTCCAGCCAAAACAAATGGGCCAAACGAGCCTGTAAGTCTTTCATGTGGACCTTGTGGCTAAAGCCAAAACAAACAGGCCTGTAAGTCTTTCATGTGGACCTTGTGGTTAAAGAGCAGTGAAAAACAAAGAGAGAGTCGAGAAGTTTGTCTGCAATGGCTCCAAAGCTACTGAAAAAATCAGAAAGTCAGGTAATCCACTTTATCGCATTACCACACTCATGTTTCCACGGTACGCCGTGTGACGAGTAGAGACGAGGAAACTGATAAAGTTAAAAAGGAGACTAATTAAAAACAAGCAAGGAGAAGAGCCCTACGCGTCTTGATCGGCTGGTGCCTACAAAAATCCTGTGACGTTGTTTGAAACAGCACTATCTCTGTTTGTCAGCCAGCAAACAGTGAATGGAGAGTCAAGGCAGATAATTAACACACACTGAAAGGTCTGAAGCCTGTCTCTTGAGGCAGCCTGAGGCTGATGAGAGGGAGAGAGAGAGAGGAGGATAAAACAACACGTAATAATTAACAACAAATAAGAGACATATATTTCCTCTTGCCCCTTTTCCATGTACAGCTCAGCAAGGTTCACAGAGAGCACCACAGAAATCTTAATCGAATCCCAGAGGCCAAGTCTTATGCAACATCCACACAAAGCAGCTTTCCTGCTCTCTCAGGCGAGGCATTTTTATACTATCAGCCTTGCATACAACACTGAATGAGATAAATCTTAGAGCAAAAAATATGGATCGCTTTGGGCCCCACTGAGAGTGGAGCATACAAGGCTTGTGGATAACAGGGTCAAACTCGGTCTAAATGATCACCAGCCAAACCTTTGACTGCATGGCACGCGACTGATTCTTTTAAAATGGTTGCTTCCCCTGACAAAAAAACAGACCATATTCATCTTTTTCAGACAAAGAAGTGATTGAAGAAACTGCTGCATCCTCTTTGCCACCGCTCTGAAGAATCATAAGCTGACTATTAACAGAAATCCCTTGCTGTAACACTCTAGTGATCCTCTTATTTGAGGCTCTTCAAAGGTCCCCACCACAGAGCCCTCAAAAGCATTAGACCTATAGCCTTTTGAGGAACCTGACCTGCGACAGGTGAATATGAAGCCTTTGAATGACTCAGTGGCCAATGCATCTGAGTCACAGTAAAAGGCATGAAATAGCGTCTGACAGTTGGCAGCACCTTCAAGGGTTCTTGCTGTGACCGTCATAGCTTTCCATATGGGTTAAAGAACACTTTACCACGAGCCAAGGAAACCATTGTGCATGATGTGCAAGATTTAGGGATTGTGAACACACACATGCACACACACACACATACACACACAAAAACACACACACACAAAAACACACACTGAGACACACGCACACACACGCTATAGTCCAATGTATCATCTGAATTGCTCCCAAGCTGCACAGAGGATAGTCTTTTCATGATGACCAGTTTGCATTATTTATGCAGAAAATAAAGTATGTTACGGGCAACAGCAATAACACTGAGATAATAATCAGTGATGTAATTTCATTCACAAAGCAAAGTGAGCACCAAGGGGATTTATTGCAGCGCACAGAGGCACCAACATTATTGTGAAAGACTGCAAAGAAAATACACTAAATAATATTCTAGATTTTGCACAAAAAGTGCACAAATGCATAAGGCCTCAGCACACTGCTTTGTATGAGAGAAGTGATGGAACAAGGAACATCTAATGCACACACACACACACACACACACACACACACACACACACACACACACTCACACACACACACGCATATGGAGCTGTCAGCTGGATCAGGATCTAAGTAATGACACAGAAAGTCATCATTGGGACTTCAATAGCAGTTCTTTCTTAATTAACAGGCCATTATGACTCACCTTTCATCTTGAGGTGAGTCTGGTGAGTCTTTCATCCTGAGGTATGTCTGCTATCAGTGCTATGGCTAAACTCTCCATTTACAAATGACCACAACCCATTAACCTCTGCAGTTATGATGGTGGTTATTATAGATGTCCTCTTATTACCCACCCATCAGCACATTTTGAATTTTAATGACCACACATCGGACAGTTTATAAGTTAATCACACCATTTGGTCACTGAGTGTAGCCCTGAGCTAAGTGTACCCCTCAGCTGTGCTGTAATCAGGGTATACAATGGAATATTATTACATTGGGGGCTCTCAAACTTTCTTGAGCTGGGACAGTTGGGTTTTTTTTCCCAAGGACCCCTCATAATTACAACAAAAGTTTAACCATGTAAGATTATAGTCATTTGTTCTTTCAGATGCTTTTAAACTCTTATTCTAAAAATAGAATATAAGCATCTGAAAGAACAACAACAGTTTTAAATTGGCTTGTTATTGCATTTGGCAAAACTTGACAGTGCAGGACAGAAAAGGATTGTTTTTTGTCAAATTTAAGCCTACTGTTTTAAAAAATACTGTTTCTGTTTATGGAACTAATAATAAATAATATTCATTTTCCTTGCAATTAACGTTAATGTCTAAGGAAAGATCAATCTAACATATCAAGTAGCATAATTTGTCACTAATGTTGTGCTGATGGGTGTAATTAGCACAATGTAATTGGGCTCTATACTGATCTCTAGTATTTTTCTCCCAATAAAACAAGTTTATACTTTGTAGCAAACTTCCTCATGGACTCCCTTTATATAATATGTAATTATATAATATATCATTTTTGAGATGTATGGTCACAAAGCACAAACTATACTCTGCAGCAGTCCTCTGAGGAGTGCATTGGGTGAAAGGAGTGTGAGACTCAGAGGTATGAAGAGCCACAGGCCAAACGGAGGAGGTGATCTGAGGTAAGACAAGGGGGATGTTGTCAGGGAGGAAAGCATGACCTACTTTAATGGGAGAGGAAAACATTTAATGAGTGGTGGAAAGTCTAGAAACCACGGGGTCTGCTGACATGATGTGCATTTTCCAAGCAGCTGTCAGAGCTCTCTTTCTCTCTCATAAATCTCTCATTACAAAGCAAACAAATCAAGAATCACTTAAGCTGTCAATTACATCCACACTATCAAAGCAAGCCTGTGAGATAAGGAGAAAGTTCAGCGCTGGTGAGGAGAGAAGCCAGTTGAGGACACTTATTTGGCGCTATCAGGCAGCAATAGATGCAGGCGGTTTAAACATGAAAATGAAGCCACTGAGTGATAGGCGTGATATAAATCTCTAGCAGATAACCCATGGGGAGGAGCCATTAAGGTCAGTGAGGCCATCAATACGGCTGAAGGAAAATCCTCCCTGATACAGGATATCAACCTATTTTTTAATATGATAGTTCTCCCTGAATCGATATTTAATGGATTAACACAGGATTAACAGAGGGGATTGGCCTCATCATAACACAACATTATGGAGGAGTGCCAGCCTTGTTAATGGATACATTAACCTTGCCACAGAGCAACACACTGCATTTGTGTGTAGGCTAGACTGAGCACCATAGATGCTGACAGCAAAGACTTTTCATTGTCATTTTTCATTTCATGCTCATTTTACACAAGCCTTTGGTATTAGTCGTAAAATTTAATGATGCATTATACATCTTTACACAGATACACAATCAGCAAATTTGTAAAAACAGCATAGTATTTACACTAAAATCCATATTACCAACTGTACATTTGGGGCTTCGTAGTGTAAGCAAGACACATAATTTTTTTGTGAAGGAGTCCATGGATGAAAGGTCTCCTCTGAGAAGTATACGCTCCTCTGTTTGAAACTGATTAGAGGTCTCCAGTGCTCATTGATTGGCAGTGGTTAGCTTGCTGCAGATGTTATAGATAACCTCCCATTAGAACTCCCTGAGAGAGCTAACTCAATTGCAACAGTAAAATAGACCTAGCTCATAATTTGCAGCAATATCTTACTTAACTGACATTGATCTTTCATCCACTCTCATGAGAGCACACACAATGTGCTGCAATGATGCTGTTCAGACTTCTTAACAAATCTCATCAAAAGCTTTTCTAGTTGCTTTTTAGTCTTGAGATATATATATATTGTATTTGTATTGTATTTGTATATTGACACTATTGATGGAAGGGGTCAACCCAGTTATCTTGAAATAAGCACAAAGTAACTGAACCTGTTGAGCATCACAGGTTACATTGATTTCAGTGAGTCGTAGTTAGCGTGCAAAATGTCTGTAAACCCTGGTCACATACATTATACATTGTGTGACTGAACAACAATAACAAAAGTGTCTGCATTATGGCTTGAGATGTAGCTTAATAATACTTACAAACAATAACACAAGTGTTAAGTATACAAGAGAAGCAGCAGCATGAAAAAGAGTAGAATAGAAGGAGGAAGGAGGAGAAGAAAGGGATGAGAAGGAGAGACAGTGCTGGAGAAGACAAGATACGAGTCATAGGAGAGAGAAGCAATCAGAGGAAAAGGAGGGAAAGAGAACTGAGTGAGTAGGAGAGCTGCCTCGCCTATTTACTTAAGGTCAGTGTGGTTGACTGCACAGAGATACAGCATCCGAATAGTCAGAGGATGCACAATAAGGGCCTCTGGTCATGGAGAGATCCTCTGTGTAAAACCAACTCCAAACCTGCAGCTAATAAAAGACCCTACTACTTAATGAAAAGATGCTCGCCAGCTCACCATTCCTCTGATTTGCCAAGGGCTCTGCACAGCAGCCATTCCAGGGAGGGGCTGTTTCCTGGCATGGAGGATACTACATATGGTTGGGTTCGCTGTAATTAATCTGGGTGGTCTATATGACACATATGACAATTTGTTTATATGAACATGAATATTCAGATTGCTTTGAGAAAGACGAAGACAGTAAGTGGATTATTTCATGTTGTGCCCATCATCAGCAGCAGAGTGCAGTTTGAGAACAAAATGAGAAAGAGAAAGAAATAAAAGTCTCATGTCTATTAGTCCCATTCTGTTTCTCTGTTGTTATTGTACCATGACCGTGGCAGACTGTACCTGTTGGTCTTCTTGAAAGACGCTGTGAAGAAACAGCAGACAGACAGATTTGGTCAAAAACTAATATCATTTGAAAGAGCATCTGTCCAAATATCCACAAACAGCTGGGAAACAGATGCTTGAAAAATGAAGGACTTTCTTTGTGCATTAGAGGAAATGCACAGTCTGTTAAGAGGAATGGCATACATACTGTATGTAATGTCTCTTCCAGTGGCACACACACATGTATGGTGGCCAGCGGAGATGCCAGGGGGGTTAGGATGATTCTAAGGGCCTGACACTGACAGGGGGCCCCAGAGAACATTTGAATATTATACTCAATGTCTGGGGGGCCCAAAATTATTTTCTGTCAAATTTCTGGTGGAGCCCCTGATGGTGGCACTGCACATGCTGCTTGTGCACTGAACGATGTTCCCATTACAGCCATTCCTACAATGCCAAAGTACACTGCATTTTTTCCTGATAATATCCAAGCTTCTCTATGACTTAGTCCACAAATGGACTGAGCAGTTCTCTCTCTGCAAGTGGTAAATTGCCACTCTGAAATTTTGCATTATGAAGGAGAATTTTCAAATGGACTTTTTCCCAAAACACCATGCTGTAATATTGGGGCCTCAGGCTCATCTATTCAATCTCGATGAAACATATTAAGTGGGGGGTCTTCTGTGGGCTACCTCACCTGATGCAATTTTTCATTAGGGGATCTGTGAGGGAGAAAGAGGGTGTGTGTGTGAGAGAGAGAGTGCATGTGCATGCACACACACACACATGCACACATGCGGGGGGGGGGGGGCAAAGAACAAAACAGACCAAGTGACAAAGAAAGACACAGCACAAGAGCTACCAGTGAATGTACAAAGAGGTAGTGAGGAAGTGGGGGTCTTTAATAAAAAAAAAAAAAATCAAATCAAATAGAAGCTTTAGACATATGGCAGGAATCCCCCCGCAAAGCTGTGATTCGTATTCATAAGGGAAGGAGCTGGAAGCAAATAGGAATTTCATATTTGATACAGACAAATTTGCTCAGAGGCTCAGACTCCAGACTTATTGGAGGCGGGAGCAATCCCAGGGGTGTGTGCATTGCTTCAAAGGAAATTACCACTGCCTTTAATTTTAGTTTCTCGTTTTTTCTTTCTGTTATTCTGTAATCTAAATTACCATGCAAAGAGGCATGTTAGATACAGTGCAGACACAGAAAAAATTTTCACAGTACGATGTTAAAAATAGTTATCAGTTGTTGAAAGAATCTGAATAGGTTATATAACAACAGGTAGTTCTACATGTAGTTACTTGCAGTATCATTGTTGTGGACAGTATAGTATCTGCTTACTACATGTTGTGTCGCATAGAGTCTATTCTGAATTAGCAATTGATCATATGAGATTAGCTTTCACAAATGGCACTACAAATTGCTATTAGTCAGATAAGTAACACCAGCCCACTGCCCAGGCCTGTCATGAGACATACGAGCTATGGTAATTTTTTTGAACAAAATGAAAGTCTCTGCAATACCCACACACTTAATCACACTTGATGAAACTCTCCTCCTTTTTAATTTCAGAGGAGGTGCCTGGAGGGAGGCAGTAGGAAGGGGTGAGCGGGCTGGGGTGTGTGTGTGTGTGTGTGTGTGTGTGTGTGGGAGGGGGGGTTATCATCTTAAGGCCAAGGCCACATTATTATTCCTACTCTGTGGTAAAAAAGGGTGCAGCGTAGTTCACCAGTGCCCACAGCACAACAGCAAAAATACATATTCAATCAGTCATGGCAGCCACCTTGCCCTGATTACTACACGTGTGAGCTTTTTTTACAACCATCATGAATACTGTCACCATTACCCTCAGCTCCAGAGTGCAGGGAAACTGTTTTTTGTTTGTTTGTTTGTTTGTTTTTTTTGTCACCGGTGAGGTTGTGGAGGTGGATAACACACTTTCAATAGTGACAGCAGCACTGGTGCCTCACCCACACATATACAGGACAGAGAGGGAGCAAATCAGTGGATCTTCTGGGGCCAGGTGAGTGCATTTGCACAACCAGCGGACTGAAAGGTTCTCACAGGCTTAAATCCCCTTCTGATGGTGGTGGGTGATTATCCCGCAGCGCCAGGTGTTTTAGAATGAATGTTATTTCTGGCCTCCCCGAGATAACTTTAATCAATTTCAGACTGGGTCCAAGAGATTTAATTCAATTTCATGTTGCTATGGAGAAGGGCTGTTTTTTTCTTTCAATTACGTTTTCTCTCTCTCTTTCACTCACTCTCTCTTTCTCTCTTGAAAGGAGACTGGGTGGTTTTAATCACCTCATCGCAAAGAGCCTTGAGTGAGTGAGTGAGTGATCCAGGGTGTATGTTTGCCTCACATACGATCACACCAATCTCGCTGCCAACCAGTCCGATTGCAGACATCACCCCCCATCATTTTTTGTTTTGGCCCGCAGCAAAGGCTGTCTGTTCAAAAATGGAAGATTATTGATAGGGAATAATTACATTTTTTGTCCCACTGAAAGAACGAGTTTGCCAAGCCTTGCTGGTGGCCACAGCAGAGTGAGTGTTTTTGGGCTATAGGCTAATGAAAGCCTTTTTTTAAGCTTTATCACTGGTTTTACTCTCTAGCAGACTTGATGTGATGGTTTGGCTTTCAGGTCAAATTCATAATAGAACTTAGAAGTTCTCCTGTTGAGTTAGCAAGAAATGTGTTAAATCTTTTGTGGACAAGTGTGGACTCAAAGTTCTTCAAAAATGATCTTGAAACTTGCTTGTCTTTTAGTTTTTCCTTGGCAAACACTCTGTGTGAACTCTTCTTTCTTCAATCAGTGAAACCTACCAGTACATGAGTTTTCGCCATCTCAACAGTGTCTTGGATCGGAATCAAACACTGGTAGTCTTTTTGGTAGTTCTTTTTAAGTCACGCAATAGACAAACAAACTGTGCCATACAGATTTTCTTAAGAGCCGACAGCAATCCCAGCCACATACTAAAAAAAGAAAGGCCTATTCTTCTAGGTCCCCAAAGGCTATGGGCTTTGCATCTTGAGCGTTGCGGTTTCCAGAAGCCCTTTCTTCTGTTAGCTCAGAGAGTCTCTCCCTAGCATCTCAGAGCACAAATCCCAGATTCACCATAAGCCCCCTAGTCTGCAGGGGGACTTGCAGCATTTACTACAGAGCACCACTGACAGAGTGGGGGGGGAGGGGGGGAGAGTGACAGAGAGAAAGAGAGAGAGAGAGTGAGAAAAAGACAGAAGGGGAAGAGAGAAGGAAAGACAAGTTGAGAGAGAGATGAAGGGTGAGACAAAAAAGGGTGTATGGGGGATACACACCATCCTGGCATTTTGTCGTATTAATCACCATATGGGCCCGTGCACAGGCTAGGAGATGAATCTCGCTGATCACCTCCCATCACAGAATCATTACGTGGCACGTAGGGATGATTCTTCTTATTAACAGATAACCCCTAGCAGCTGCTGACTTAGGCCCCGTACATGCACTGATGGTGAATTATCTGCGGGGAGTGCTTAATGGAATCCCACAACTGAGCTTGCACATCTTTTCTCTCTCTCTCTCTCTTTCTTTCTCACACTGAGACGCCACCGGTTCCAAATGCCAGCTCCCCTTGTTGGGATACAAAATTCATAATTTCTTTAGCATGCAGGGGCTTTGTGCGCTGCCAATGCAGTGTTAACACTCTAAGCCTTCGGCAGACACACTCGTTTCATCGCATTTAATTCCTAGTCTTAAATCATGTTACACTGTCACTGTGCCAAGGTAGGACTCCTTGGAATGGCACTTTATGAACCAAAATGATGGATGTGCTTATGATATTAATAAAAGCTATCATAGTTTTTAAAATACATCCACTGCTCTCTAGGATAAACTGCCATTGACATACTGTGAGGATACTATGCTGTATGGGATGGAAATTGAATGGGAGCATTTCTCTCTATTGTACAGGCTCACACAAGGGGAGATCTGTCTCATAAGCATGCTTCAGTGCTTGTGTGTCAGAAGACTCTGGCTTTCACATTCCCAGAGAGTGCTTTGAGCTGGTCACAGATGAACAACTGCACACAGTTGAACCTCACTGAAATCCTGATGATAGATTTGTCTCTGAATCTGATTTATTTGCTGGCTGCGGGAGCATTTATTTTGTCCTGCATTTTGCCTTCTGCCCACAAATAGAAGTTGGTGAGACGCGGTAGACTTGTGGACATGAGCCTCCCGCTGTCCACTTCACAATGATACTAAATGTGACAAGACCCACTAAGGATTGCTCTCACTGTCTCTCTCTCCCTCCCATACAAAACACACACGCAGAGAGGCAACGACACCCACACACACACACACACACACACACACACACAGACAGACACACACATGCACACACATGGACACACACACACACACAAACACGCAGGCTGAGTGGAGGAAAGCATCAGTATTCAGACTGCTTGCTGGACCTCTACCCTCCACCTTTGGCAGTGCCCAGACTGATTGCTTCTCATAGCGTTTGTGTCCTCCTTGGATCAAGACATCCATTCCCCCTGCGGCTCTGGCACCTAGGTGCCCAACCCAAACAGCTCCATGATGATAATCACGACTCTGCTGGGAAAGACCAGTGCCCCTCTGCAGTCAATAACTCAGCTTCTCACCCTCACTGCCACAGACCACAGGCTGACCTCTGCATTCTGACTCCAAATCTATGAGACTGTGTGGGATGGTGCCAAAGGAAAATTTTTAAATGTAAGGGGCAAGGTGTCTCTCAAATAGAAAAGTAAAAAAAAACACTGGATTGGACTCCCTGATGTGATGTGATTTTCTGAGCAAAGTAAAACTTTCAAAATTCTTCCACCAGTTTTCAGTTTTTCTTCTCAAATATCGTAATAAACGTGTTTTATTCCCCTTCTAAGTTTCCCTGTCTGAACACATTCATTTTTATCAACGATTCATTCTAATGAATCCCGGCAGGCTGATATCAGATGCATATTTTAACAGCAATCTGAGATGTTGACATTTTAAATCAATATACAGAGTAAATTCCCAATTTGGGGTTGAGCACTGATTCACAGTAATCAGTCTGACAAGCCCCACACTGGTCATCTGACTGATGATGGCTATAAAATCATTCATGAATCATTTACACAAAATGAAAATACACACGTGCACACACACACACACACACACACACACACACACACACACAGAAAGAAGAAGAAGAAGAAGCCTTGAATAGGCTCAATCATTTCATTGAAGGGGCTGGAAAAGGACTATTACAATCAGACTGTGATTGTAAATGTACAATAGCCCGGACCAGCCTTCTCGTCCACCATAGGGGAAATTAGCCCTGGACCAAAAAGGCAGAGATGGCAGGCCCATCGTTCCATTCCCAGTGTGTCAGATGAATCTCCAATTGCATCACAGTAACTCCAGTGGGAGAGACCAATCGTAGAACAATGTGTTGAATGTGGGGGTCAGCCATATGGGACCCTTACTGCTCTTCCTCATTGAGCCAAACTACTTTGGGCCATGACACACTCCTGTTTAGAGTCTTAAAAGGTCAACTATGTGGGTGTTAATAACAGGGTTCTTTATAATGTTCAGCTAACACTAACAGAAATGATCATGAGATATGGTTTATTTGACTCCTAATATTAAATTCTGTAATTAGCATTCTACACTTTTATTCACTATCAAATCACAACCTGTCTACCAAAGTAATTGGGAATACATGAATCCATGCCATATCTCGATTGTGTTGCCTTAAGAGAGCTCTCTCGGAGATCAGATTCTGGTAACAAAATGGACACAAAGGTATTCTCTCTCAAGTCTGTTTTCTCTCCACACTCCGTCCATATGGTAATGAGTTTGTCAGGCCTTATTCGACAGTATCCATAATTGCCACCTGTTTTGCATTCACAGGGCCTGAGATCAATGAATGAGATATTGATCTGCTGGCGCTGCCTAAGGATTAGTCTTTGTTGCCTGGCACCCTCCCATCTACAATGCTGATTTGCCCTCTGGTGCAATTTGCCTCCTGGGTGGGTGATGGGACCCTGTGCTATGACCCAACCCCCCACTCAATCTATTTCTCCACACATCCCCTCTAACTGCCTCTCTTTCTCTCTCTCTCTCTCACACACACACACTCTCTTGTCTGATCTAATAGGTATCTGATTAGGCTGGCTGACCCTGGGGGTAGTTGCATGGCTCCTGGGGAGAGCGTTCACCAGCCTATCAAGGTAGGTCCACCTCCATAATGAGCCCACTAAGGACTGACACTTCTCAGTGGAGGACCCCCACTCCAGAGCAAGCTTAAGGTCTGAAAAGGTATTTATCACATATGTGTTGCGTCAAAGCATATTTGGAAACACAGGCATTGTGTTGACTTGCACTATATATGTGAATATCTAAAGTGGCTACCGTGTTGTGCCTGCACATAGGTCTAGTCTTCATGGAGCTAGCATGTTGATAAATTTATGGACCGGTTTACGGAGACAAAAAATTAGTTGACTCTTACAACGAGTGCACATTTATTCTAAAAGAATGAGCTTGAAGAATTGTCTTCAATGAATATCGACCATCATCTTAAAGGCTGCATCATCTTGAAGTTCATCTTGGACTGAATTGAGCTGACTGACCTTTAGCAAAGATAACTTACTGCTGTGAAATGTATTAGCGTAGAATAGCCTAAGGCAGCCAGTCAGGACGATCTCAGCATCATAATTCAAACCAAGTGTGACATTCAGATTTCCATTAGAATTTTGCTCAATATTCCAAACATAACAAAGCCAGGGTGACATTAATCCTCAAAGAAAAAAGAAGACAAGAACCTAATTCTCTGTGGCTAATTCATTTGTATCAGTTGGGATGGTAGACGGACTGTGGGAGACAGAGCAAGATACATATGTAATAACTTACTCATCAAGGTGCGCTGATAACCGCCGTTCCATCGGGCCTAATTACAGGGTGTGACCAGGATGAAAGTGGAGACGTATCAGGCACCGGGGAGGCTCATTAGCAGTAATTGAAGCGGGTGGATTTCATCAGTTCCATCACTAACAGTAAAAATTTTGCCCTAGTGAGGACCTTTACACCGCTGTTGGTTTTAAAATTCCCACGTCCTGTCTGATGGAATGAGTGCTAACTGTGTGTCTATGCTCCACTCTGATTTGGGGTTTCAGTGGAGATTCAGTTGCCTAGCTCTGCTCAAACTCTTCAGTGTGTAGACTGCATGCAGACTGCTAATTTGGATGCAGTATCTTAGTATTTGGGTTTCAGAGAAATGATTCAGTTTGTAGAACATTTTGAAAGCCACATTAGAGTCAAGGGGCAGGTTACTGGATCAATGACAGATAATATGATTTCCTTCCTTTATGGAGACAAACACAAACTCTCTGTCTGTGTTGCCTGAAGTGAAAAGGTGTAACTCAAACCTTCCCAAATGCTGCTATTGCTGAGTGCTGACATGCAGGTGATAAATGGAAATGATTTGCCTCAAATTAATAGGGACACAGCATATGTTTGGCAAGTGACTTGTAATATTTGAAATCGCATTAGGAGGCTTCACATTAATCTCAGTCACATTAATCACATATTAAACATCATTTAAAAAAAAAAATCTGTGGAAATTTCTGGGAGGCTGCCAGGTCCCCACATCAGCATCAGCGTTTGCGGAGAACTTCAGACAACCCTGCACCATTATGATAATGCCAACTCCTCCCACCACTTAATGGCATTATTAAAAGCCCACACCCCCTGCACCCCTGCATCCTTAAGTGTGCCTGGCCCGTGGCAAACAGCCCATTAGCATGGACTCTGAGAGCACCCATCAGCTAGTGTCCCCTTCATCCTCCCCTGATGGAGGATGAAGGTCAGTGCCATCCTTCTCTCTCTCTTCCTCACTCTCCTGTGCAGATGAGGGACATAGCCCCGCTCCCTCCCCTCCAAAACAACTAATGAGCCCCCCTAGGGGTGAGGATTTAACCCCAGTAGGGGTGATGGGGGCCACCGTGTTGCTCATTTTAGCGTGCCACCATACTGTGACACCTCCTAATTGTCTCCCAAATGTAAGCTCATTTATCTTGACCAGCTGTGGAGGTTTGGTGGACGTGCCTTTGATGGGGGCCGTGGACACTGGTTGAGGGTAACTCATTGAAATTTGTCTCACGTGGCCAGGAGTCCAGAAACCTCTGCTTGAAAGTTCCTCTGCTGGAGTCCACTGGAAGCAGCGACAAAGGGCTGAGCAAATGTATTCTGTGTAAATTATCATATATTTATGAAGGCAAGACAACAAAGCATCAACATGTTCCGTACCTGTGCGCTGATTTGCATGAAGAAGCGGAGATGAGTATCACACATGCATTAATGCGCTTTTGTATGAGTGTGTGGACACACATACACAAGCACTGGGTTCACAAGCACACACGGGGGCATGTACACACCAACACACAGCTCCTTCCAGGTACATGCCCTTGTTCTTTTCTTTTTTGAGTACAAAATCAAATGCTGTTTCTATCCTGCAGTCCTTTTTGGCTATACATTTATTCTTTATCTGACCATCTATTCTTTTCTCTCTCGCTTTGTCTCTCTCTGTATACCTCACACAGGCACACATACACTCACACACACACCACGCCTTGCCGATATCTCAAATCTCCAGAGATAGCTTGTTTGCAGCCTTGTGTGTCGCATCTCAAAGCAGGAGGGGAAAAAAAACATCAGAATGCCCGCTGGGCCACTTTCATAGCCACACCATTAAAAATTGATAAAAAAATAACAGCAGGCAGGGATTATGGTGCCCAGGTTTCAGAATAAAATCATAACAAGAACATCTATTTTGTTTTGTTTTGTCTTGTTTGTTTTCAGTAATATAACCTCCCTCTTCCTTTAAGTTTATCTAAATGACCTCATCCACTATAAGGAAGATAAGTCTGTAACAAAACAACAATTACTACATTTGCTATGGGCTCAAACCTTCAGGTGTGATTATTTAGTCAGCTTTGTGATAAAGTGGTGAGAAAAAAAACTAAATTAAATTAAGCTACATTTCTGAAATGCAAATGTCCAACTAAATTTAAAGCCAATGTGCTACTTCTTGGGTCTTTCTGTCTATTAAAAATAAGACAGATGTGAACAGATCACATCTGTACACAACAGATCAGGGCTTATGACTATAACCCATATAGCCTATAATCAATCAATCAATCAGTCAATCAAAAAAAATGTTTGAGAGCCAAACAAGGGAACAAGAAAAAGCACTAACTTTGCAGGCTACCTCAGCAGAATTAATCTGCACTACCGTCACTGTGTGGGGTCTACGAAGTGAAAAGTAGACCACAGTTACCACAGCACTCCACTGTTTCTGTGTAGACCTATCAGCTGGAGTGTGGTGGTGCCACTGGGACATTGGATCTGATGCCCCATAACAAAATAATAGAATTAAATAAATAAAATAACAGAATAAAACAACTGTATAGATTTGTTTGTTGTATAGTTTGTTGTTTTGACAGTGGTGTACTGTGGCAACTATATAGAACCAATATATCTGTTCCTCCATGTCAGTCCTCCTGAAATAGTGTAAACAATTTTCCATCATTCAGTGGTAGTAATGTGTAAAGCTAACTCCATAAACGTAGTTCAGTTCATTGGTTTGATTAAATGCTGAATGCATGTGCAGTCTCACCCATTCTTTTCATCAAAACGTGACTAAATAATGAGTCCACTGGCTCTCACCACATTAAGATGTTTGTCCAAGTAATTGACGGAGGTCTGTGCGGAGATTGCAAGGTGTTAGACTGGATTGATTATGAGGGCCTCTCCGGTCTAAGAAAAGCAAATCATGCTTTAAATGTAATAATTTCCTTGAGCACGTTGTTGGATGTGAAAGAACAATGCAATAAAAATGAAGAGAAAAAAGGCAAACAAGATTCCCTTTCATAATATGTTTCATTTTCTTTCAAAACGATTCTGCTGGAAATATTATAAATACTATAAATATTATATTTCATTAGAATGAAAATGTGGAAAAATGAATCTCGCTATCAGATATATGATCTAGCATATAGCCTACATCTCTTCATTGCCTTTCTGGTATTTCAAATGGTTTAAATGAACAATTTCCCTCAGTTCAAAGAAACTGAACTATATACTTGGCATGTAATTGTAAATGATTTCCAGTCCCTTGAGGCTATATGGAATATGCTGCCTTTGTCCTCACAAACTGAGAATCCTGGGGATATTTTGCTCCTGGTAGTTCAGATGAAGTGCCTGGCAGTCAGTGGCTTGTAAATATGACTCTAAATATAGCGGACAAGTGGCGTGGCACTCAGTATTGCCTCTGAGGGTGTAGAGAGGTGCGGTGCATGTCAGGTGTGGGGGGCACGCGTGACGGGTGCGCTATACTGTCATTCCCGCTCTGAAATGTTTATCACCGCTGACAGGCCATGGATAGAGTTACAGCAGCCTGTGCCATGCAAAGCTACAGTCAGCTCACTCCAAGATGACGCCCCTGGCTATGATGAAGGGACATATCTGCTGCATTCATTGCTCCTCTCCGGTGATCCTTCCTCCTGGCAGAGTGAGAGTGTGACACCTCACTGTAACTCAGACAGCTCCGCAGCCAGCCTGACAGATAGGGACACTGAGGACATGGCTGGAGTGCATGTGAGGAGTTGTAATGGGTCTGCCAAGACACTAGGGGACAGTGCCACAGAGTGCACTGATACTAGAGGGAGACATTGACAGAGAACATCTGATCACAGTAAGCCACAGGGGTATTTGACTTTAACAGATAGCTTAAAAAACAGAAAAGACTTTGTCATTCCTATCTACAGGTAAGGTAGTTTTACAGTGATATGTTCCACTCAGGGCATTGTCCTAATCTACGGCCTGCTAGAGAAAGTCTCTTAGTGTTAGATTTAGCATTCTGCACTGCTCTTTTGGTTCCCTGATATGTGGTAATGTCTCTGGATGTGTCTCCATGTGATGCATAATTGCACTGTGTAAATCAATGGAAGCATGTTTACTAGGTTGAATTGTCCCATCAATGGAAGCATGTTTTCTAGGTCGAATTGTCCCATCAATGGAAGCATGTTTACTAGGTCGAATTGACCATCAGTCGAAGCATGTTTACTAGGTCGAATTGATCATCATGTGGATTCACTGATGGACTATATAACACACATGTAATTACTTTATATAAAGACATTCTGTGATGTAATATCATTGATGCCACTGGCATCAACTGGAAATCTATTGAAAGCTCCATGTCATCAGGGTCAATGTGAGGTTAAAGTGAGTATTATACACCAGTGAAGTACACGCTAGTCAATATAATCTGTCTTGGACTAAAGCTGACGTCAGGACAGATGCACACTCATGAACTCATATCAGTCATCTAGTAAGGATGACTCAATGTTGATCACACTTGTCTCAGCAAAACATGCTCTATAAAAGCTATGTCACACCCACTGTTTCAGTCATTTCTCTATCCAATGAGGCACAAACAGCACAGAAAGCCAAAGAAAGCTGTCGCACACAAGTGTTAAGTATGCACATAGTCCTAACTGTGTGTCACACACAAGTGTTAAGTATGCACATAGTCCTAACTGTGTGTCACACACAAGTGTTAAGTATGCACATAGTCCTAACTGTGTGTCACACACAAGTTTTAAGTATGGTGGTGGCTCTGTCATGATGGTATAAGTACCCATTTCATGGGACTCGTTGGCTCAGATGATTGTGGTGCATTAAAATGGAATGGAATGGGCAAACAATATGAAGCCCTTTTACAAGACCTGGTGCAACACTGCTCGTAATGAACCCATATTCCAACATTATAATCCCCCTATACAGCACACACACACACACACACACACACACACACACACACACACACACACACACACACACTCACAGCACACACACACACACACAGCACAGCACATACACGCACACGCACAGCACAGTACACACACACACAGAGCTAAAATATTATAGAAAGGCCCCTAAATCATATTGATAAAGTCCAGACCTACCATGGCCTGCACCAGAACTACACATTAATGAACATTTATAGTCTGGACTAAATAGTCTGGACTAAATAGGGTAAACATAATTCCCTCCTCCCTCATGCTTCAAAGAACTGCAGAGAGTCTTTTGTAAGGAATGATCCAAGACCCCTGTACACAGATCAGATACCGTATAACACAGATCAGATACCGTATGACAACTCTTGAGCAGACTGGGAACCAGGAATATAAGGTAAATGATAAACCAACTGTACCTTAGTTCCAGCATATGCAGGTGTTTTCAGTACTGTGTTTACTTCTTGTACATTACTCTGTTAAAATACTCCTTCCAGAAGTGCATGCAGCCCATCAGAGTTCCAGTCATCAGAACTGCAGTTCCCCTGAAGAAACGGCACAACTCTCTTCCTCTACTTATACTTCTTTTTAAAGAGAGATCTGTGTCTATATTTCTATACAGGGTATATGAGGGTTCAGATAAAGTATCAAGAGAAAGACAGGTTCAGCCTTCAAAAAAACAAAACAAAACAAAACAAAACTCTTCTGTTACTCTATTATAATATAAGCAGACCGTGGTGATCATCTGGGCTAAAACCCCAAACGCTAATGTGATATTTCAGTCTCTTTTAATATTTTGAATCTTTTTTCATGGTGTTGTGGCAATGGAGGACAAAACAGTTTCATGACATGATGCCACACCCTGTTTTCAGTGACCATTCAATCACAGGTTTTACAGCTTCAGATACAAGGGCAAAAAAACAAAAAGGTACAAGGCCAGGTTTAGGGTTTGTCATGGTCCGTTATGATGACCAATTGCAATTCATTACTGTAACTCATCATGAAAACAGATTTATCTGACAAGTGATTTGTAAAAATACATACAGTGCATGGCCTTTTGCTCGGTCAAGTCTCATCATACATATAGTGTGTATAACCCACTGTATTGAACTAATGTGCTCACTGTACCTACTGTCTACTAGGGAAATATCTGTATAGGACAAGGTCTATGTGTCCCTACTAAAATAACATTTCTCCTGTTGTAACTGTATGATCTTAATAATTCATCATCATTGGCATTTCCCACAGGGCTTCCAGTGTCCCTCAGGCAAGGAGCTCTTCAGGCTGGAGTGCAGCACTGGGCTCCATCCACAGTTCTATTACCCAGCAGCCAGTGCACGGGCGCTCAGCAGTGCTCCTCCATTAGTGCAGGCATTTAAGCTCCAAGTCACTCACCCTCACCTGGCCTTACCTTGCTTCCTTTGCACACGGCTGACCTTTGCAGGTCCCCTGAGTTGAATCCTTCTCTAATGACTGTGCAGGCTGAAGGACAAGGGTGTATCCGGAGAGAGTAGATTAGGATGTGAAAGTCCAATATGCCGCTATAGCCCTGAGCTATATGGCTATGCAGGGCTGCGTTCGATAGTTATGGACTGCCGGAGAACTATCAGTAGAGAGTAGTGCAATCAACAGCAGAATCCAAATGACGAACTTAAAGAAGGGGGGATTGGAGAGGTGGGAGATAATATATGTATGCTCAGTCTGAAGCAGGTAAAGCCTTCAGGATGGGCCAGCTCCCCACTGGTTTTAGTAATTGGACCAACAGAGACGTATGGGGAGATTGACTGCTTACTTGCCTGTAGCATTCAATCAGAGCAGCTGATCTTGCCACTGTTTGGAAATCTTTGAAGGTATTTTCAGAGATATGGGCCAGGCTCGTCAATATGTGGGGCATGAGGGTTAGAACATCTTCTTTGGCATACTGCAGGGAGAAATGCAAGCAAGCGTGAACAATCATGGCCAAAAAAAGTGAGAAATCTGTGCAGGTGCATATGGTGTTCTCACTGCTAATGCTGATATTGGATATTCCTGGAGACAGTTTCAGGTAAAGATGGTAAGATCCTCATTACAGCTTGGAGTCAAGTGCATCTCTCTCTTGGTGCTTTCTCTTGTTTTGTTTTTTTTCTCTGTGTATATCATTCTCTCTTTCTCTCACTTTTTTTGCCTCTCCTATACTTCTTCTCCACACTGAAACAATACACTATGACTCCCCACACAGACCCTGTAAACAAATCACGCGGTACCCGCCCCTGAGATCAATGCGAATGATTGGAGAGTGTTGAAGGGATGCGGGGAAGGCGTCAGTCCTGCTGATGTAAGCGGTGTCACCAAAGGCCCATCGATCCTCCGGCCTGTCTGCGACAGAGGCTGTAATTCCTACCCTCGCCCCGCCGTTGTCCACACGCCTCTCCCAGAATCCTCTGGGGGGTCGCAAGGGAAACGGTAATCAAAGGCAGGAGAAATCCCTCATCAGCGCTTTTCCTGGGCGTCCACTGAACTGGAAGCTCCCTCCAACCCTCTCCTAAATCCCCCCCTACCCCCCTGGCCGTTGAGTGCTGTAAAAGTGTGAATTGCTGTGTGTGCCACTGTACATAAATATGAGGATTTATGGGGCTGTTGGTGCACTGAGGAGCCCCACCGGTGATTATTTAACTTCCGTTTATAATACAGCCTGAATTCAAAGGTGAGAAAGGACTCTCAAGCCAAACACAGGCAGATAATTGATTGCCCATTCATTGCAGTCTGCAGCCAGGATAGACACATGGGATCCAGAGCTGAATAAACAGAAAGGTCAAAACAAACAGGAACAAACAAGCCTGGTAAAAATAAGGCATTCTGATGCTACATGAGTAATATCAGTCTTTCATTGTGTCATTATTCCTTTTAATTGTTATTCAACAAGTGTGAGGCACAGTTCATTTTTAAACTCAGCAGATGCCTCCGTCCACGCTGGCTTGCTGTACTGCTGAGTGAGGCGAGAGCAGCAAGTTATCAGTGTGTCCCTGATGGCTGTGCTGCTCACACAAGCATGTCTGCAGAGGACTGAAGGAAGAAAGAGAGCTTGCCAACTACTGCACCTGCTCGCTCCAAGAGCAGCTAATCCCCACTGTGTTGCTTTGTAATTACTGGTTTGAATGATCTTGGCAGAATCAGGGTAACTCTGATCAGCATTACCGAGAGACGGGTGTGAGGAAGATCTTAGACGTCAGAGCTATTTTTCTCCTCTCCCCCACTTTTCTCAGTCTTTCTCAGTGGTGTAGTTTGGAATTAGTTTCAGAATTGGATTGCTTGGAATGAATTTGTGTAACATCTGCAAATTAATACTTTTACAGACATGCAGAAGATGTATGGCATTTCCCTATTATTTTTCTCAGGCCAACTGACAAAACTAGAACTACACCAGAGGAGCACACAGAATAAAGACCTTCATGAAGATGAAAGACAGCCTATGTAAGACTGGTAAATAAATGAAAGACAGCCTATGTAAGACTGGTAAATAAATGAAAGACAGCCTATGTAAGACTGGTAAATAAATGAAAGACAGCCTATGTAAGACTGGTAAATAAATGACAGACAGCCTATGTAAGACTGGTAAATAAATGAGACAGCCTATGTAAGACTGGTAAATAAATGAAAGACAGCCTATGTAAGACTGGTAAATAAATGAAAGACAGCCTATGCAAGACTGGTAAATAAATGAAAGACAGCCTATGTAAGACTGGTAAATAAATGAAAGACAGCCTATGTAAGACTGGTAAATAAATGAAAGACAGCCTATGTAAGACTGGTAAATAAATGAAAGACAGCCTATGTAAGACTGGTAAATAAATGAAAGACAGCCTATGTAAGACTGGTAAATAAATGAAAGACAGCCTATGCAAGACTGGTAAATAAATGAAAGACAGCCTATGTAAGACTGGTAAATAAATGACAGACAGCCTATGTAAGACTGGTAAATAAATGAAAGACAGCCTATGTAAGACTGGTAAATAAATGAAAGACAGCCTATGTAAGACTGGTAAATAAATGTCAAATGTGCCTTATTATCCAAAGGACCTAATGTCTTTCTCCTGTCATGGGCTCTCGGGCAAGAATAATCTCTGGAGAGGCGGAAGAGGCTCTTGAAAAGTTTCCCAGATAGAATGACTTCCACAACGACACTTAAAAACTAGAAGGCCCTGTGATAAAGAGCGGCACGTAAGAGTAGGTGAGAGGATAAGAGGAGGAATGATGAATTCATAATTGATGACATTTCAGCCATTATGCCTCAGAGAATTGCAAAAAGCAGCAATTTTCTCCAGGTAGCATGCTGAAATGCAGAAAAATGGACCAGCGATTACAGACTTCTCTGAGTGCCTAATGAATCACAGTGCCGAAAAGTTTCCTTGAATTATCTGATGCATCAGCCACAGAAAATGTGACAATTATCCTCATAAGACAGCCAAATTTATAAAACATGGGTAAAGGCCTTTTCTGACACAAAAAAGAAAAAGAAAAAAAGCAAAAGGGATTTTTCAGTCTGGTAGAAGGGAGGGAGGCTGCGACTGAAAATCTAAGTGTCACTGATCTACGAGAGATGACTGTTTAGCTGCCTGACAGAGTGTAAATGAGGTTTATGCTGGGGTGATGTCATATGCCCTGTCAGTCGTGATTAAACTGAATGCTTAACAGAAGGAAATATAGGAGAGTTTTATAGATATGTGGGAACAAAGAGAAGTCTTATTGTCTGAATGGTTTGCACTGCCACAGTGATTTCTGGATGCCTTTTAAACCCAGAATGGTCCATGCTCCACCATTTCAGGTCAATTTCTTTGGCTATAATTGGTGCCATGAACCCGAGCAAAACGACATGAAAAATTTCACACATCCTGCATCAAGATTCACTGACAAATAGGACTGACATCCCTCACTCTCAGAAGGACAGAGAGTGAGAGGGTTTCCATTTCCCAGTGGAGCAGACCATGATACAGTGCTGAAATTGGAAATGTCCATTCAGTCCTCAGGTTTTTTTTTTTTGAATGTCCAGGTTAGACAATTCTCAGTACATTATAGGTTACATTATAGGTACATTATAGGTTAAAATAAGTGATTGGCTTGAGCCTGTTGCAGAAAAAGGCAGAAGAGTCCAATAAGACCCACAGGATGCAGACTATTAGTTGTAGTTATCAGCAGGTTCTTATGTGATCTTGAAAACTGAGTGATGCCTGACTGCATTCACAGAGATAAATATTTCATATTTGCATGTGTGTGTGCGCATTCATGTGGGTTGTTCCTTGTGTGTGTGTGAAAACTTGTGTGTGTGTGTGTCTGTGTGATTGTGCATCTATTTGTGTGTGATTGTGCATGTATGTGTGTGTGTGTGTGTGTGTGTGTGTGTGTGTGTGTGTTTGTGTGTTATTGTGCATTCATAAATCTCTGAGTATGCTGTTATGCCTGGCATACAATCCTCTACTAAGGCAGAACAAATGAATATAATGGCACCTCGCTTGCCACTCTAATTACCTGTAACCATCCCAATCACACACACAAAGCACTTTCTCAGCCTTAAAGGGAAAAGCACTGGGCTGCAGCTACTGGTGCCTGATCACCCCCACCCCCTCCACCCCCACCCCCCTCATCCCCTCCATCATGAGGACATAGTGCAGAAGTCACATTCTGATGAGTAAAAAGCACATCATTACATTTGATCACGCAAGGTTAAAACAGTTAGTGCTACTCTAATGTCACTAATTGCCACTGCTGCTAATCAGATGTGCAAACCAGGACAACTAAATAAAACAAAATGTGCTTCACTTAAAACAAAACAGACATGTTATTATTGGCCTGAATTAAAGACAACATTTTTTTTTCTCCTGTAAATACCTCTGAAAAAAGGGGGGTCTTATATTCGTGGACTACATTTGGGTTACACTGCAGAGACACTTCATAACCAATCACATTCACAATACAGAAGTTTGTACTCATGTACTCATGTGGTGATGTCACAGTCACTGTGTGACTGAATGAGTCTTGCCCAGACTTTGAGGAGAAGCTGTCTTTTCAGCAGTAGTCTGATCAAACTAAAGAAAACTCATTCATACCCCCTCAATCAGATAGGCAATGCTGATCAAACGTCACTGTTTTTCTACATGCCAACACCTGTTACTGTTGTAAATAAAGGCTGAAAATCAGTTACTGTGAGGTGGAAACAAGAGAAGTTTGAGTACCACACTGTCAGAGCCAACTCCCCGCTTTAACACACAAGGCTGTAGCCTACCCAAATGTTACAGTCAGATGTTCATGACTAATGCACATGGTTTTCTGCCTGGTAGTTAGCCTACAGTGTATTGTTTACAGTTTCATGGTACTATTCATAACATTTAAATGTGACAAATTAGACAGAAGATTAATAAAACTTGGTTCCATTCTTTAAATCATTACAATGATTGATGACTTTTAAAATGTTTTCTAATGAGTGTTCACCAGCATTTTCAAATAAAATATTTGTCTATATAAGGCAAAATTATTATTCTTTCCCCCAAATATGAGTCTGGAAAAGGGAGGTCGTCTTATATTTAGGATTGTCTTATATTCAGGCCAATATGGTAACATGCCAAGTTCTGTTTTCTGGCTCATTCTCACAAAACCCATCTACCTTGTTGTATCTGCAGACAAATAACATGCTTTGTGATGATATGTGTGCTTTTTGTTTTCTTTTTTTGCCCTCTTTTTCCTCTGACATGTTATCTATTCAGCTCCCGATGTGTTTGGATGAGGACGACACCAGTGTATACAGACCCCCCCGACCGGGAGGCTACAATCCCCCTGGGGTCGGTCCGCTCAATATGTCACGCATGCCACTGCCCACTGCCTGTCCCACCGGACCCTGTTTCAAGGACACATGTCGGTCCTTCCCATTCACCACGTCCCTCGAGCCACACAGGCTACACAACATTAGCATAATGGGTGCAAATCCTGCATTTCAAAACGCCCCGCTCTGTCTCCCACTCAACACCCCCCCAACACCCCCACCCCAATCCCCTCACTATTTGTGTAATCACCTGGGTCATGTGGCTGTCCGTGCTGGTGACACAGACGAGACAGTGTATAATGGATCATAATGATGGGGCTCGCAATGCATAGAGATGAGGGTTAGGGTTGTGGGGACGGGGGTGAATGGGTAGGTGGGGGATATAGCTAAAGGAAATGCCACACAGAGACGTGTTTTCTGCAAGACTGACAGGGTTAAAACCATGTTTGTTTGCATATGTGTGTGTGTGCATAAGTGTGTGCGTGTATGTGTATGTGTGTGTGTGTGTATATATGTGTGTGTGTGTGTGTGTATATATATGTGTGTGTGTGTGTGTGTGCGTGTATGTGTGTGTGTGTGTGTGTGTGTATGTGTATGTTGTTCTTTGTTGTTATGTTTGCATATAGAATGTGCTCAGATGGTATTGCTGAGAGCTCTGCAAACTGTGGAAATCAACATTTTGTGATTGATGCGTTCCCATGTGAGGGAGATTTCTGAATCCCATTCATATGGAAGAGCTTGTAAAACAGTGGGCTAAAACTGAAGACAAACATGGTGGACAAATCCAGCCGCTCGATGACGGGCTGAAATAACAGCCATTGTCTGCTTCAGTTCTCAATTTGACGCCATTTTGGCCTAACCACAGGGGGGACCTAAACAGTGTATGTGTATGGAGGTGGGTTGGGAGGGAGAGTAGAAGAGAGCAGAGGACATCTGCAGCGTCAGCATTGCGCTGACCAGTTCATTAGGCTGACAACAGAGCATATCTGACGAGCAGACAGAGGAGACAAGAGCTTGTTCTCTGAAAAACTCATTTGTGCCAATAGCACTCGTGGCTAGGAGAGGAGAGTCTCATGTGTACGTATTGACCTGGCACAGACACAGAGACTGAGACAGAGACTGCATCAAGGCACTTCTTTACCAAAAATTTGTGGAACCATCTTTAAGAGAGGCATAAAAAATGGCTTGTCATTCAACTAGCATTTATGTAAAGGTCACTGCATTATTATACTGAAGAAGGCAGGATTGCATTTTGTTCAGTCCAACCACTAAGATGCCAATAATCTGCAATTTAAAAGCATTTAAGTGAAAATGCTATTGCTTAGCCAGAGGAGTGTCTGTGGATATCAGCTGGGTGCCAGTAATCTCAGCATCCAGACAGACTGAACACACCAGGAGTTTACTCCAGAACCATTACCCAGACTGCACCTCTCCACTTGTCTGTCGGAAACTGAGGAGTGGTTTTAAAATGTCTGGGCATTCTGGGCTCTGTTCACCGTATGGTTCACTGTTTGATCAAAAGATGAGGATTCTTGTTGCCTTTCTCTCTGTGAGCACACACTGGGCCACGGCACGAGGAGAATGGGGGAACAAAATTGGGAAGACAAAGCACTGAGAGTTAAAGAGAGAGAGAGAGAGAGAATTGAATAAGTATACTCTACTCTGCTATGGAGGAGCAGTGAATCACATCTTAAAGTAAGCTCATCATTAAAAAGGAGATTTCAGCTCCTGAGCCCAGCCTGACTGAAGTCCGCTACAGTTCCTGTGAGGAATACGAGCCTTGATTTCCCTTCCCAAATGAATTAATGATTACAATATACAGTGATTATCACCAAGTACCTTTGTTATTCTGCCACGGGGGACGAGAATATTGAACAAAAACTATATTTTACTTGCAGTCTATTGTAATCCATTTGTATTTTAATGACCTTAACATATTTTATTTATCACATGGATGTCTAGGAAGTTCCCATTGATGCAAACATTTCTTCCTCCTGGGCTTCAAGATGACAGCAAAAAGCTGCCAGTTGAAGACTGAATATATTTGAGTATGGTTGAGGAAAACATAAAGCAGACACAAACAAAACTGTAATGGGAAGGGGGCAGGATAAGACAAGCAAAATAAAATAAAACAACACAAATAACTTACAATAATAAGGAACAGTGTACTGTTTCAGGCACATTTATATAAAGAAGAAAAAGCAGTCCTTAGAGTGGTGTTTAAAGGGCCTTTACGGGTATTCAGAGAAGGTTATCATGAAGAAAAAAACTCCAGGTCCAGTCTATGCCCAAATTTCTTAAGAATCACTTAGTGAACCTGTCAGCTCTTGATATAAGTGATATATATATATATCACTATAAATGTTGAAGTGAAGAAGAGAAAACTAATTTCTTACAAACACAGTGTGCAATTTTCTTCTACAATATTTCCATGGCATGACCTACTACAAAAAAACACATAGACACATTTTGAGAGAACAGCCCAAGAAGGCCAAGGTCATACATTTCACTAAATCACAATCAGCCTCCACTTCCCTGACAATATCCATCCTAGATAGCCAATGCATAGAGACAGTCCCAGTATACAAATACCTAAGATTGTGGATTAATGATAAGACCACTTTTAAAGTTCATATTGAGAAGCTGGCCCAGAAACTGAAAATTAAGCTTGGATTTTATTTTAGAAACAATGCATTTTACTCTTCAAGGTGGAGAGGACCTTTCTTCCTGTACTGGATTATGACATCATTTTATACATGAATGTGGGCTCTTCCACCCTACATGCCCTTAATACTGTTTGCCATGGGGCACTAAGTTTTTAAGTTTCAAATGCTGAACCACACACTCATCATTGCACTCATTGTGAGCTAACTGGTTTTATCTCTCTCTCATCGCGCAGATGGGTCCAGTGGCATATTGTTATCTTTAAAAGCATTATAGGCAGGTAAGGTAAGACAATTTAATTGGTGCTGGAATCTCTTTCAAAAAGAACTCAAGTTCTCTGTTGCTATTCCTCTTAACCATTTTAAAAACATACTCAAACACCTTACATCTGACAGCTGTAAATGCTTTCACTAATTAACCATTTAGTTACTTTTGTGTTGAGTGTTATCTGTCTTACTTGTGCTTTTTGTATTTTAACCTCTCCAGTGTTATGGATGTTTTTATCAAACATGTCTTTTCTGTGCTCTGCTTCTGTGTTTTGTCATATTTTTTCTGCAGTGTCTTTACGTCTGTGTGTCAGGGCTCCCTTGCAAAAGAGGCTGAAGGTCTCAATAGGACTCTCCTGGTAAAATTATGGTCAAATAAATAAATAAAATTCTGTACATTTATTGTACATTATGGGATTTTTGTTCATTTCTGATGTTGTCTGAACTTGTTGCAGAAATGCAATAACTGCAGGACTTTCCCCAAAAAGTTTGTACTTCCCTACACACTTCCACTTGGTTTGCCCATAGTTTGAGAATTTTCTGCATTGCCTGGGCCACTTGAGGGTGGCCTCTGGGCCACATGTGGCCCAGGGGTCGCTAATTAAATAGGCCCGTCCTAAGAAGTGAGCTGACTTTATAAAGAACAGCAACAGCCAATGGTCTTGCAAAGAGAGACTGCTTGAGTAAAGCCAATCTGAATGTTTTCACTTTAGTGCCACATAAAATTAACGTTTTAGCGGGGCAATGTGGAAGCGCGGGCTTGTCTATTTTATTTTATTTTGCATCAAAAAATAAATCCTGTGACGATCGCTGTTGCATTGGCACCTTTACCACAGACTATGAACTTTAATCTGAGTGTGCACATTTCACATTCAATCCACTCAACTGCTCTGGCTGGGCAGTGCAGACCGCTGAGGTTCTCAGGTCCCTGTATCTGCGATATCTGATTCAGATTAATTGCGGGTGGAGTGAAGTCGAGCACAGCGTCCAGCCTTGGAATGGCTTGTCAGATTCTTTTATTGTCAGTTGGGGAAATCTCATGCCCCATTACTCAAGCCACAGCACTCGTCCAAGACTGCGAAGTTAGGCCGCATCACTGAGACAGAAGAAGGAGTAATCAGGAGAGTTTTTCTTATACCTCAGGATCCATTTGACGCTGGAACAAGGACGGTTTTGCCACAGGCAGTGCGTTTGACAAGAAGTGTGTCCACTGCTTCAGGCAACCCTAGACCGCCCCCCCAACCCGACACACACACACACACACACACACACACACACACACACACACATACCTCCATCGGTACCATTGGTACCTTCTTACATTCATCCTTGTCCTTTTTTTAAAACACTATTTGTGTGGGGTGAAACAGTCATGGCCTTTAAACAAACCATTGCTGAATGCCAGACGCACTGTGGGGATGCGTGAGGATTCATGTGGAAATTTGATTAGGTGCGGATTGTTCCAGTACAGCAACACACCGTTCGACTCCAGCGCTGTGCCAGGAATCAGCATCCGCCGTCAGTTCCAGTGCTCTAATGGGCTTCACCGATGCGGCGAATGCCTCTCTTTGCACATACACACAGTCCACCTCCCTTCCCCCAACACACATGCACACACACACACACACAAACACACCAACACAAACACATACCCTCACCCACTCATAGCCTGGTAGCGAGATATCTTCTTCTTCGTGTGGATGAAGAGATGACTGCACTACATGATGAAATGGAGACGTCAAACACCAGTCAATACTGGCCTCAAAGACTAGAGCCACACCCACACAGTGGATGTACCTGGAATGAAATATGGCACTGCCCACATGGTGGCAGTAGCCTGGAGGCTTGAGAAGAGAGGACCTTTGGCCACATGGTTCCTGGTTCTGATCACAGAATTCCCTGGACATTTTTAAGTGGATGAGAGCGTGACAGTGTGGTGGAATTAATCAGTTGTGTGTCCGTTGCCGTGTGGAAAGGAAATCACCACCCAGTGGCCACAGACGACTCAGTCCAGACTGACTATTTATACAGCAGGGCGTGGCCTCAAAAACAACAGAGCCCTCTCTGGCTGTAATCATTGGGTAGGGGTTTAAAAATGTCAGCAAGATCAACAACAGCCAGTCCATCAAGTCTAAACAATAGCAGCATGAGTGTCCATATCAAGTAGATGTGCCTTTACAAAATACAGCCTCATAATCATCCACAGGCTTTATCATTGGAGTGGAATATGAATGCTTTGCAGTCAAGGAAATGTAGGGTTTTTGTTTTTGAAATGGGCCAGCTGACAGTGCAAAACTGTAATTTATACTGTGTTTTCACACAAATGAAATATACACTCAGAAAGACTTGGGACAAAATTCTATGACTGGCTCATTTACAAGGGTAGTGACAAATGATGTGGTTAGGCTCACGACACCATTACGCCCGGGCAAAGTGCACATGCTTTATTTTTTTTTTTCCAAACAACAAAAACAAAACAGTCTGCTTTCATCTCAGTGGAGTGACAATACGTGCCCCACATGTTATTCTAAATGTGCATTGGCACAGAGAGCTGCACTAACAGGTCCCTGGAGAATAATGCTGTGGCTATTCCACGCCTTTCTTTGAAGCTGTTAAGGCAGCAGTTATGCATCAAACACCACGATCTAAATAAAACTGCCATCAGAGAGTATTTCAGTGCACAGTCAACACACGCTGTGGAACTGGTACCATATGTTACCTAGCTTACAAGACAGCTTATAGTGGCAAAGGTAGAGGGATGTTTACCTAGAGCAGGAATGGTCCTTGGTGTGGCTCTTAAAAAAACACTGAAACATATGTTTTCTCCTCGCATATAATGAAGTGTCTTTTACGGTTGGTCTTCCTACCATACCATTAAACAATCAGTTGTTTTGTTTCAGTTTTGCCCAAGGAGTGAGAGCTGTGTCGAGATAGCTGGTTGTGTCGCCACCAAAAAGGGACAAGAGTTTGTAAACACAGGAGCAATGCCTTAAGCCATGTTTGATGAATATTTAAAGAGTCAGCTGCTATGAAAGAATTGACTTTGAGCTATTTAAAGAGCACCACTGTTAATTACCGGCCTCTCGATAAACGTGGATCATGAGTCGGGTTCCTCTGTCTCATACCTTCCAGCTGCTAATTAACTAAATGGCCACACATTAATTAGTGCTGGGAGATCAATTATTTTTATTTTAAAAAACACCGCCTCAGGTTTACTGACTGAAGTCCAAGCCATTGTGTCCCGAGCAGGAAGGAAACACAAAGATGTTAATTGCCACCAACTGCACAGTCTACCAGAGGAAAGAAATGTCATTAATTAGAATAGTGCCTTTAATTTCTTTACAAAAATAATAGATACAGTGTTATCAGCAGAATTCTTGTGAGGTGAGTTTTACTGTAATTTCCACTCCAGAGTCCATCCGCCTCAGTCCAGCGTCAGTCCAGCAGTGTTTTCCATTCTAGAATGCTATCAGTCATACCTGTGGTTTCAGCTCTCTGAAGTGGCATATTAGTATGCAAAGCACTCCAAATCAAACCTCTGCTTTCACAAACCTATTTTCTTTCAAACTTCATCCATTTTGTGTGTGAGTTGTTGAGTTTGTTTGGAGTCTTTGTGTATCCAAGAGATAAACCCCAATCAAAGACTCAAAGGAATCAAATTCTGAAGATATTCACATAATAGAAACATCACAGACACATTTGCATTTGAATGCTTTGACAAAATGTATCCCCCATCATACAGTTATAAATAAATAAATTATGCTGTCGAGCCCCACCCATCCAAAGCAAACAAATAAAATCATGGAGTCCTTTCAGATCACTCAGAAACTGCTTCCTCACACTTGCCACAATAGTCAGCTACTTAAATCCAAGCCCATTGCCTTTGAATTTCAGTTCTGCATAGGGAATTTTCTATTTGGTGGTCACAAATCTTCACATGGATGCTCTTCTGTATAAACAAAAAACAAATAAGCAAATGAATAAACAAACTAAAATGTGGATGTAAAGTTAGAGATGTGTGCCACTAAACATGTCAGCTGATCATTCAGCTGTTCATTCAGCCGATCATTAGTGACGCCGGCCAGCAGAGAAGACATCATTATCTGTATGCATGGGCAGATAAGCAACAGTTCATAACTATGCCAGCAGTGCAAGGGATGGGATGGGATGCTCAGCGTGAAGAATGATGATGAGACTAGGTCAGCTTTAGCTACTCCATGTTATCATGTCATGGGAGTGGTTCAGGTGGGCTGGGTATGTGTCCAGAAAACTCCTGGTGATGGATGGAGCCACTGAAAGAACATTTTCCCTCTGTATGCACCATCACCTCACAGCGAGTGTGCTATCCACTGACAGCACAGGTTCATCATTACAGTAAGGTTTCACTCTCACAACCACTAACAGCAGGATCATTTCAGCGCTAACAGCAGGATCATTTCAACACGCTTTGTAGGAAACACAATACCCAGAAATATCCTCCTGAAAAGGCTTATCTTTTAAGCAGATGTTTTGTTCCACGTGAGGTAATGCAAACAATGATGCAAGCTGATCCTCCTTATTAAACACATTTCATGTTTTCTTGAGCTCATATCCTGTTTATTTTGAGTCATGTTCTGATCTTTGTATTCATGTGGACATCTGTTTCATTTAGGTATGATTGAATGTGGACTTTAACCATGCCATCCTGCTGGTTTTCAGTATTTCAACGGTAAGGGGTAGGATACGATAAGATCCATTATTCTAGAGGCACGGATATTTTGTAACCACTTCTCCTTTTTTGCTTTAAGGCCATGAATTGTTAGCTTTAAATTAATTCTGTTGGAAAGGTCAAGCGTTGCATCTTGATTAAATCACTCGATCATGATTGATCATATTATTGTGCTTGCAACTGAGGCAGAGCAAGTGAATGTAAGATTTTGTCAAGCAGAAACACTCTTATTTCACAACAGATACAAGCACATTTAATGGAATTTCTGAAGTATTAAATTCATCCTAGTGCATAGTGAAACTTGGTGGATTAATAAATACAAATACTTGACAGCTTGACTGTGTGTCTTTGAAACAGAGACAGTTCTAAACGATATTTGATTGCAAGTAACAGCAAATATCACCCACCAACTATTCTCTTTCTGTCTAGCTTACATTTACCAATACTATAGTTCATTATGATGTCTACCCTTCAATTTACTAAGCAATTTATCATCATTGAGTGCTAAGAATGTGTCTGACCAGAGGTTAATTGACAGTCCTGGTTTTTCTCTATGTCGGTTAGTCACAGTCTGTGTTTAGAATCCCAAGGCTCCCAATAAATTACTCAATAATTAGGTGTTCTTGGTCTATGTGTGAACATCCAGATGGAACTCCAACAAACAGGAACAGCAGCCTCAGTGGTCAAAGAATGGGATGGAGGCAAGCTTACCAGGGAGGAGTAAATGCTGGCATGCTAGACAAGGCTCTGATGGGTTTCTGCCTCAACATCACCAAGACATCATAGAAATAACTTCCTATAATCAGGCCAGGAGTCAGTTTATATCATCCCACACACTGAATCTATCTATCCATCTAACGTTATTGTGTTGATTAAATTCTCTAAAAACAGGTGGTTAACATAGCTTATCACTTGTAGAAACTAAATACTGCTTTCTGATTGGCTAACAGGGTGTCCGTTAGTCGGGACACCTATGACGTACATCTGGTAAAAAAAGTTGAATCACCGTTCCTATCAATGCTCTTTAGAGTGGTACGTATAACAACAGCAAGCAGCTTTGTGGATCTACTTCCCCATAAAGCCTACACCAAGATTACTGCTTAAAGAAAATAATTACATAAATACAGAAATAATTCTGGCAACTGGGTGATAAGCAGGATAACAGCCTTTGAGGTGTCCCAATACAGGGGAATAATGGACTTGGCATAGGCAACGGCACTCCGCTTTTGGTGTCATGCTGTTCTTCACCCACGCCTCATCCATTATTCCCCTATATCGGGACACCTCGAAGGCTGTTATCCCTAACATAACACACGTGAGAGGAGAGTCTTCAATGATGTGAAGAAACGGGTAGAAATCAGGCCAGATAGCTGCAGACTCCTGCATTCAGCTCCACACAGCCTCATTTCCGTCTGGTCTTTCTTTGGATCAGAGTCCCTGGAGTTATTAAGGACATAAAATTAGCCTTGTCTACCAATGGAATCACAGGATTAACATGGGAATGCATTGTAGCCATTCACTAAACAACAGTGAGCTATGTTGGAGTTGGCTTATTCAAATCTCCAAATAAGTCCAAATGGTTTCTGTGTGCAAAGCCAACCGAAACTGCATTTGCATTGATTATGTCTTCAAAAGCATACTTACATTAATGATACGGTTCATAATTGAGACAAGATATTGGCATTTCTTTTTGACCCATGGGTCAGATTCTTCGATATGCAGACCATAATATTACGTGAATGGAGAGCTGATTAGATTCACATATTCAATAACAATCTTCTCCCTTTACCACATTGGTGTCTAGACAGCAAGTTGGTGTTCACGTCTAAAGCAGAAAACTCTAGGATTGCAGTATTTTCCTCCTAACCTCTCTGTGTCCCTGTTCTTCTGCTCCTTCTTGTCTCCGTGTGCAATACAAATGGCTGTGATTTGTGTGGCCTGGCAAAACCGGATAATATCCTGACTATGATATTACGAGGTTACCTAAACCAATTTTGAGCAAACACCAACACAAATCACCAGCAACAGGATGAACCAAATCCCTGCACCATCATAATAGCTGACAAAGTGCCCCCAAATGCATTATAATGAAATACAAGCTTTGTTGTTGTCATAGAGCGTCCTCTGATTCACTGTCGAATTTTCGCTGAAGATCTTTTCCGCCTCGACAGCTGTGGAGGCTGCTCTTATACGCTTTTGCAAACATGCTTTCACACACAGGGCTCTGCAGCATAATGACATCCCGCTAATGTTAGCAGCTGTCTGATACTGTTTCAGCAAGCATCAGCAAACAATGTCTGCTTGTGGCCCGAAATTAACAACGGTAATGAAATCAAGACTCTGCTAGATGACACAAGGCCACACTATTCCATAATATCACACATCACACTGAATTAGCCTCTCCTTCCCCACAAAGCAATGGGCAAGTCACTTCAATTTAGCCTGTCCATTTGAGTTAAATGACCACTGTCATATTGACCAAGGTGTGTCACATGCAGCCCCCCTCCAGAAACCTCCTGGAGCCGCCAAAAATGACTTCACACATGGAATCACAGACAGAAGGAATGAAAAGTCATTCAAGCATAAATATAATGGAAACATGACTTGAATTATATCATATAATGAGCAAGACATTGGAGTTAATTAGATTTGGACTGGTAAATTAAAAACTGAAAGAAGCGACTGAAGAAGACTCAGATTATGGTAGTGGTTGCCTGGTAGTGTGTGACCAATGCCTAAATCACTTACTGATACACATAGGACTACATAATAGAGGGTCTCGGACAGAATCAAAGAAAGGCCGCCGTGTCCTTCCCTTGTCCTGGCTGTCCTTTCTGGTAGCACATACAGTATTAATGGAGATGATGGCTTAGATGCAGCTGAGAGCTTCTGTCTCTTAACTGCAATAGATTTACAAAGTCAAACCGCTGGTTAACCTGGGATGCAGACTTATATTTGTCCATAGAGAGAGGAGTTAAAACAGTAAGATTATCTGCTCCATTAGAAATTAATCCAGATATTGAAATATGCATATATCGCTCCACAAATGTTATTGATTTGGTGGGACAGCCTTTTGGACAGCACAGCCCATTACTGGACAAAGGAGCTCACTGTGAGCAAGATGTGCCAGCTTGGATTAAATGTGTTTATTTTATCACCTCCGACAAAAGATTAGAGGCTAAAATAACCTTTACTTCCTTTCCTAGAAACAAGTTGGCTGCTGAGTGCATGCAACCCTTCTCTAAATTGGCCAACATGGCACTGTCATCTCAAAAACAAGAGGGTTTAGTGCTAGTACAAAGACTCTCAGAAACCTTGCTTCTACTGAAAAACATAATGTGCCATAATTGTGCATGTCAGATGACTCGTAGAGGCAAATATATCCTTTCTTGTTGAATTGTTAATTCACAGTCATTAAGTAATTGACGAGGAAACGTAATGTCTCTGTGAAATGTCAACAGGCTGAAGACCACCTCAAACAGCACATACTGATTGGTGTAATTGCTGAAGGTTGTACCATAAAGTGCAGAACCAAAATGGTTTTCATACGTCCTCTGTAACCTCCTCACAACCCCCCTCCACAGAAACAAACATACACAGTGCAGGGCATATGCAGTCCATCCACACCCATGGTCTTTGGCGCGCACATGTGGGTCATGTATTATTCAAGACCTGCCATGAAACCTCTACAACATCAGAGGGTCTGCAGCATCATGAAAACTGACAGAGCATGAAGGGGGCCAGTTGTGACTGAGCGGGCCATTGCCATTTCGCTGCTCTCTCTCTTTCTCTCTCTCTCTCTATCAGTCTGCAACAAAGGAGCAGAGATTCAGCAAAGCCAAAAGCACTGGCACTGTCTCCTCCATGCCAAGGCCCCTGCCCTCTGTGTAGACATAATCTGTTTGCGCTGACTGTCTGTTTAAGGCATTGTTGCCCTAAATTGGTTAAGGGTTGCACCCTTGGATTAGATGAAAGATTCACTCTTTCTCTGACATCCCTCCAAAATTGCAAGTCAGGCATACAGTGAAAATGGACACATTCAATTTAAGTGAAGTAGTTTAAATAAAACTGCCAGACTTGGTGTTTGAAACCCTTTTGATTGACAGGCCAGGCAGAGAGAAAACATGGTGGCAGGATGATACGGGGGGAGAGATAGAGGAAGAGAAACCACGAATTGATTTTGTAACGGGGGCTCTGAACAAATCTTTCAAAGGCCACAGAGAAGGGGAAACTCTCTCCCCAAGATCCAGACCTCTGCTTGAATTTCCTATGACTCTGTAATTGAGGTGCCAGGGAGACTGAGACGGAGGGAATCTATTTCAGCCTGACACTGGCTGGACGGCTGAAGGAAGGGAGGACGAGCTGAATGCAAACACCTTCACACAGGGTAGGAGCAGGAGAGGAAAATGGCTCTCTTATCTGAATAGCTACACCTTGTGCATTCACTTGCAGACTTGGGTGTCTGGTGTTATTGTTGGGGGAACAATTTGACTGAAAACCTCACATCATTTGAGTGAAAGACAACAATACAACAGTTGGATTGAAAAACCCATGTTATTTGTGCCGAACATTTGTGTCTTTATTGCATGAATTGAGAAGGATGAATGAAAACAAAGGAGTAATTTTATTCTTACTCACATGTAGTCAAACTCAGTATTTTCCTAGCCAGTTTAATTGTTAGCAAAGTTGTGTACATCTGAAGACAGTATGTGATGAGTAAGCTTTGTAGGAAGCTCCACAGCCAAAACCAACCCATAATGAGAATTTACTGCATCTGTCCGAAAAAAAAAAAAAAAAAAAAAAAAAAACTGGGTCAAATGTGGAATGGTGGCAGTGGCACAGTTTTCTCGGGGAGGTACCCGGTTTCCAGAAGCGGTTGCCATGGATAATAACCTCTTCGGAGGTGTTCACAGATCGATGCGGTGAACAGACGTGTAGCCAAGCGTGAAGGAGACTCTCCGTACCTCCACCACACCCGGCAGGATGGACCCCCAAAATGGTTGTTAAAGCATCCATCCATGATCAAGTGACCATCAGCATACCGCCGTGATGGATCCTACCATTCCACAGCACTATAGCAAAGAAACTACATCTTCCTCTCATCTGAAATGACACAACTACTGCCTGGTGTGTTTGAATACTGTGATTAATGCTATGGCCAACAATGAAAGGAAACTATAAGGTTAAGCCCTTGATTTAGTCTGTCTACACTGTGGATGATTGATGTGTGTTATGTCTTTTAGGTCTTTGTGATGCGGTGTTTGGCGGTCCAGTAAGACCAGCGTTGCGTTGTTTATTGCCAATGACTCATTGAAGATGATTATCTTTCCCATTGGAACCAAAACCTCTGATTCACTGAAGGCAGATCTTTGCTGCTCAGCATTTGGTGTCCAGGAAGGTCCTAGAGAGGGTCCTAGATGGGGCTCTCGATCTCAACGGCCAGAAAGAAAAGTGTTTGATTTGTCCCTAGGATTGAAGGAGGGGGAGGAAATAAGACTGTAAGTCACTCTTATCTACCCCTCTACAGGCTGCACACACAGACAGCCCATCCATCAGGGGGCGCCACACAAGGGGTGATGGGAAGCAACGAAAGTGCTTGCTGTCGCTCATTTGCAGTAATTAGCACAGCAGGTATTGTCTGAGCTGAGGAACAAGCAGTAGATGAGTCAGCCTGTCACAGTGACAGTGGCAGAGGGGTTTCCTGTGGCTGCCTGGTGTGGCCTAACCAAGTGCTTGTCAGCATTCTACATTCTACAGGGAGAGAAAAACACTTGGAATGCTTGTGCAAGAAAGGCTATTAGCACTGATTATGTTTCTGCAGGACTGTTATCAAATAATTAGCTTTGCTTGCTCATTGCCTTGTGATTGTGTATTTATTATCTACATACATATAAAGAATATTCTGTGAAGGAAAGGATATACTGTGTAGTATTTTATGGTACATGCATACTGTGAATTCAGTTATCTGAAAAACAATGTTTTGAATGCAATGCTGTTGTATTTGAAACTACCTAATTTGATCTGGGTTGTGTTTCCACTGCTGTTGTATAAAGCCTCAGTGGCAAGGAATGATACAGTCGGCTGATTGCAGAGATAAGGAGAGCTTCCATGCTCCCGCAGATGATGCCATTTGGGTTTATCTTTTAGATAAGCACCTCGGCCACAGCTGCCCGTTTATACCTTTTACTCACAGACACCTTCTGATTTACTGTACACTATGCGCCCCACTGCTAGGACCAGCATAAGGAATGAAATCTTGATTAAGTTGTAGACTGGAATTTATGAGACCAGACTCTACTCCATTGAAGCTTGCTGCAGTGGCCAGCGATGGCCCAGTAGGCAGCCTCAAACCTCCTCCACCAGCACCACCACCACTGAGCCTCCATCTCTGCCACTACCACAGCCACCAGAGCCTCATTGTGATCGCCCTTGCCCCTGTGCGCTGACATTGCTCAACCTCTGTTTCCATTTGACACGCCTTATGAATTTAACATGCACCCCCCCAGTCCCCAGACTTTGAAATCAGACAAAAGGGCCCATCTCTGAGGTGGGGATGTCTGGAGAGCGGCGCCACCCTCCATGGACCTCCTGCTGGGTAAAGAGCATTTGAACTGGGTGAAGACAGAGGCTTTCCAGGGCCCCTTGTCTTTTTTTGGCAAAAAACAGGGAAGCTGCAAAACGTTTTATATTCATATGGGGGCATTTTGGAGGCTGTGACACTGAAGCTGGTGGCATCAGCAGTGAGCAGGACCAGCAGGCCCTCTTAGATCCCAGCTTCCGTTTGAAGTCTGAGGCAGAGACACTTGACTGCACAGTTGACCTGGGGGTGAGGGAACCCGCGCTTTGTTTTTGTTACCCGCAGTTGTTATTTTCTTGTTTTGCTCATTCAGCCTTCAACCCTGCCAACTCCCCCTCCCCCAGTCTCTTTCTGTGAGTCTCATGCAAATAAAGCCAAAAAGCAGCAGACATTTCCAGCAGATTAAGCACCTCAGAGTAGCACGCCTCACATGGCTGTGCTGTGCACACATATTCATCAGGCCCCGTGCCGTATATCCACTGCGCCTCCAGCCACCGGCAACCTGTGGCAGAACACTCACTGTGTTTTTGTTTTCTACCGGGAAAACAAGAAGAAAGAAAGAGGCAGGAGCAGACATGAGAGGTGGAAGAGGAAAAGACAAGGAACTGGAGGGAGAGAGAGAGAGAGAGACAGAGAGAGAGAAAGAGGTAGAGGGGTGGGGGGGAATGGAAGATAAAGAGGCAAGGCAAATAGCGGGGGGAAAGAAAACAGCCGAGAGACTGAGGTTTGCTTTGGACAGGCAGGACCCACACAAGACACAGCCGAGAGACTGAGGTTTGATTTGGACAGGCAGGACCCACACAAGACACAGCCGAGAGACTGAGGTTTGCTTTGGACAGGCAGGACCCACACAAGACACAGCCGAGAGACTGAGGTTTGCTTTGGACAGGCAGGACCCACACAAGACACAGCCGAGAGACTGAGGTTTGCTTTGGACAGGCAGGACCCACACAAGACACAGCCGAGAGACTGAGGTTTGATTTGGACAGGCAGGACCCACACAAGACACAGCCGAGAGACTGAGGTTTGATTTGGACAGGCAGGACCCACACAAGACACAGCCGAGAGACTGAGGTTTGATTTGGACAGGCAGGACCCACACAAGACACAGCCGAGAGACTGAGGTTTGATTTGGACAGGCAGGACCCACACAAGACACAGCCGAGAGACTGAGGTTTGATTTGGACAGGAAGGACCCACACAAGACACAGCCGAGAGACTGAGGTTTGCTTTGGACAGGCAGGACCCACACAAGACACAGCCGAGAGACTGAGGTTTGATTTGGACAGGCAGGACCCACACAAGACACAGCCGAGAGACTGAGGTTTGCTTTGGACAGGCAGGACCCACACAAGACACAGCCGAGAGACTGAGGTTTGCCTTGACAGGCAGGACCCACACAAGACACAGCCGAGAGACTGAGGTTTGATTTGGACAGGCAGGACCCACACAAGACACAGCCGAGAGACTGAGGTTTGCTTTGGACAGGCAGGACCCACACAAGACACAGCCGAGAGACTGAGGTTTGCTTTGGACAGGCAGGACCCACACAAGATGCAGGTGGAGGGAGGGTGGACCACGGAGCACCAGAGACATTCCATTTGACCTTGTCCACTTATGGTAAAAGCCATTCCTTTGACATCCTGTGAACCTTGGGGGCCAAACAAGGCATTTTCTTCCCCGTTGTCTCCACTGAGGCAAGCAACGACCCCCTGCCAGCCCCCCATCTCAACCGGAATGTCAGTTTGACAGCAGCCCTTTCCAACCAATAACACAAACATTATCCCACCTAATCGGCTGGAACATAAAATGGGGAAGAATTTTGAACCACTGGTTTAAAAAATGACAAGAGGATGAAAAAAAAACACTGTTGTTTTTCCTTCTATCCCAAGAACAATAGAACATGAAAATTATTGTTTTTGTCAGGAGGATGTTACATAGTGTGTGCCAAAGGATGTTTTCTTAATTGCACCAACATAACAAACTAATGTGAATTCAATTCCATGTGATGTGTATTTCTGCATTCATTTTTTTTATTTTAAATAAGAAGCAAATAAAATTTGATGTCATTTACTACTAGTAAAAGGTTAATATTTTCCTTGAATGGCAGGACCCAGGAATCACAGCTGGTATCCGGTTTAGTCTGGTCTCTGCTCTGGAACAATCTGACCACTGTTCTCTGCAGAACACATAATCATTCTAATTATTCCATTAACTCAGAAACAGAGAAAGATTGTGATTCTGGTCAGCTCTAATAGGGACATATACCCTGCTCTTAACGGACGCAGACATAGTCACACAAGCTTCTCCAGTCAAAAACACTTTGCTAATGAAGTCCAGAGCCCCCTGTTTTCAAGAACTCTAATGTAGCTGTGGTCATATCTATTACAACCCTAATGGAGTAAATGTTGGAGCTGGACTGGGGACATTAATGTAGCCGCTTGCATGTGTAAGTGAAAATTCACCATAACCTTCTGAGCAGATTTTTAGCTGGGTAGTACACAGTCAGGATTCATAGTATGGACGTCGGCATTGTCATTTAATAGAGAGTAAAAATAGAAGAAAAAAAAACACTTTAAAAGAGAAGAAAAACAACACTTCTCAACAACTCTTTAAAAGAACACTTCCAAAGGAATCAGTGTGGACAGGAAATGGGCTTATGCACAAACACCAGCAATGGCCCAATGTCTCCCTCTCAGTACCTAAGCATGGTTGAGTATACAACATTAAAAGCTCCCACACATGAGAAATCAAAGGTCTTTTTTTGCCATGTAAACGGGCCATAATTGCTCACAAATCCTTCTGAATTGAAGGCCCCAAATAACAATTAACAGCAAATTTAATTAAACCGATAGTCCTATCCAATCACACAAAAGGCCTCGTAAATAAGTGCATCCTTTTTTTTTTTTATGACCGAGCCACAGTGGCTCGCTCTATTTTCTCAGGATCTCCCACCCCCTCATCTCCTTAATTTTTTTTTTCAAACCATCAAGAGCTTTTTAATCAAACTGGCACTGTGCCCAATTGCTATCAGACTGCACAAGGTTTTATGATCACGTGAATTACGAACAAACTTGGCACATTGATGGCACGGCCCAGACTGGTGTGCCATTCGTATTCATAGACACGTGTGTGTGTGTGTGTGTGTGTGTGTGTGTTTGGGGGTAGATGAGGGCTGGCTACCAAGGCCGTGTTTGCCCTAAATCACCCACCCCTGGCTCGGCCACACGCGCACATGCTGGGTCACATCGACACAGAGGTCAGAGGGCATGCACTGGGGGAATTGCCGGGGAGATTAACAGAGAGATGGGCTGTTGGGGGCAGGTTGCCCATGACTCCAAACTATTAGAAAATCAAAACGGTGCCCATGTTGGAAAGTGTCTTCACATGCATTTGGAAGTCCATTAAAACAAGTCTGAAATTTTTATGTTGCACCGGAGAGGACTGCGAATATATTCAGTGGAGGAAACTTTAATAAGAGTTTACAACCAAACCATAACGCTTAATGAAAGAACATCACATTAACTGCTAAAATAATAAAACGGCTCTTTTGTCTTTAACCATTTTTATAGTTACCATTCCTTTATTTGGTCTTTCTTGAATATCCTTTGTTACTATTATGGCTAAGAAACTGCTTCTTGGTCCCGTGGGGGGCTGGAAACTACTGGTTGTTAGGAGGTCAGCATTTGTACTCTAGAATCTGACTGATTCACTGATTGTCTGCACTAGTGTTACCGGATCATTGTTCTCAAGCCATCAGAACAATTCAAGAACCGTGTCATAGGAAAGAACAAAAGGACCGAGCCCCAAAGGGAACATTGAATCGCTTCGTGCATGAGCTCATACAGCTTGAATAAACAGAGAAAGTGAGGGGTTAGTCTGATTGTTGCTGAATAAATAAACAGAGAAAGTGAGGGGTTAGTCTGATGGTTGCTGAATAAACAGAGAAAGTGAGGGGTTAGTCTGTGGTTGCGTAATAAATAAACAGAGAAAGTGAGGGGTTAGTCTGATGGTTGCTGAATAAACAAACAGAGAAAGTGAGGGGTTAGTCTGATGGTTGCTAAATAAACAGAGAAAGTGAGGGGTTAGTCTAATGGTTGCTGAATAAATAAACAGAGAAAGTGAGGGGTTAGTCTGATGGTTGCTGAATAAATAAACAGAGAAAGTGAGGGGTTAGTCTGATGGTTGCTGAATAAACAGAGAAAGTGAGGGGTTAGTCTGATGGTTGCTTAATAAACAGAGAAAGTGAGGGGTTAGTCTGATTGTTGCTAAATAAACAGACAGAGAAAGTGAGGGGTTAGTCTGATGGTTCTTGCCTCTGGATGACAGCATCATGAGGACTCATCCTTCAGTGAGACATTGCATCCCTGCTGTGTCACCGTTCGTTGAACGATACTGCACCACCCCCAAAAAAATATTTAGGTGATGACGGTCGGGCTTTCCTTCGACAGGTGACAAATCTTAATTAAGAGAGAGGGGGAATATGCACTAAGAGTTTCCCATTGTGCAGTGACGCACGCAGGCGATTGCTCGGGGGCTGTCTGCTCGCAGACTAATTTGCTCTCAAATGAGTCAGGAAAAGCAATTTTCCCTGTCGTTGCTATGGCGCAGGCTCTAAAAAAGATGATGAATGAGGTGTTTCTGCCACACATTAAAGACTTAACTTCTGTCAAAAGATTTGCATGAACTGTGCCTTATTTCAAAGGGAAGGATCACAGAGAACACACACACACACACTGTCCCACCTTCCCCTTCCTTCACAACTCTCACACACACATGCACACACACACACACACACACACACACACACACACACACTGTCCGACCTTCCCATACACACAACTCTCTCTCACACACACATGTACACACACAAAACACACACACACATGCTTACAGACACAGGCATAAATGGCAATCAGCAAACACACTGATTTTGATTCTTGTGCTCCACGGGTCACAGGGATTCATATGCAGACAAAGCCCAACACAAAATAACATATGTGCCATCACATACGCTAGCCCAACACAAAACAACATATGTGCCATCACATACGCTAGCCCAACACAAAACAACATATGTGCCATCACATACGCTAGCCCAACACAAAACAACATATGTGCCATCACATACGCTAGCCCAACACAAAACAACATATGTGCCATCACATACGCTAGCCCAACACAAAACAACATATGTGCCATCACATACGCTAGCCCAACACAAAACAACATATGTGCCATCACATACACTAGCCCAACACAAAACAACATATGTGCCATCACATAAACTAGCCCAACACAAAACAACATATGTGCCATCACATACACTAGCCCAACACAAAACAACATATGTGCCATCACATACGCTAGCCCAACACAAAACAACATATGTGCCATCACATACACTAGCCCAACACAAAACAACATATGTGCCATCACATAAACTAGCCCAACACAAAACAACATATGTGCCATCACATACACTAGCCCAACACAAAACAACTTATGTGCCATCACATACGCTAGCCCAACACAAAACAACATATGTGCCATCACATACACTAGCCCAACACAAAACAACATATGTGCCATCACATACACTAGCCCAACACAAAACAACATATGTGCCATCACATACACTAGCCCAACACAAAACAACATATGTGCCATCACATACACTAGCCCAACACTAAACAACATATGTGCCATCACATACGCTAGCCCAACACTAAACAGCATATGTGCCATCACATACGCTAGCCCAACACAAACCAACATATGTGCCATCACATACGCTTAGCCCAACACAAAACAACATATGTGCCATCACATACGCTAGCCCGGCACAAAACAACATATGTGCCATCACATACGCTTAGCCCAACACAAAACAACATATGTGCCATCACATAACATAGCCCAACACAAAACAACATTTGTGCCATCTCATACGCTAGCCGAACACATAACAACATATGTGCCATCACATACGCGAGCCCAACACAAAACAACATATGTGCCATCACATACACTAGCCTAACACAAAACAACATATGTGCCATCACATACACTAGCCTAACACAAAACAACATATGTGCTATCACATACACTAGCCCAACACAAACAACATATGTGCCATCACATACACTAGCCCAACACAAAACAACATATGTGCCATCACATACACTAGCCCAACACAAAACAACATATGTGCCATCACATACACTAGCCCAACACAAAACAACATATGTGCCATCACATACACTAGCCCAACACAAAACAACATATGTGCCATCACATACGCTAGCCCAACACTAAACAGCATATGTGCCATCACATACGCTAGCCCAACACAAAACAACATATGTGCCATCACATACACTAGCCCAACACAAAACAACTTATGTGCCATCACATACGCTAGCCCAACACAAAACAACATATGTGCCATCACATACACTAGCCCAACACAAAACAACATATGTGCCATCACATACACTAGCCCAACACAAAACAACATATGTGCCATCACATACGCTAGCCCAACACAAAACAACATATGTGCCATCACATACGCTAGCCCAACACAAAACAACATATGTGCCATCACATACGCTAGCCCAACACAAAACAACATATGTGCCATCACATACACTAGCCCAACACAAAACAACATATGTGCCATCACATACACTAGCCCAACACAAAACAACATATGTGCCATCACATACACTAGCCCAACACAAAACAACATATGTGCCATCACATACACTAGCCCAACACAAAACAACATATGTGCCATCACATACACTAGCCCAACACAAAACAACATATGTGCCATCACATACACTAGCCCAACACAAAACAACATATGTGCCATCACATACACTAGCCCAACACAAAACAACATATGTGCCATCACATACGCTAGCCCAACACTAAACAGCATATGTGCCATCACATACGCTAGCCCAACACAAAACAACATATGTGCCATCACATACACTAGCCCAACACAAAACAACATATGTGCCATCACATACGCTAGCCCAACACAAAACAACATATGTGCCATCACATACACTAGCCCAACACAAAACAACATATGTGCCATCACATACACTAGCCCAACACAAAACAACTTATGTGCCATCACATACACTAGCCCAACACAAAACAACATATGTGCCATCACATACGCTAGCCCAACACAAAACAACTTATGTGCCATCACATACGCTAGCTTCTCTATCCCCTCCTTGTGTGGTGACACGGCATCCGCAGCCACCCCCTCACCACGCTGAGCCAGGGCCTGGGAGAGTAATGGGCCCATAAACACTGTTTAATCATTAGGCTGATAGAGAATGTGTCCCTTCAGGCACATCTAGGAGTCGGCCCACACTGAACTGCACACAGGTTGGGACAGAAGTTTGGCTGGGTGGGAGGAGTCCAGTTTAGGGCAAAGCAGGTTTGGCAGATAGGAGGAAGACAGCTGTCACAGTGGGGGTGGCAAACAGCTGTGTGTGCGTGTGTGTGTTTGTGTGTGTGCCTGTGTGTGTGTTTATGTGTGTGTGTGTGTAAGTGTGTGTCTCTCTGTGTGTGTTTGAGTGTGTGTGGGTGTGGGTGTGTGTGCTTTTAAGAGTGTGGGAGATGAGTTCTGGAAATGTATGTGAGCACATCCAGGATAGGTTTGTGATTTCATACATATATGGTATATACACACATATGTGTGTGTGATTGTGATTATGTGTGTTTGTGTTGCTGTCACCTCCCCTGACTGAATATGTATGAGCGTGTGTGTGTGTGTGTGTTTGTGATTAGGTGTGTGTTTTTGTTGCTGTCCACTCCCATGACTATCACCGCTACAGCTGGCAGCCAGCCACGCCCTTCATCATGACTCCTCATTTGAATAAGTTGACCTCACCAAGCTGCTGCTGTTGCACTAACCTCACATTAATTCCTGTATCTTTCTCCTCGACTTGACACATGCTAACATTTCACTATCTAATATCTCATTCACACATTGTATCCTATTCTACTCAGCACCTGCTTGGAAAGCCAGGGAGTCTTACAGCATTATCGTATCGTGGCCGTCTGCAGTGTCTAAGGAGGGTGTTTTTCTATCCCTGTGTATGCCTGAGGGAACGGAGGATAATAATCTAGTTGTGATGCTGCATCTGGTGTGGTGCATTTCTTCATACTGATTGGACTCGGGGCTCACCTGGAATCAACAAAGGCCTGGACTCCTCCTGTGCACTGACAGGTTCTCTAAGTGAATAACAATGAAGACACACACACACACACACACACACATAGAGACACACGCGCACACACACACACACACACACACACACGCACACACACCCAGCAGGACAAGGGTATTAAAAGTAGCACGATGAACAGCACCACTAGTGCAGATGACAGTGACAACTTCCACTTGTGCATCATTTTGATTGGTCCATCGCTGTCTCTGATGGGATTAATTCAAGAGGTGTGACAAGTAGCACACAGGGACCACATCCCATAACCAACCTCCCCCCACCCACCCACCCCCACACACACACACACACACACACACACCACCCACAGGCCCCATCCCCTGTGTAGCCCTTTAAACGAGAAGGCAATTAACCCCATCACTGCACTACCTCTTCCACTTCAGCAGACAAGAAAGAAAGGGTTTGTGTGTGTGAGTGCTGGTGATTGGGGAGTGTGTGGAGGGTGGAAGGGGGTGGAAGGAACTGTCATCAGCACGTGCCAATCACCGCATAATCTCCTGCCAAGCCCATCGTTGGCGTGGGGGCCCCGTCATCGGGGCGGGGGCACCTGCACCCTTTGGCTCCTGTCAGGTGGAGGGCCAGGCTAAAAGGCTCAACACGCTTATTGCATCATTTCCTACGCCTCACTTCCCCAATGAAGAACTCACAGCTGACTCAATCAGACCATGGCAGGAAGTGTGTGTGTGTGTGTGTGTGTGTGTGTGTGTGTGTGTGTGTGTGTGTGAGTGGTGGTGGTGGGGAGGTGGGGGGTGGGGTGTGAGGTTGTGGGCCTCAGACTGGGTGCAGAGAGTGAAAAAAGGTACTCCTTATACTGTGATGTTTGATTCTTTTGTGAGAGACTATCTGCAGTGTTGTTGATTACTATTTTCTGTTGTATGTTTTTCTTGTGTGTGTGTGTGTGTGTGTGTGTGTGTGTGTGTGTGTGTACTGGAGTGTGTGAGTGAACCAGTGAATAGTGATGTCCAAAGAGTGAATAAGCTGATTAGATTTTGTGCACTGGTGGCTATCCAGGCCAGACGAGACGGTGAGATGAAATTATTTATCGACTGTACTGTCAGCTCATCAAGAAAAGCCATGAGGACTGCACTCTTGAGCTATGATTTTTTATTTCAGCATTGCATCATTCATACTTTCAAGAAGATGAAGAGTCATATTGCTAAATTGACACAATGACACACACTGGACACACACACACAACACACACATGAAAGAACATAGGAAACACATGTAGATGCAAACACAGACACACAGACACATACACACACGGACACACAGATACATGCACACAAACACACACACATGCATGCACTTACACATGCACACACATACACACACACATGTGCACACACATGCACACAGACACACATACACACACACACTAACGCACACAGACATGCACAGGCACACGCGCACTCACACACACACACAGATAATTTGTTGTTTCCTCAGCTGTATCTCTTAAATGTAAAACACCCCTGATATCAGCATCTGCCAATGAATCCTTTAGTAAAGTGGCCTGGCGGAATATGAGGCAATATATTGGAACAATAAAGAGTACACGGTGTACAGGTCTCACACTCGTGGCTTTACTCTACTCAAGTCTATGGAGTGTGTTGGTGATAAATAGTTTTAATTAATAAAAAGCGTCATGAGTTGACTTTAATTAATTATGCTCGTAAAGCATGTTGACGATCAGGGGCCTCTGTGACAGAAAGAGGGGAGGTCTTGCTTCATGGAGGCTTGAGATAATGCTGGCGCTCATAAATATGCCACATAAAATGACAATGACTTTTCGGGGGTGGGTATTGCTGATGCCAGACAGGGGGGTGGGGGGCAGACATTAAGTTGCCCACAGTGAGATCTCTGTATGAGGCCACATGGTTTTACTTCTAGAAGTTTCATAAGGGCCCGTCTACTGAGCTACAGAGCCCATGAGCCAATATTTATGATATTATACTGATGTCATATGATATTATATAATCATATGATATACTATTATGGTATTAAAGTGTCATGTATCTTAACCCACATAAGGTATATGTTTTAAACTTTTGCTTCACTGTAATAGAGCTGCATTTAACATTTGTGGGCTAGGATGTCTTTGGTGATCCATGCTAATGCACTGCTTGTGGCTTCCTCTCTCTCCCCAGCCTCCCACGCCCCTAGAAATTTTAAAACTTGTGACTCCGTCTAATTCTGCATGGACAAGACATCCAATGTAATGATTCCATGTTCGTTCCTCAAGATATCCTTGTTTCAGGAACTGGTCTTCACTGGTTTGACATGTGATTATAATATTTACCTATTATTTGTTTTTTTATTCTTTTTCAACCACAGGATGGTACTTCTTATTCGTTTATAGTTATAACTCCATCCGATAAGCTGAAGCAAACTGCTGTGACGAGAGAAGTCAATGGTACATCACATATGCATAGAAGAAATAATCATCTCTTTACTTCATCCAACGAGCGCTGAGATGAGACTACTATGACATCACAATCTATCCAGTCTTCTTTGATATTGCTTCATATCATGATTTGCAGCTCTGTGAATAATCTACAACCAAATGGGCAGCAATGTTTATACTCAGAAATGATTTTAACAATCTGATTATTTTTACCAATCTTATGTATTACCACCAAGATAGAATGTGGTTTAAACTTTTTGAATCTTTTTATATCGTTGGAAGGAACACATCCTAAGTCCGATATCTGCTTATACAGGATGGGAAAGTGCTTGGCTCAGCTGACAAAAAAAAACCTGGGGAGAAAAGCCCAAGTTTTCCGCTCATTTAACAGGATTACCTCAGTTCCTCCAGAAGCCAATCAGAAGGCATGTGGATCATCCATGTCAACCCTCACGCTGTGACATTTTTGTCAGTTGATTCGAGTCGAAACGCCATGGCTCCATTCATCGAGTCGAAAAGCCATGGCTCCATCGTCCTCCATTGCACATGGAGATGCTCCGACTGAAAGGCGGAATTCAATCTGTGGGCTCTGAGGTGCCAGACCATTTCCTTTCAAGGCTCCCCTCACCTCATTTCTATATGTGAAACAGACAGGAGGACCTGTCTGCTGCTTTTAAATAGGTGTCTGATGAGTCCCATTTCTTGGCTCTACACGCTGGGTTGGGATAACTGTTTGGCCGTTCAAATGACTCTTCTTATTAAATTCTGTGAGACCATCAGAGCACCCGACCATCACAAGATGTAATCCTGTTTCTGACATCTTTCTGCCTGACAATCAGAAACACATAGATTTTACCTGCTGTTAAATACAAGACCTATAGGATCTTTTTCAGACCTTTAGGAACATTTCAAGATACTGACTGACACAGTTAATGGAATGCACCAGTTCAGTTGATATCAGTGCATCTCCACACAGATGAAGATGTAGGTTTGTCCATGATTAAAGAGGACTGAACACTTTGTGCCTCAGATTCACAGACATTCCCCAGAGCATAGGAAAGGTGCCAGATTGGCTGATCAGAAATCCAATTATAGTCACTCTATTTTAATTGCTCTATATATGATCACCTTGTAGTTCAGTATATATAGAAATGCCCCTACAAAAAGACACAGGTGTAAAAACACAGGACAACCTAAGATTAAATAACAGTGACCAGTGACCGTGGGGTATGTAGAGATAGAATACCAATTTTTGAACTCTGCCCAGGGCTTGGTTATTTCTGTAACCCTGATATAAATAACATGCATAGACCTGTTTTGTACCATCTGAATTACACAGGCCAGGAAGCCTCAAGCCTTGACCCTTGACTCCACACTCCCTGATCTACCAGGCTTAGGAGTTAGGGGAAGCCTTGCTGATGCCCTGTGGCCAGACAGGACCCAGCAGTGGGGGTATGTGTGTGTGTTTGTTTGGTGGTGGTGGGGGGGGTAACTCGCAGTCAGTCCGCCTGGTGGTAGACCCCACCACAGCATCACGGAAGGCTAGGCTGTGAACTCTGCAGCCTGTTTTCCACAGGCCTAATTAAAATAGTGCTTGTCATTCAGTGGAGACATCTGCCGTAAGAGGCACCAGGTGGAGTGACACGCTAACCCAGCCCCTCATAAAAGGAGGTGACCCAGTGGGTCTGTAAAAAGATACCTTCTCCAGGTCCCCCTCTTTGTGGCTAATGATATTTTTTACAGCCACTGTGCTCGAGAGTGCAATTAAATAACTTTAAACAAGACGGCCACCTTTTATGGACCAGAAAACCTGAAGGAGATTAATCTGTGCTGGAATTAATTTTCTAAATTTGTTTTGGCTCCTGCCATCTGTGGAGCTGCATTCCTGCTACAGGCCTCTCGTGTCTAGTAAACCGTCAACTGCCCAGCAGCGAGTAATTGCATTAATGCGCGGTTGTCATTAAAACGCCACAGTCTTGCCCGTCGTTTACGAAAACCTTAATGAGAAGCGGGATGGTGAGGCACACAGGAATCGAACGTTCATTTTCCAAAAGTCCTAAAGCAAACATCTGGGATGTTGATGGTGGTTTTGTGGCCAAGTGTCAGGGGAAGTACTACAGCACTGCGCTGTAGAAACCCTTAGCCCCTTAGCTCATCAACAGAAATACAACAGAAACAGCAATGCTAGTGGACATAGCCATTTGGACTCCTGGTACGAGCATTTGACTTCCAACTCTCAACTGATAGGTTAGAGTTCTGGCAAGAGAGAATCACAGTACACCCCCACCCCCACCACACACAAATTCACATACACTCTTACACACACACACTCACAAACACTCTTACACACAGAAGAAACACTCTTCCTTGCTGTGTTGTCTAATTTGCCCTTGCTGTGTTTGAATTTGTCCTTGCTGAGTTGGTTTTCATAAAAATCACATTACGTCAGGATATCGTGAAACAATTATTTTGGATCACAAGTACTGTATGCTAACCTTTTAAGGCAGGTGCACATGTCTACATCTTTGGTGATCAGTAGTGACATGCTGGTTGAAAGTCAAAGTCCTCCCACACACACACACACACACACACTGCAGATACTGATGGAGAGTAACACATTGTCTCCATTTTTATTTCACATGCTGATTAGGGAATCTCATAGTAATCTCCACTGTTGTCTCTCTCACTGAAACAGGACTATGACGAACACAGCACACCCCATTTTAATATTGCATGCATGTTACATACGCTACATTCTCCATCCCGGCCCACCCTACACCAGCTATTCTACTCCAACAGCCTGCCCCCGAGCATCTAATCACCAACCACACCCACCCTGCCCCCTCCAGATGAACCCTTTACAATACCACTCCCTCAACACCACCCCCACCCGTTTCAAGCAGATAATGATCAAGGTCTTCCTCTGACAGAGGCAGGGAGGGAGCTTCCCCATACCCACTGTTACCATGTACTGACTCCAGGGGCTTTGGACCTTGGGTTCTGTAAAATACTGTGAAGTAACGCTCATTCCTAATGGCAGCTTATATAAATAAGTAAAAAGCTAAAGAGAATTGAATATATACCCTTTCATAGACAACTGATTTTTTATGACAAAGTGCAGGGGGAGGTGTTGATCCCAGTTACCTTAGAGGAGTCAAGAGGATAAGTCTCATGAATGTTTTAAGGCGGTAAGGAGGTGTGTGTGTGTGTGTGTGTGTGTGTGTGTGTGTGTGTGTATTCCTACCATAAGGAGAAGCAGGGCTAAGTCTGGTGAATCTTAAACAGTGCTCCTGAGCTCCTCTGCATGCTTGCCATATCACCTCAGCTGCTGTCACTGTGACATGAAGCAATATGCAATCAATTAGTCTGAGGATTTAATCTGGAGAGAACCGGAGAGAGAAGTGTGTGTGGTGGCATATTCACACACACCAAGTGCTCTGTGAGGCGCATAATGAAGCCTCAGTGTGGCTGAGTGTAGAGCTTTTTAAACACTTTCTAAAAAAACTAATTTGTTCCCCTTTTGTTTTCCCTTATTGTTCTCGCACAGATATGCCCTCTAATCATGGGTGTAAAGACAAAAAAGCAAAAGGCCTGTTTTTGGGTAACACAAAAGGATGCTTATGACTGGCAGTAATTGTGTAATTTTTTTCTCATTCAAATACAACATAATTAACTAAACAACTGTAATGAAATCCATAGAAAATCCATAGTCGGGTGATCAAAAGGGAAAGGGAACCTGTCCTGTCAATTCAAACACTTTGGTACAAAATAGATGGTTAAATATCCCCATGACACCAAGCTTGGAGTTATCAATTTCATGCCAAAGAGATCAGCCACCTGGACATAAACAAAGACTAACCTTGCCACAGACCTGACTGTTAGTTTGAAATCCAATGGCAGGCTCCTGAAAGAAGCCATGGTCTGCATTCACCCCTTTGTTTCTTGCACTTCTTACTTCAGATCTCAATGCTTAGGGGGTTATGGAGCCTGTGATCTCACATGTTCAATTTAGCAGGTCTGGTGTGTTCCTGGTAAAATGTGTCACCACAGTGCACTACACCTTCTCGGCGAATCAAGGACTAGCGTGGGCTTGAAACCTCTGAGTTAATGTCTTATTTAAAAACAAACCCCGTAAAGATGTATAATAAATGTGGCCTACATTCTCATGGAGAAACTGTGTTAGCGTGTGTGTGTATGACACTGGTTTCTGTAGTCTTGGCTATGAAATATTCCGACAGTCTGTGTGTTTCTGATCAAATCAGGGCTGCAGTGATGGCACACTATCTCAGGTGTGCATTCAGAGGAAGTAACCTGTAGCAGCAACTCAAGCAGCAAATTCATCATCTGGGATACATAGGCAACAGCTTTCGTTTTTGACTGCTGTAGCCAATGGGCTGCTGCGACTAAACTGATAATACATTCAGCAAGCATAAAGCCATCAGGAAAAACAGAAATGCATGAATAAATTCCAACCTCGCCATTTATTACAAAGAGGAAAAGGTAGCCTTTATTCACAATTATGAATAGATGCAAACTGAATACTGTACATTTTGTTAGAAAGGATTATAAAACTGTACAATACAAAGCCAAAAAAACATGTTACATGTTAAAAGTCTCTCTCTCAATATGCTTGGCAAAAGTCTTTTATATAACTTACTGAAAGAAAAGAAAAATAAAACAGACTAAACTTTGAAAAAAGTCAAATGAAACAAATTAATATAAATATTACAAAAAGGTTAATAAATATTTCATGCAGCAACTACAAAATGAGCCTGAGAGATTTGTCTTTATTGAAAAGAGGATTCTCATTCTGTTAAAAAAATACGCCGTTTATAAAGGGTATGAATTTGAAATGGGAGCAATTTCATACACATACTCATTTTCTTTTTCATCTTCAAAAGAGCAAAACAGACAATCACACAGCAACACCAAAACCACAGACTCATTAACAGGTGTGGGCAGAATGCATTTAAACAGAGTGAGAGAGAGAGAGAGAGAGAGAGAGAGAGAGAGAGAGAGAGAGAGGAGCACAGTCTGCAGAGAAACAGCATAGTTTTCAGGTCATACAATGATGTACATCAGCAACAGGTTGTTCAGACCCAGAAGCCCCAAAGAGCAACAGACTTCTCAAGAGTTAACATCTCAATTCTCCTGCCCCTCCCGATTTGACTGTGTCATTACACTACAATGGAGTACTATCATGTAAGTCACATAAGTAGAAATGCTTAAATGAACAATAACAACCAGTTAAGCCGCTTGGACAGTTTTTTCACTGCTGGACCACAACAGTTTTACTTGACCCGATCACATAAAACAAACTATGCTATTGAAACAGATGTGTGGCTAGTGATGTGTACATGAATCACAAATGACACAAATTAATGACTTGCCATGTCTGGTGTCATTCAATGGCATGAACAGCATTAGAGAAGGAGCTGTGTTTCCAAATGAAACGTACACAGCTATGCCAATGCATCATATTGTAATTACTTAAACATGCTGACATCCAAGGTCATAATCACAATTACTTACTCGTCACGTTCACCTCAAGGTGTTTCAGTGTGCTCCCATGATGGTGGACTTATGGGAAAAGCCTTAACTGAGCTTAAGGTGACCTTATCTGGCTAACAGACACTTGGGCGTGGGTGAGAAGCTCAGTTAATTGGAGCAAGTTGGCTGATGGGGAAGACAATCTCCCCATAGACTTCCAGTGTGAAGGGCAATGGGGGCAAGAGTTTGGAGTTATGAGCGGTGGCTTGATTAAAGACACGGTTTGAAACCCACTCACTTGAGAGACAATGTTTATATCCCACTGATTCCTCTCTCCCTTTTTTTTGTTTTTTTGGTTTGTGTCTCTCGAACTGTGAGGTATTTGGAGCCAATTAATCAGATAAGTGTGATTTTTTTCCAACAGAGTTGAGCGTTTCTAGTCTCCTGACTCTGGCTGCTGCTCTGCTGAAGATGATGCTCTGTTGTTTTGTCCACAGTCTTGCCGAGTGGATCAATATGCCAGTGACTTGAGTGCAAACACACACAGGAGCAGGCAGAGACTCGGCCGTATCGTGTTTACACTGGGAGCTCCGTGCCACCCCTGTGTGCCAGGTGCCCAGAACTGCAGTTGAAAGCCTATGATTTATGAGATGTATCCGTCTGTGCTGCTCAAAAGATCTCACGACTGGGCAGGTCTGCAGAGTCCACACACACACACACACACACACACACACACACACACACTCGCTCTCTCTCACACACACATACACACACAGTGAGACATGGAGAGAGGGGGAGATGGCAGTTCTTGAAGGGTGAGTGTAACTAAGAGAGACAGATGACCCGCTCACAGCAGAGTCCCGCCACTCCATCCCAGAAACTGCACCCTCACTCACTCACTCAGGGCCTCTATCAGGACCAGCAGAGCAGGCCGGGAGCACGGCTAACAGCCAACGATTAAATCGCAGGGGCGAGGCGCTTACCAAACGGAGACGAAACTTCTGAGCGCAACATCAAAGCCACCACCAGCAGAATGATGGTAGAAGAAGGGACAGTGATTGAACATAACAAAAAGGCAAAGATCTGAGGGGTATGCAATAATATACATATTTATACACATACACATATACATATATGTATATATTACTGCCCCTTGATTTATGTTATTCTTAACTAAAATCATGTATAAATACACCATAGATTACAATATGATATAAAATACTTTTTATGTGAATTTCTCAAAAAAATTAATACATATGGGTTTGCTCATGTAAGCTGGTTTCAAGACTAGCACCAAATCAGAAAGAAACATAATCCCTCAGGATTGTTAATGAACAAGGCACTTTGTGGTAAAAAAACACAATGACGACAATGGAGATGACAATGACTCACGTTTAACATTTTTTTTGTCTTTCTGTGATGTCTTTCGGTGATTCAAGGAAACTGAACCTCAGTCGTTCACGATTCATAATTCTCAGTCCATTCCTTGGCCCCAGGCTACAGTCAGTTTCACTTACAGGTTCTTTCAGACTCTGAGCAAATCCTTCGACTTCTGCCCTTGCTGCGTCTATCTTGCTAATTCCTTTGCTGTGGCATTTTGACACATCTCTGTTTATCTGCTGTTTTCTGAATCCTTTTCTTATTCTCCTCCTCTTCTTGTCTTTCTTTCACTTGCTCCATCTCAAACTTCCACTTCCTGATGTCCACCTTGTGCCCCTGTGGTAGTCACCACAATGTCGAAGCATGTCTCCATCATGACGCGAGACTTGCAGAGGTTGACACAGAACTCCAGCTCTCCAGTGGCCTGGACCAGAGCCTCTAGGTAGTCCTGGGAATCCATGTCCAGATCGGGGTCTATGTCAACTGGAGAAAACAAGAGAGAGAGAGAGGACATAGAGTCTAAGAAGAAAAATAACAAGGAAAACATGGCAGAAAGGTCTGACTTTCTAACTTAACATAAGAGTTTATTTCATCCCTCTCTCTGTGAGGAAACATGATCATGTGTGACCTATCCTTTTTCATGAGTCAGTCTCTGACAGTACAGCCATAACACAATAAGGTTAACACTTCTTTGTAAGGTACAAAAAGACCTGTGCTACCATGTAGGACATACAGTGGGAAACAATTTTCTCAGATTGTGGTATCACAGTGCCATTGTAATACTGGTGTGCTACTTTCTATGTTTAGTACAGCAAAGATCAAAATTTGATTTGAAGGCTGATCTGATTTTCATTCAGTGTTTGTGGACTGATTTTCTGTCCTGTTCTTTCTTATATCCTGTCATTCTTGAAAAAGAAAACTTCTTTTCCCTTGTGGTCTTTCTGTACAATATATTCCACAGATGCCCAGCTGTAGGCATTTTCTATAAATATATACATAAAGGATTTTGAAAGCTCAACCAACCAAGGGAGATCTTTCAGCAACCAGTTACAGAAGGCCAAGCAAAGTGAACTCTGTTTAAGCACAATATGGTCGGGTCTTTAACACCCAACAGTGCTCCTAATGCATACTGATAATACACCCTTTATTGTTCAAAGTAAAGGACCAAAGGGCTTTGCTGTCTCTAAACAACTTTCCAAATCTAGGTTGTGATGAAAAGAATACATTGCCAAAACGCCAAGCCCAGGACACACAGAACCCACAACATGCTAGTGCTGTGGCTCAAGGCTCTGGAGGGATACAGCTGTCCCATAGAAAGGGGCTTTTGTACATGTGTTGTGTGCCATTGCATAGAAAGGGGCTTTTGTACATGTGTTGTGTGCCATTGCATGGTTGGATTCCCCTGCATGTGTGTAGTATGAATGATGTCAGAAACATGTTAGCGAGCACTCACTCACACACACAAAAAAAGGCTGACAGAACAGAGCAGGGACTTTATGTTTGACTCATGCATCTTATTCATGACTACACATGAATAAGGAACACCCATGTGCTGCTCCTCTATTTATAAAAGGCCCTGCTGTTAAATAGCCTATAGGCAGAGCATATACATGTACATATACAAAAGACAAAGCATCATGTGGAGAGACCAATCTCTTAAATGGAATTTGCAGTGGTAGAGGAAGTCACAGTGAATCATTCCATTGATGAGGTTCAGCAGGTAATGTGTAGATTCCTCAAAAAAAAAAAAAAAAAAAAAAAATGACAAAACTGTGTCACAGCCTCATGTCTACACATGATTTACACCTGTAAGTGGGTCATTCCTATAATGGACTCAGTAGGCACCTGTAAACAAACTGGTATTACTTTCCAAATGATACCTGCAGGGGCGAAAATGAACACATTTTTGCAATGGAGACCATAACAGCAAGCTGGGAACTTAATTGAAATAGATCTATATTTTCAATTTGAAGCATTTTCTCCACAGGCATGTCATGTTATGGAAGATAAGCACAGAGCAAGACTAATGTAGTCATCAATAAGAATACAGCACATCTAACACACTTGACAGATCGTGATTCTTATAATACAATGAAATGTGTACAGAGGTGAAGAAGGTATAATTATACTTTTCTAATAAATGGTGTTGTGCTTCTTTGAGTATTTGATCCTTTGCAAACTCCTTTGCCATTTTTGATGTGCCTGTAATGAATTTAAATGCATTCATGGAGCAAAAGCCTTCAAAACAAATATCAAATTCAGTGTAAATTACTCCTTAACTTAGCAGAAGGTTATTCTCACATACAGCCATAAAGTGTATGTTCTTTGCAATTGAATTGGAGCAATTCATTATGCATCTCCTCTGATCTACATTTAAGTCCACGGTCTGCCAAGGCTGGAATGCAAATGCATCAAAAACATCCACTTAGCATCAAAGACTCCAAAGCGCACCTCAACCCACTACTGACCTTCAGTTGCCTTTCAAATGACAAATTGATTGCTGAATCAGAGTGCATCATGTATGATGTTGTCAGTACTCACATTCTCCCATCCACTTGCCAGGGTCAAGCATCAGCCGGGTCTTGGCGTCCTCCAGCTCCCTCTTCAGTCTCTCGTGCTTGGCCCTGAGCTCCCTGACCCGCTGCTGGCGCTTCTCTAGCATCCTGAGCCGTGCGTTGAAGTACTGCAGTCCCTGGAACCCCAAGAGACCCAGAAAGACAGAGAGAGAGAGAGAGAGAGGAGCTTTAGCAAAGGGCGCTCTGAGAGGAATGAGTCCTAGCGCTCCGGTGTTCTTGCCCCTGCTGTTGCGGAGCAGGACTGCCTGGATACCTGACCGTCCCTGGGTCTGCACTGTGCCTTGTGTAGATCGCCCTGACGCGGGAGCACGTTTATACCGCGGGGGATTAGGTCAAATTGAATCATGGGGCGGCTAACCCACTGGGAGACTTAGCTTCTGTCGACTGGCTGGATTAATTAGAGGCGAGCCAGGGAATAAAATTAGCAGCCACACTAATCTCTCACTCGCCCTTAATCTCCCAGGGAAGAAGAGAAACAGAGAGAGCAACAGAGAGAGAGAGAAAAAAACGCTTGTGTGAGGATTAGCTGGGGACAAGGCCTCGAGGGACAGGTTGCTGGCAGGTAGTGTCACAGGTACAGATTATCCCAGAGTGTTTACTATTGGCCCGTGAGTTTTCAGGCACTGCATGCTGCCACAGATAGCGTCTGATCCTGGATCAGTGCCTGCCGGTGTCCGGCGGGGTCTCCACCACAATCAGATACTCTCTAGGCAAGGAGAAGGTCTGGGCCTCAACGCTTCATGCTGTAGTCCATGCGCATGGAGATTCTGACTGTAATTTCATTACTGGTTTTATGTCAAGGTTGATTTGGCTTGACTAAATTAAATCATTCTGCGGCGCAAGCCCCCCACCCTCCACCACCACCACCACCACCACCACCATGATTCTAATACCTCTATGCAGTTTTACAAGTCAAGTCACATACATCGTTTCTATTCAACGTACCTTTTCAACATCCTGAAATGGCTGTCAGAAGTGGAGGAGTGGAGAGGGAGAGAGACAAATGTATGAGAGTATGCTAATGCAAAGATAATAGAAACATATTAATGAAGTCTTTCTTTCTCTCTCTTGCTCCCTCTTTCTCTCTTTTTCTCTTTCTCTTTCTCCTGCTATCTCAGTTTCATACAAACACAAAGCCTCCCTCAGAGATGGCCACACACACAGACACACACACATGCACTCACATGCACAAGAACTCACAGACACACACTTAGACACACACAGAGGCACACACTATAATTTTTTCCCTCTCTCTATTTTTCCTGCATGGACCGCCAGGCTCTCAAAGACGAATTGAAGATCATCTTTTTCTAATTGAAAATAAATCACAGTGCCATTCAGCTGAGTTAATGTCTTTTCCCCTCGACTTCTACACACAATTGGCTGGGCGACCGTGTTTGACTCGTGGGTACGGTTAATGACCCATGGATGTGGGGAGGGTAGTGCACCATAAAGAGCGATCAGGCGGGCCTCTGATAGTGAGGCCCAGTCTTCATTCATCACTCGTACCTCCATCCCTCTTTCTCTTTTTGTTTTTTTTTTCACTCTCTCTGCCTCCATCTCTCTGTCCTCCCCTACCCAGTATTCAAATGCCAGGGACGCACACTCAGGCTATTAGTCTTACCCAAATCAATTATGCTATTGTCAGTAACAGTTGAACTGATAACCTCCATGCCTCACAGAGCTTCTACTTAGCCACCATGTCTGAGCAACCCTATACTATAACTCTGCTTGAGTTAGAATCCCTATACTTTTTCCTACTTCTGGCCACATGGCCTCTAATTGTGTCAATTTGTGTCTTGTTCTCTACAGATTTAGCAAGCAGCTAAATCTAGTGCAAAGCATCTCTTTTCTTCTCTATGTGATGAATGCATTTGTGCATGGTCCCTGTGAAAATGAAACTAAATCATTTAGCTGTTAGATGAAAACAGTAATTTTTCCATCAGACTCTTGTGCTCTTGTCACCTACCTCAGCACCCATGCCCTCTTTGCACTTCTGGAGCCTCTCAACATCATCAATCTCGTACACTTTAATCTCAAAGGGCTCCTTGAGAGTGCCACCCAAGGGGGGCAAATCCACCCACTGCCCTGCTGTCCCTGGCTTGCGGCTCAGAGAGGATGTGTCCGGCAGGGGTGCAGGGATCAGCCTTCGTCTCTGGAGGCCTGGGGGAAGCAATAGGTTGGAAGGGTCAAAAGGCTTTCTTGTGATTCTTTATAGAGCAGGCTGTGTGCCAGATACATCCTAGTTTTTTGCAAAGCCCTGCCTTTTAAATATTTATGAAGGTTCCAGAACAGAGCGGTCACAGTGGATGAGGAGGGGGAAAAAAAGGACTGTTGCAAACCACCGCTCCCGTGAAGCCCCTGATTACATATGCATTGAGGGCAAGACAACAACTTTGGCTGATACCTCAAACAAGTATTAGAGCAGACAGATGCATAAATCTAGCAAAATACCTGGTGCAAAGTAGAGATACACTCTCAGTTCACAGAGAAATATGGAGATTCTGATGGGGATGAGGATAAGTGTTGAGCACTAAACACACTTTTAGTGTAAACTTTCAGTGTAACCTGAATTCAAAACCACTTTCTCTTACTAAACCACAGCATGCATTATGGATGACAGCCAGGACTAACATTTACTCAAACCTTTCTCAAGAAGAAAATTTCTGTACATGTATATATGTGTGTGTGTTATGTGTGTTTGTGCAGCAATGTTTATCATTGGTGAAAATAGAAGCTTACCATTTGACCTTTTCTTAGGCGACTTAGAAGCCCTCGTTCGACTGGACGTAGAGACCCCACTCTCGCTCATGGAGTCATGAGCAGAGGAGGCGCTGCCTGTAGTCTCACTGTCCCTGATCATGCTCTCATAGCCACTGCTGCCCCCGCTGTGGTAGAACAGGGCAGTGCGGCCCATGGCGGGAGGAAGCTCTCCACTAAGAACACTACTGTTGTCACTTCCGTGTCCACTGCTGTATCGTTGGGGTCGTCGCGGGGCTGTGATCTTGCTGTAAGGTGAAGGCAGAGAGACAGGGGTAGGTGTCTCAGTGGGGTTTGTGGCACCATCGTTGCCATCTGCCGAGTCTCCAGAGCCCTTCAAGTGTTTCTTGGGGCTCCCAGAGGCTAGTTCGCTAACTCGGCTGTTTGCAGCACGGAGAGCTTGCTTCGTTCCCATGATGGTGCCTCTTCCTGGCTTGCCATTAGCACCAGGCACTGAGCGGGTTGGGGTCTTTCCTGATGGAGGCAGGCTAGCGTTACGTGCAGCTGAAGTCGTAAGGGTTTTGGTGGAGGAACTAAGTGCCTTCGAGCCATTAGCAGGGAGCACCTTGGCTTTTGTGCCACTGGGACCAATAGCTCGAGAGCTAATACTGGCTTTGATATGTCCGAGTCTGCTTCCACTTGTGGCAGAGGATGGTGGAGAGATTGCAGTAGGTGTAGAGGATGAAGTGGGTATCCCAAGACGAGGAACCATTCTACTTGATTTGCCGGTGCTTCCTAAGCTAGCACCACTGTTCTCTCTTGACAGCCCAGGCCTGGATCCCACTGAAGTAAGACTGTCACATCTCTCCAAGGACACCAGGCTACCAAAGTACCGCCCATTATCACCCTTGCCCCCTCGTGCCTTCAGACTGGATGCTGACCTCAAACTGGATGTTTTGAAGCTTGCAGAATCAAAGTCCTCTTCTGAGGCTGAGGTTTTGGGGAGTGAGGATTTGACTGCATCGCTACCTGACCTCAAGGCACTTGGAGACAAAACAATCCTTGTCCTCTGGTCTAGGCTAGATTTCCGGAGGGGTGGGGCAGGTGGAGAAATGCTTTCAGACTTCGGCAGGCCACTAGCCTTTTGTCCACTTCCTTTTTTACCTAAAGATGAGAATCTCAGGCTGCTGGTCCCTTGCAACCCTTCCTGGCCCCATCTAGATTCAAGTGAAGTATGGGGCACAGAAACAGTCCCAAGAGTGGTAGCTCCCCGCCTAAGCTGTGGCATTCTACTGAGGGGCTCAGCTTTCTTACTGCTAGATCTCTCGCAGCCATCCACCACCCTTTGGGTAGAGGAGGACACTTGCGCCTTGGCTGGTCGAGGAACGCTGTTGCTGTTTCCATTGGGCTTTCTGGCCGGGGTGCTACTCAGGGCATGTCTTGGAGACTTAACAAAAGATACAGACTCTGTGGGTTTAGGGTCTGAGGGTCCACTGACACTGCGAAGCCATGTCTCATCCAATCTGCTGTCTTGCCTCTGTAGTTCACGGAGGTAGGTTTGGTTTTCCATGGTGAGAACCTGGGGATGGTGAGGAGCTCAGAGTGGATTGTCTGGTTGAGCATGGTGGGGCTGTGGGGATTTGAGTGAATGGGCCTTTGAGTAATGCTTTGGTAGTATCAGGAGAGGCTGGGCACTTGTTCAGGGACGTTCGGCAGGGACTTGCAGTCTCACTGTCAACCTCTGAAAAGAAAATACCGCTATCTCCCAAGGAACTCTTGGCCCCTCTCTGAGAAAAGGGCTCCATGCGTAACACACCGGGCGAATCCAATATAGAAGATGTGCTATCTGCTCTCTGGTTCCTACCTTTCGACATGTGCCCTTTGGACAAGTGGACTGCCTCACTGTCGAGAGTGCACACACTTATCTCACTGGGCCAAGAGCCAATAGAAGATTGTCCACTACCGTGGCAAGTGTACAGATCTTCCTGCGATTGCCTGACAGCCTCCATGCTTGCCTGTGAGGCCTCCACTTGGGACGTGTAGGCATCAAACTCATCGTTGATGCTGCTAATTATGCTTACAGGCCGTGATCCTGATGCCAAAGCCTGTAAGGAGCAATCACTGTTAAAGCTGATTATACTAGATGGCCGGCCATTATCTGGGATAAGACCAGGGGGGAGGTCCTCCACCACAGTGAACACCAGTTCATCCTCCCCATTCAGCTCCACAGGTTGCTGAAGAGTGAGTGTAGTTCTGAGCACGTCTCTCTCTAAACACCTGCCCCTGAGGGCTGCTCTCAGATGGCTCACCTCCAGGGGGCTTCTGCTCATGTGCTGCGCTCTCTCCAGAACAGGAGAGCCCCCTTGCTCACCCTGTCTCAGAGCCTGCTGGCTCATGCCCACAGGAGGTGTCCGTGCAGCAGGTCCGCTGCTGGCGCCACCTGCTGTCTTGGAGGACCTGGTCTGGGACGGTGAGGTGTTGGGTTTTGGCAAAGGCCCTTTGTTGAGGTAGACCTTCTCTCGCACTACGGGTTCTGTGTCTTTTGATGCACACTGGCTGGATTCAGACATGCCCCTGTCTGAGTAAGTTCTGGAATGTTCCTTTTCTGGCTTAAGGGGAGTTGAATGGGTAGGCCCGGCATTGTGGGGAGGCTTTTGGAGAGAGTTCTTAGCAGTCCTGGAGGAGAATGCTGTCTCATCTGATGTTTTGCCGACGCCACTCTTAGGGGTCACCTGTGATCCCTTGCCCTCTCCTGTGAAAGTGGATGGCCCTTCGCTGCCATCAATGCATTCCAGACGTTCCTGCAGCTCAGCAAATGTGTTACACTTGAAATGGTCCCCGTCTGGTGCAGGACAGTCCTTTGCGCGCTTCTTATTTAGGGAGGGAATGATGGGTACAAAAGCGGGTGGGCCTTCATTGTCACTGAGCTCTCGGTCAGAGATATGAGCTCCACCAGGTCCCACGTAGATAACAGTGTCACACGAGTGCTCACTGCTGGATGAGTAGTCCGGGTCGCTGGACAACATGGCGGGCATGTCTGGATCAAGAGCCACAGTCCTTGGGTGGAAGGGTCTTAGATGCGCTGGCCGACGTATCCGTCCTTCTTCACAAGAACTCTCCCCTCCAGAAGAGCTAGATGCATACTGAAACGGCAGAAATAAAGATACTGAATCATCAAATCATGTTTCACCATTAGGTTACTGTACTTCCCACACACCAGAGCAGCAGCTCTCTCGCACTGAAGCACTCTCAATATGAATAGGATGCATGACTGAAGAAATGGAAATGCATATTGGCATATTGTGTATTAGTTCCTCTAAAAATGACATGTCAATACCATCAAAGGTTAAAAGTGCAAGGAGCACAGACGATGAATGACATTAACATATATTGGCTGGCAACTTACGCTTCTTAATGATTTTTACGATCTATAAGGAATAAATACATGTCGTCAATCTGCCTAATTATGGTGAACGTATGCTTCACTAATCATACATTAGTGCATACATTACACTCTCCCTATGAGAACTAACCATTGATTTGTTGGCACAGACACTGGAGAGGATTTCTCCATTAATTACTACTGTAACAAGGCGTCATATGAGAGAAAAAATATGTCAACCTCAGGAGGTCTGAGTAATGTCAATTACTATTCACCCAAGGACAATCCTTCAGGGTCACAAGATCTGACTGAGTGCAAAGTTCGGTTGCAAACGATCACTGCAAAGCTGCTGTCGAGACAACACACAGACATCAGGCCAGACTACCACTCACACAGATTCAGGCCTCCCAGTTCTTCACATACACACACATTAAATCCACACAGCATCAAACAAACAAGACAAACATAAACATACCCAAATATTTGTCCACGGATGCACAGGCTCAAACACTAACCTTAGATTTCTTCTTCCTCATGCGGTGTATGCGTGAGGCCAACTGAACGGTGGTGAGCGTCTCGGCGTACTTGGCTGGTGAGTCGGAGATGTGGGCAATCATGGTGGTTCTGCAGTTGATGTTGCCCAGGGACTCCCTCAGCAGCATAGTGAGCTTGCTGTCCCTGAATTATTCATCAAAACAGCCCCTTCGTTAGCCAAAAAAGCCAACCCCTGCCATCTCGAACCAACCAACCCCCAATTCTCACTCCTCCATGATCACAGCAGCCAGATATGACTGCAATGGAGATATTAGCAGTCGGCAAACAAGATGGCAAAAAACAAAAAACACTGCTTCTACCCTTTGGCACAACACAACAGAAATTCATAAGAGAAATAGTTTTTATGGCTTTGCACAAAAGGTAAAGAACCTTCATATCTTACATGCCTGATTTGAGCTGCTGAAATTTCTATATCAATCAATAACTTCCCTTTGGGGTGCCAATGCAAAGCCTTGACTTGCATCTGGAATCTAAATGCCATCAATAACTTCCCACATCCATTCATTTTGCCCTCCCACAGTTTGCCATTTCCCTCTTCTGAGTCCGTTAATTGGGTCTATTGATCTGTCTGAAAATGGAGTCGCAACATTTACAAGGAATCACAAATGCACAGTGTATCAAACCCACAAACAACTCCCCCAATTCACACAAACAAACACACACACACACACACACACACACACACACACACACACACACACACACCTGTATGGTACATGCTTGGCTCCATTGGACAGGGCCAGGATGACATTGCCGAGGGCGCCAAGAGACAGGCATTGTCCCCTCCCTCCATCACGGGTCTGGCTGAGGTCGGATTCACAGCTGCCCAGGTCCAGAAGGTGAAGGCGACTCCGACCACCCGACACTGCCAGGGACGCAGGGAAGCCTTATTAGTGCACACTTACACAAGGCAAAATTAACATTCAGCAGAAAGAGATTGTGCTTCCTCAGAGATAAAACCATGACCTTGGTCATACATTTGCCAAAAATTATAAATGAGCTGGCCTCCAAATAACAAAAAAACACACATTCACACACTCAAATAAAGCTAACAAAAAACACATCACAGCTTTTGGAAGAAAAACAATTACTTCTCGCATTCATGCCTTTTTCAATAGTGCATTGTTAGGGAACCACAGTGATTTCCCCCTAATTGTACTAGAGCCAAGCAAATGAGCTCCCTGAAACAGTTCCCAAGCCAAATTCAAATCCAATATACACTTTATTCAAATCTGATAAACCTGGCAGAGTGGCACAGAAGGATTACCTCTCCACAGCGATCTTTTAAACTGAGAGAGGACATTGTCTGACAGTAAAGATAATTTACTATCTAATCCTTATCAACATTCAGCACACAACTCATATTCAAGACACATCAACTTCACAAAGCACTTGGGATTGTGTTAAGTCTTTGAATTGTAAGAAGAGGCACTGTGCCTTAAATGGTGTCTGTGAAACAAAAAATAAATATACACAGCTCAGACTGGTATTATCTGGCGCTAACCATGCAGGTCAGTATCATATTTTCAGGAAAACTGGTTTAGGTTCATTCAGAAGTCAGTCAGGTCAAAAATAAGTCAAGTGCTCACAGGAGGGCATTGGGCGGTGTGCCTGTTTTAAATAGCAAGCATCGAAAATTAACCTCACGTCAGCAAGAGTATGAAACACAGGGCGTATAGAATGCTAGCCCTCTATGGGAGCGGAATGCTAAGTAGCCTTCTCATCACTGCTGCCCATCTATAAACATTCCAAGTGAGAGGACCCAGCCTTCATTAGGCATTGAAATTTATTCTGGCGGTGACCAGCGCCCATCCAGAGGAGCGGAGACAGCGGTGTAATACTAATGACCAGGCTAACACCAAGAAGCTCCACTCACAGGTAGGGGCCAGGAGCGCTAATGAAAATGTGCTGGTGTCTCCCCCCACTGTGCTCACTATCCTGGTTCTGCCCGCTATCACTGACACCAAATGAAGCTAATTAATATATGTTCAGTTCGACAGAGAGATAATAGACCTGCCGGGATTGTGCAACCCACTGCAACTGTCTTTCTTCTAATGATGCATGCAAAATATGTTCCTGGAGCCTGAGATGAAAGCACGCAGGCTCATTTGAATCATGCAGATCAGAGCATTTCTACTGAGCTTGAACAAACGGGGAAAAATTTGACACACTAGCATCGATTCCACTGTGCGGGCTATGGAAATAATGTGATCTGGTGCATGGTAGTAGTAGTAGAAACTTGAAAGATAACATTCTTAAATTAGTAATAAAATGAACCTTCCAGGAAGACAGAAATTTTCCGGACAACTTGTTCCACTCCCAATAATGAAACCTGGGAGAGGTGAGTGAAGGCTCATTAAGCCAGTGATGGAGACACAGTACTGAGCAACAGAGCTAACCTCCCCAAGCTGTTTCACAAATGACAACATGCTCTCTGAGTAACACCCTCCCACACAAACACTCACACACCCAGACAAGCGCAGTGTGATAGCCTTGCAGGCATAAACACACAAGCAGAGATTAAAATACAAACAGACCAGCCATTTTCACAGTAATACTAGTGTCACACATTCAAGAGAATAAATGCACAGACACATTTTCTGAATTTACATACAAATGCAACCCTGTCCAAATACAACAGCACACACCCTTCCTTTCTGACTCCAAATCACATACACAATCCCAAAATACATGTACACACACACACAATCTCTCTGTCTGTCTCTACACTGTCATACACTCACACACATGCACACACACAGACACACACATGCACACACACAGACACACACACACACACAGACACTCACTTCCTCCTTTGGCGCTCTTCTCCATGCGGTACTGGTAAATGTGCAGGGTGAAGAGCATGTGGGAGTTCCTGCGCTCCTCTTCCTCACAGCCCGGTTGACTGGTGCTCCGAGCAGCCAGTGCCGCGTCTAGGTAGAAGGCCGCCCTCTCTGCCGTGGACGCTCGCAACTCACTCTGATTCTGGAGCTACACAGAGAGAGAGAGAGAGAGAGAGAATTCAGTGAGAATGTGAAGCATGCAGCCAAGCCACACAAAGGGAAGAAGGCAGATTGGCAGAGCTTGATCAAGACAGAAGTAGGAGGATGAAAGGGGAGGACAGCCCCATTGTTAGAGTCTGATAATTGGAGTGCAAGGGGACATCTCTGGCTGTGAGAGCCAGGTCTCCAAGGTGACATCCTTAAGAGAAACGTTAACAGGAGCAGGGGAGGAAGAGAGAGGTGAGGAGGCAACGAAAAAATAGGTCAGGCGATGAAGTCACTGTGGCGAGGGAGGAAGCTCTCGTTCAATTAACAAAGGGAGGAAAGACCTGGGAGAGCAATGGGCAAACGACCAGGTGTCACTCCCTCCCCTTCTGCTGGCACTAATAATGTAAGAACAGAAGGTACAATACAGTGGTCCAGAACATTGAGATTGGGTGTAGTACCTGTGAGCCGCTGATGGGGTCCTCGCGCAGGTAGACACCCGGGGACTGTCTGTCCTGCGCGCTGCCTGAAGAAAGGTCAGCCAGCAGGTCGGAGAGGGTCTCGTCGCGGCCGCTGATTTCCACGGCGGACACACGGACGGAGAATCGGGCGCCAGCCTTCTCCCGGCGCTCCTCGATCAGCTTGAAGAGCCAGGAGATAGCACACGGTGCCACACCCAGGCTCTGGGTTGAGCTGTCCTGCCCAATCACGGTGAACGTCTTGCCTGTGGCGGTAGATCAGGTCAGGGCAGGGTAAGTGGTAATGCAGATGGACATGCCAAACAGGCACACCCAGGGAGACCTTATGCACTAACAACAACAACCTGCTACTACACCAGGCCAGACCATATACACATAAAAACAGATCTATCTGTGGTCTCGTCATATATGGTGGTCTCATATGAATTACTACACACACACGCACACACACATATTGAGTACATTCAGATAATATGTAGGCTTTTTGAGGACAACAGTATCATCTAAATTCTAGATAACATTTAATATTACGGTGTCCTCGTTGGTGGTGGTGGTTGATGGTGTATATACATCATGAATTACAGTGTAACAAACTGTGTTCCAAAATGTAATCCCATATAGGCAATAGGAATGCTTCATACACATGACTGAAGTGTTTCATATTACACGTGTACTAACAATCTATAGGACATTAAATTCCATTATGTCCAATGTAAGTACATGGTAACACAGGTTTTTGATTGCTAGGCTGTAATTCATGTTGTAGGAAGACTGTAGCTGTGACTTTAAGAGTATAAATTTCTGCTCTATATTATTGTACCGGGGAGCTTTAATCTTCATACACATACTCCTGACACACAGACACTGAACTCCATACAGTAATACTAGATGTTGACTGTGAGCTTGTGTGGCGGTATTTCTGAGCTGTACGAGAGTGAAACTGATGCTGCAGCTGAAGTGAACACAGGAGCCCTCAGCCTCCCAGCGGGGGGTAAGCTAACCTTCGCAGCAGGCGGTCGAGCCAAGGGCCGGAACCAGAGGAGGGAAAAAAAGGAGAGGACCGGGGGAATGCTTGCATGCTTAACAAACACAGAGCATAAAAATTATTCCAGCCCTACTTTACATTCAGTGTGCAGCCATGGCTGATTAAGCAGTCTCATACAGTGGGATGAGAGAGAGAAAGAGAGAGCAAGACAGAGAAAGAGAGGAAGAAAAAAAGAAGGAGAGAGAGAGTAAGAGAGGGAGAGAGAGTAAGAGATGCAGAGAGGGAGAGAGAGTGCTCGCAGCTACCGTTTCCTCCCTCATCCAAAACACTCTGGGACCATTTCTGAAAGGGCTTCAAAATCGGTTCAAAAACAGGGACCACTCCCCACCCCCACGCTCCCTCCTGCCTGCATTCCTAAGCCATTGTCAGTCATTGTGATGCCTCCTAAAAATGAATTTGGGCAAAGAGCTTTGTACTTTTTGGTAGGGTTCAGCACACAATGGTGAAGTTAATTAAAATGGAGTAGAATTGGCAGAGACATGCAGCTAGCCATCTTGTGTGTTCAGTAGGGGTTAAAATTGGATTTTGGAAATGATGGCCACACCTTTTCTCTCCAACCAATGGTCACAAGCACTCAAAGAATGCCCAGAGTGTGTAATTCATAATTTTCCACATCAGAGGAGATGCTCTACGTTGCTGCACCACACTTCTCAGGCAGTAATGGTTTGAGGCAGTGATGGTTGCTAAGTCATGATGGAGTTTTCTTCATGATCACGTATTCCATGAACTCTGGTGACTTTACAGTGCTTGTCAGCACACACAGAGCTCTCAACAACACCCATATATGCAGCAGAGTTTCATGAGAACTACTGAATGCATGGGGGAAAACTGGATTTCCTTTTGTGGTGAAAGCTATTCCCAAGTGTGAAGTCCCAAACACTGTCCTATGTGAGATGGTCAGTCTGAAATCCCAAACACTGTCCTATGTGAAATGGTCAGTGTGAAGTCCTAAACACTGTCCTATGTGAAATGATCAGTGTGAAGTCCCAAACACTGTCCTATGTGAAATGGTCAGTGTGAAGTCCCAAACACTGTCCTATGTGAAATGGTCAGTGTGAAGTCCCAAACACTGTCCTATGTGAGATGGTCAGTGTGAAGTCCCAAACACTGTCCTATGTGAGATGGTTAGTCTGAAGTCCCAAACACTGTCCTATGTGAGATGGTCAGTGTGAAGTCCCAAACACTGTCCTATGTGAGATGGTCAGTGTGAAGTCCCAAACACTGTCCTATGTGAGATGGTTAGTCTGAAGTCCAAACACTGTCCTATGTGAGATGGTCAGTGTGAAGTCCCAAACACTGTCCTATGTGAGATGGTCAGTCTGAAGTCCAAACACTGTCCTATGTGAGATGGTCAGTGTGAAGTCCAAACACTGTCCTATGTGAGATGGTCAGTGTGAAGTCCCAAACACTGTCCTATGTGAAATGGTTAGTCTGAAGTCCCAAATACTGTCCTATGTGAGATGGTCAGTGTGTGTGTGGGTGATGGAGCCCATGTCAGGAGAGTGAGAAGCAGTGCTGACCGAGGTTGGCGTGACCGAAGCAGAAGATGCAGCCGTCCGCTCCGTTGACCACTGACTGGATGACCTCTGCAACAGTCCCTGAGCAAACCTCCGCCTGGAAACACAAACAACAACAACAACAAACACTTCAGAGAGTGACAGCAACACAGTTTGACCAATCACTGGACACTACATGAGGGTCAAAACATAGCCAATGGACTTCAGACTTCACAAGAAATCACAGGAGAGAGTGGCCTTCAAAGCCTTATTGATGTCAGTGCCTTAGGGGAACACCACAATGGGAGTGTGTGAGAGAGATCAAAAATTTTCTTGATGTTGCATCACATAAGACTGCATGGATACTTTTACACTGTGACGTTTGTGGTGTATTTAAATTAAGCATTGAGTTTACCTCTGTTCAAATTTTCATTAAGCCTACTTTTTATTTTCGGTGTCTTCTCCCTCGGCGCACCCTCTCCAAGATTGTTGCACATAATAAGGTCTCTACCCAGTTGCTTGAGTCCTCTAAACATATTCATTATAGATCTCACCCTTGGGGCTGTCAGGGTGTTGACACAGCTTGCAACACAACTCCACCTGTCGCTTGCTCTACTCTTGCACTGGAGGAGAGGAGAGAATCTGTGCCATTTCCGTAATAAAGTTTTCAAACTCTGGCATCTAGCCTCAGGTGTGTGTGTGTGTGTAAAGGGGGGGGGGGTGTATGTGTGTGTGTGAGAGAGAGAGTGTGTGTATGTGTGTGTGTATGCATGTGTATGTGTGTGTTACATGTGTGAATGTTTTGACAGACTTGCAGCACGACCTCCAGCTCTGATGTCTCCCTCTTCAAAGGCTTCCGTCTGTTTTGCACACTGATCATCAGAGTTGATGATGTACAACAGGAAACCTTCCACCGCCCCACATCCCCCTGATCTGACGCCACCCTGCACCTTTGCAAACCCCTGTGGTGTGTGAAAGGAAGAGGAATGTGGGGGCGCAATCTGCTCTTAGTGCCTCTTCCCACCTCCCGTGTGCTGCGACTGATCCGGCTGATGGCTTAGTACGATCGAACCACTATACTTCCCAAGTATACTTCCCCCACATGCCTCCACGCTCACCCTCACGCCCCATAGGAATACTTTGATCTCTGTGTAGAAGGCTGACTTGCCCCACCCTGCATGCTGTTGTGGGTTAGTATGCATATTCTGGGAGGTGGTGGAATTCAAAGCATTTGTAGGCCTCACAAATGTTGCTGCCCCTTCATTTCTAAGAATGGGAAAGGGCCCAACCCTAACCCTAACCCTACCCCCCCCCCCCCTCCTGGCGATATGTACCCCTGCCCCAAATATCAGCACCCCTGCTCTCCACCTCCTGTCTTTCCTCTGGTTACTCGTTGTGGTGGATTTTACACTCATCTGGTGATATGTACAGTTTATTTTCATTTTCAGTTTATGTGATGTATTCATTCCTTACTCCCTCACCACAGAAATGTTTTGACCTCTGGGTTTCTTGGTCTGAAGTGTTTTGACCTCTGGGAAGTGACAGCTGACAGGGATATCATATCCAAAGATTTTCACTCCACTATCTTACTTTAATTGAGGGTTTCTGTGCCTTGAACACAGCTTGAACAATTTTCTTCCTAAGGTGTCAAAATTGACACAACTATTCTCTGCACTCACTTGGGAGGCATCCTGGGTGAAAATGGCATCAAAGGCGAACATCTTTGGGGCGGAGGCAGAGCGTCTCTGAGTGGCGGTGGACGTTGAGGGCGTGTTGGGTGACGGCTCCAGCAGAGTCAGCTGCTTCTTGTGGCTGTCCACCTTCAGAAAGGACATGGACTCTGACGTGTCACGAGAACCTGGCACGGGGCATATTCGCACCATTACTTTTACCTGCGATGCAAAACAACAGACAAAAAAGAAAAGTCAAATTTAATGTTGAAACTTATGGGTTGTGTATCAGCCATGACATTTTTACTTGAAACGTTTTTCTGTTTTAAATCCAACATGTCTCAAACAAACACCTCACCCATTGAATCGTAACAGCTGGTGGACACAAAATCATAAAACAACCCCCTCAGACATCAAACAACAGCTGGAGACACACAGACACCCCAACGCTAACACTAATTAACGAGCCACGAAGGCGTTTCCACCGTCAGTGCCAACAGCTCACCGTTTCCATGGCACTGACCCAGGTGACCCCACTGTGGCAGCGTAAACGTGAGGGAGTGGCACTGTGCACAGCATGCCATGCTAACGTCCTTCAGCTGCCCTGCCAGGGATTCGAGGATTAACACCCCTCCGCACACACACACCAACACGCACACACATACACGGTGGTGTCTGAATGCTATACAACTTGGCAGTGGGAGGGTTGTTGCTTCAGATTTCAAGCCACTCCTCCTTCTATCCGAGAGGCCAGGAATATCTCTCTTTACTCTGAGCCCAGCATGGCGGCAGGAGTCTCCTGGTGATCACCTGACTCTTTGGAGTGAATGTGACGGACTCACGGCCGCGGCCTACTGGAACAGTCAGCTCTTTACTGGGTAGGAACAGGGGAGGAGGAACTGTGAACTGGATGGATTTTCAAGTGGCAAAACAATGGTGGGTATAAAATTATACAGCTGGCTAAACATTACACACTCTACTCTTGACAGGCCTAATTCTCCAGAGTTGCTTTTTACTTTGCCATTCTTTGTTTCATAGTGACTTTCTTTCTTTTTGAGAACAGCCCATCACAAATCTGCTGAATCTGCAGGAGGAGGATAAGGAAAAACTCAAAGTCAGTTGTGGCCCAGAGCTCTTCCAGGAGTGCCTGCATAACTGCTTGCATGCTGACCAAACAACTCTCATCCACCAAGGCCCAGCTGAACACAATGCTTTGTGGTGCAATAAAGGCAACCTCTACTGTACGCACGTAATTAGACTTCCCATCATTAAATGGAGAGTCCAGCCATGGTTCACTATGAATCCTCTCGCAAACGCTCAAGACCTTTTCATATAATTGGAATTATGCACACTGTAAATATCAGCTTCCATAAATTCTCATTCTTGAGACACCTGATAAGGGATGAGTGCACAAGAGCACAGCTGTATCATCACTTAAACTAAATAACAACTGGAAGGATCTGCTAAATGTTAACGGCCTCTTTAAACGGTGAATATGGCTCATTTGAAAATTAATGGTGTGTATGAGGACGACAACACCAGGCTAAAAAAACTGAGCTGTACCTAATGTGTAATCTGGTTTCATGGGGTGGCCCACCTTCGGAGCACGGATAAATCCATCTCATGACCTGGAACGGGGCCAGCGATGAGGTAATGCGCTGGGAGGATCTCTAGGGGTCTGCCTAAGCCGTCTAGCATATCCCAAATGAGACAAAGAAAGGCTCTCGCCAAATGGCATACTCACCCAATTCTTATAAAATAACCAATTCAAAGACACACTAGTTTTACAAAAATCAATTTAACGTTTCCAAATGGAACACAACCTTTCAACAAGCCTTTTTAATCTTTCCTCTTCCCCCACAAGAGACAGTTCAAATCAAAGGATAATGTAGCCCCCGCTGGTGACAGATATTTGTGTGTGTATGTGTGTGTGTTTGGGAGCAGCACAGGTATTGTGTGTGTTTTGGTGTCTCCACAGTGACGCACAGAGTTAATCTGCACACAGGAACACGTCTGGATTAGGGATCAGAGAGAGGAAGCCGTAGACTAGACCTGCTCGGGAAACACCGCTACTGTTAAAGCAACTGTAGCTAATACTTCCTGTTCTATTGACCCTCATTAATTAGGTCTCTATGAAGAGAAAAAACACAGCAGGAGTCTCATATGAGAGGGAAAATAAAACTAATTTTGAACACTTTTCTTTCTCTACAAGGCTCTTCCTCTTCCTCCAACTCCTTTGATGCAAGGCAGCAGAAGCAGTAGTTAAATGGAGCTGGCATCCCCTGTGCCACCCTTCATTAGACATCTGTTTGCTTGATATGAGTGTGTGTGTGTGTGTGTGTGTGTGTATGCAATATATATATATATATATATATATATGTGTGTGTGTGTGTGTGTGTGTGTATGCAATATATATATATATATATATATACATATATATATGTGTGTGTGTGTGTGTGTGTGTGTGTGTGTGTGTGTATATGCAATATATATATATATGCTATATATAGGAAATCATTTCCTCATCAGTGGCCACAAATGGCTCAGCAAACAAACAGCACCTGAACAAACTTGTGGGACGTACAGGAAGCTGCCCGCCCACATCCCGGCCCATCTGATTTAGTGGCCCAATTTACTCACTAGCGTGCTCCGAGACACCGCTAACACGCCCGGACATTCCCTGTTCGCTATTTCAGCTTTTATAGCCACCAGGGAAGGCTCCTGTGAGCGCAACAATAGAAAGCCTGTGAGTTTTATTGCCCTGGCGCTGGAGATAAAAGAAATGCAATTGCAAACAATGAAGGTTCCTGCGTTGGGCGAGGGGCGGAATTGCTATTCGCCTGACATGGAGACATGGAGAAATGAGATGCAGGCTCACAGATCACTTCATTTCCCGTCTGACTTTTACTCTCTGATGGAAAAAGCAAGGGCAAGTTCTCGATTATTTTTCTCAATCGCCAGCCGCCTCAGCACACAAAGGGAGCCTTTCTTAATGATTGAAGGGTGGTGATCTGACAAAATCATAATTAATGCCCTGATACTGAGAGCTGAGAGATGCCGCATCCCACAACATCCTGGCAATCTCCTGCACTCGTGGCAGGCGGAGTGGGAATGGGCTCCCAGACAACAGGCATACTGTCTTGCCAATTAAGCCCAACAGAAGACTGCTACCACAGCCAGGGTCCACTCCCCTGTTCTTCCAGCCACATATCCTGCCATGCACAAGTGCTTTTTAATGAAGACCTGACACCTAAACCAATCCTCTGATGAGGCGACTCATCTCTCTCAGCCCCTCTCCTCATCCACCATCAGACAACTCTCTTCTTCCTTCATATCAGGCCTCAAGTCATCCCTCTCTCCAACCTCTCTCCCAGCACTCCTCTTCTCTAGTTACTTCCTTCCTCAACTGACAACATAACATTTTCTCTGCTCTCTCCAGCCCTTGCCCATTCTACCTGTAGTGGGGTCTTCCAGCCTCATTTGCAGATGCCTTTTGTGAGCTCCACTTAGTGCTGCGGATGTGCTGACACTCACCGGGTCTAATTAGGCTCTGGTTTACATTCAGCCAACTCTGCTGCACAAAGCCTCATTAGCGGTATGCAGCTGCCTGGCTTTTTATGTAATCCTACCCTACCACTACTGTGTGCTTGACTGAGCTTGATGTGTGACTCTCATGTCTCTTTTGGGGTCAGGAGCAGTGTTTACACAGGGTTGTTTATCAACAAAAAGTGTTTTTATTTAACAAAAAGTATTTTTTTTTAACTACATTGTACACATTATGAAAATTATATCCCTTGTTTGTGTGATGTGAGATGTTAGGGCCTTGCTCACTTAAGGCATAAAAAGCTAATCACTGCAGATGTAGGTTGTGAAATGCTTTAGTTCATTTGCTTTCAGAGGTTATTTGCAAGTTTAATCTAAAGCCAATCTTGCCATACTTTGACATTGTGCCAAATGTGAGATCACCTGCTCCAATGAGGGTCAGTGTTGGGTCAGCCAAGTGTGCGGCAGACAGCAGGATTTCACTCACTCCAACCCCTTCAACAGTGAAAGAGCACATTGTTCTCCAAGAGTCCAAAACCCAGTGCTGCCCAAGTGAGAGGGAAGGATCAGCTAACTCAAGCGGAATAACCGGTCAGGCCACCAGCACGTGTGAGCGAATCAAACCATTACCAGCGTGGTGCTTTCCACGGAGAGGCAAACCCAGGGCTTCTGATCGCAAGTCATGTGCTGCAGTGGTGACTAAAGGACACCGCCTTTGCTAATCACACACACGTTTCTGTCCATAGAAACCATGACTTGAGTGAGTGTGTGTGTGTGTGTGAATGTTTGTGTTGTGGAGGATAGGAGGGGTGGCTAAATCAGGAGGGTACCTAATCCACTTTAGCATAATCTCTTCAAGCGGTATAATCTTTGACAAGTAGCACAGCCGAGCCAGGGATTTGACAATGAACTCCAACTACTACTCATTTGATGCTTGGCCAAAATGTGACAACAGCAAAACAAACAAACCTCTGATTGTGACGCTAAGGACAGTGGAGTAAGGATGCAGTAACTATAAACTTGGTGCGATTATGAAATGCTGGCTCTCTCATAAAGCTAGTCTGAGCTTCTTTGCCAGAACAACACCTCCATAAAGATCTGAGTCGGTGTGAGTTTGTTGGACCCACGGGTGCACATCTACAAACTTAAATAAACTCAATAACGACTGCAACTCTGAAACAATAAAAGCCAACTGGAGACTGCAAGAGGACATTTGTGTACATGTGTTTTTGGTGTGGAATAGCAGTGGTTATCATTAAATCAGGGTTCAGTGCTTCTCACTTTGGTAAATCATTTCCAACAGAGCCATGGCTCCAGAACAATTAGAGACAATGGGCTCCCGGGTGCAGCCAAGCCTAACCTAAGCTGCCTTAATCAGATCTGAAACGAAATCAAATTCTCACCCTGAAAGTGCAAGTAACACCGTATTGTATTGGTGTGGAGGAGCTCTGCATGAACTTTCCAGGTGTCAGCCAACTGGAATGGTGATGTCAGTTCTAGGTAAGATGTGAGCCCAGGTTACCTAGATTGTAATTGCACCTATTCTCTCTGCTAGAATTCTATGAACTTCTGTTTTTATTTATCTGATCAGACTAACTGTAAAGTGTTAATGTATAATGAATTCCTCATATTCAATACTCATTGTGCTCCGCCCACGGGTCCCTCCATGACGGAGCCCACTCTGGCTGGTGAACATTCCCAGTGATGGCCATCAGTGGTCCGACACTCCCTGTGTCCAGACACATTTTTCTCCCACTCCCCCAGACTGCCGCTCACCCTGGGGAGGAATGCGGGCTGGCATATGCTGCGGGCCTCTTGGCATCCCAGCAGCCTGGGAACCGAGGCTGACACTATCAAAGTCTCCTTCAGAGGTGACGTGGGCGTCACGCACTGGCGATAATGCCGTCATACACAGAAGTCAAAGAGGCGTTGACGCTGCTCTGCTCTCAGCAGATCCAAACATGCCACCGCTGCTGGAGAGATCTCATGTGGGCACAAACTAGGATTCCACAAACTTGGAGTTACGCTGTCGACCAGTCCCCACGAGCATCCCCCAAAACACACACACACACACACACACACACACACACACACACACACACAGTGCTGCAACACACACATACACACACACACACACACACACACACACACACACACACAGTGCTGCAACACACACACACACACACACACACACACACACACACAAACACACACACACACAGTGCTGCAACACACACACCTGGAAGCAGGGCATTTCCAGTTCTGATAGCAGAAGGGCTCCCAAGAGATGTGGGTCGGTCAGCTAGATGTGCCTCAGTAGCACAGCTCTAACACCACTAAGCAGGAGAAAATAAGGGAGTCAGTCCAATCAGCTGGTCCAGTGAATGGACTAAGCCAAACTCCTCAAAACCGGTTCTGCTTTAAAAACTCAACCTTTTGTCTCTGTCACCACAATCAGCATCCCATTAAGCAAAAACAAAAAACATGTTTTTTTTTTTTTTCAAAGCTATGTACAGTAAGCAAGTATTGCAGGCAAGATACAACACTGAAGTAGAGTTAAAAGTGGGTAGTGGCGAAACCAGCCAGCGTTGACCTATTTGCACTGAATGTCCTTCCAGCCTCCTCTGGTCAGAACCTCATAAACAGGGTCCCTGGCTGTGAAACTGCACACCATGCTATTTGCAATGACATGTCCTCCAGCGCTTCGAGTTGGGCTAACCTTGCTAGCGACAGGCAATGTTATGCTACTATAAGATTCATGCTCTTAATATACTCTCCGTGTGCTCATAGTGTGGACAAGAGGCCAGGCATGTGCTGCTGTGTAGTTCCCATGCTTGAGGAGCGACAGGCTTAGCATGGGGCGGCAAAGAGGGATATCCTTGGAATGCACTTACATGTAATGCTTCACACTTGATATTTTAGACCACAGAGGACAGACATGCTATTGCTCTGTCTCAAATCCTCTTAGGCTTTAAGCCATGCACTTGAATGCATTGTGAAAATGAAATGCTTGAGCATATTGTACTTCATCCTTGTTTGAGGTTCTTGGAGAGATCCCTTTACATTTCAATGTAAAGAGAGAGAAAGACATGTCAGCACAGTTAAGGAGAGAGTCCTCATGTGCAATGCAGACTGCCATATGTCTGTGCACCAAATAGTCAGTCCTGCTCCAGTGTGGGTAACAACATGTCAACAGCTGTGTAACAGTTTGCATCAAAGCCTCACCCCTGGTCAGACTAGCAGACACAATGAGGTCTTGTGTGCCAGCACCACTGGCCAGAACACTGGGCTAAAGCCAAGACCTTTGGGAACAGTGGCAGCTTCCTACAGTTCTCTTACCTTTCCCACCCCGGGGGTGTCCTTGACCTTGGACCCCGCCCGGAGGAGGCATGGCGGTACTGGGGGTGGCGAGAGCTGCAGGGTGGCGCTGAAGCCCTCGGTGTAGAAGGCCGGCTCGTCGGGGTCGGGTGGTGAGGGGGGCGGTGGCTGAGGCTTCTTCCGCTTGGAGAGGTTCAGCTTCTGAGCAGCCCTGAGGGACAGAACAAGAGACAGAGAGAAAGATAAAGAGAGAGAGAGAGAGAGAGGGGGGGGGGGGGTCAGGTAAGAGGCACACAATTTACACAGGTCAGACGCACAGGCACACAGACACACACACACACACTAGCGTTCCCTGAATGTCAATCAGCCTGTCTGTCTAAATGGTTTCCTCAGCTATGCATTTCTTTATTAGTCCTTGGCCCTCCTGTGTTTTGCCTGGTGGTTCTACATGTGTGCCTGGATTTTGGGCTGTCAGTCTGTCACTGCTCATAAGTCTTTCCCACCTTATTGCCTCTACATCTGCTGACTCAGCCACCTGTCTGTCTGCCTGTCTGTCTGTCTGTATGTCTGTATGTCTACCTCATTTCTTGTCAGCCTGCTTGTCATGGTTTTGTTTGACTAACTTGAGTGTTTTGTGCTAATCGGTCTTTGAGTCTGCCGTCTGGAGTATATGACTGACATGTTACATGCTGTAGTATAGCAACCTTACAAACTCCGCTACATGAGAGCTTAGCAAATTTGACAACAAAGCAATTTTTACGATTAAACATCAGTGTAAATACACAAACACACTGAGAGTGACAGAGTCAAGTCAGAGACAAAGAAAATGACAGACAGACAGACAGTCTGAGTTGCACAAAAACCGTCAGACTGCGAGAACGACAGATGAAGGGTTGCACAAAGAAAACAACAGTGTAACCCTTTGATGGATGGACAGATGAACAGATTAGTTCAAGGTAAATTGGCTAATCTATTTGCTCCTCTATACCATGATCTAAACTTGCACCACAATTGGACCATTCTGGAGCTGAGGCTTTTTAAAGGGGAATTTGCATCTCCGTCTGCACCGTGAGGACGTGACGTGTGACACTCATTCTCCATCTGCACCGTGAGGACGTGACGTGTGAAACTCATTCTCCATCTGCACCGTGAGGACGTGACGTGTGACATTTCATCTAATTTCACAGAAACTGCAGGGAGCTCTGAAGGTGCTTATCATTCTTTAATAAAATAGAGCTGTCACCCCACTGTCATCATCATCAGAGGGTGAGTAGTACAGACAGCTGCAGTGCTCATGTGCCAATACACAGGTATGGATTCACAGCCCAGCAACAGATAGCAGCCTCGGCAGGATAGATATTACATCTTTGAAAATGCACATCTCTGAAGTGAGACAAGTACAGAAGTAATCTACTTCAGCCCCCTTCACACACAGATACACCCACATAAGCACACGCATATACACAAATGCACACACACACATACACACGCACACACACACACACACATACACACATACACACACACACATATACACATATACACACACACACACACATACACACATACACACACACACACACACACACACACACACATATACACATATACACACACACACACACATACACACATACACACACACACACACACACACACACACACACACACACACACATATACACATATACACACATACACACACACACATATACACATATACACATATACACACACACACACACACACATACACACACACACACACACACACACATACACACACAGACATTTGTATGCTGCGAATCACACAGGTGAGAGCAAGACAGATAAACAGGTCCTCATCTGCCCTTGTTGGTCACGGCACGCTGCGCTGCACTGCACTGGCTGAAAGCGAGAGAGGAGTTTGCCCAGGCACCCCTCCAGCTGCGCCCCCTCTACCACAGCCATCAGTGGGAGACAGCTGTTCCAGGCTAGTGCCTCTGCAGCCATGGACCCATACGCTGCCCTCAGATCCTGCCCTCTCTCTCCTTGCTGGATCTCATTCTCTCACTCTCTCATTTCCTCTCTTTCCCTCTTTTCCTCTAATGCTGTCTCTCTCACAGTTGTTTGCTCTCCCCTCACTCCTCTCTTTCTGCAATCTTTCTCTCTCTCTTTCTCATTTGTGACTCGCTGAGAGCAGATGGCCACTCACAGTGTTTCTCTGTTGCTGTCTACACCTCTCCTCCTTTCTTTCTCTCTTTCTCTCTCTCTCTCTCTCTCACACACACACACACACTCACACACCCTCTCCACACCTCTGACTCGCTCTCTCTACCCATGTCTCTCGCTCTTTTTTCTCTCAATATGACACTTATGATCCTCATGGGGCACTGATGGATCTTCCCCCTCCCAGCCTATCTCCCTCTCTTTCCATCCTCTCTCTCTTTCTCCACCTCCCTTCACTACCCCTTTTTCTATTTCTCTCTGTCACTTTCTCACTTTCTCTCTTTCTAGACCTTTCTTCACTCCACCTCTTTCTCACTTTCTCTCTTCATGGGGCACGGTTGAGGGGATTAGCAGACGTGCTAAGGCACATTGCTTGGCCCGTTTAATGCAACCCCAGACAAATGATGATGAATCTCCTTGTCGGTGACAGAGGTGGAGAAGGAAGGAGGGAGATATTGAGGGGGGGAGGGAGGGAGGAACACAATGCACAATTTGTATGTAGGGAGCTGGTGAAGAGGCCTGATGTGTTCTAATCCCTGACAGAAGCCAAAGGAGCCCCCCGTAGCCCAGGGAAGGTTAGATTAATCCCCAGAATGTAAACACTAGCATGTGCAGACAAAGGCACTGGCTCGAGTGAAGAATGAGCGTTTATCCCAAATAATGCTTGACTGGAGCTGGAGGCGGGGAGCGTGGAAATGTGAGATGACTGGCTATCACTGAGACGGGTTGCTTGGCAGTGATAGGGCACACTGGGCATGATACTGGCACTCGGAATGGCATGAAAAAATGCCCATTTTCATTTACAGGAGAACCGTGTGAATCTCTCATCACATCTACAGAGGTTGTTTAGAGTTCCTATGACTAAACTAATAGAGCAATCTTTAGTAAGAAAGGCCTTGGGCCTATCTCCTGGGGAGCATGCACACTTACACTACACACAAGTTAGCATAAGAGCAACCTCTAACTGAAAATATATAATCAACATGTATTTGCAAATTCTATGTAAATATATGCAGTTCTCAGTATTGACCAATAGGGGCACTACATACCAGATGGAAAACGAGCTATAATCTTTTAAAAGTAGTTTGCAAGAGAGAGGGTGTTGAAATTGGCCCTTGAATGTGTGAGCCATCGATGTTTTAGGGAGATACAATATCGTAAATGTCAATCTACCCTTTTTATAAGAACCCATCAGTATGAATGTCAGATTTTATAAGCAACTGAGAGCTAGGAGTGCTTTTGTGTGGACCGGCTGTGAGAGACATTGGCAGATAGAGTCAAAGAGAAAGAGAAAGACACAGAAAGAGAGTGAAAGACAGGGAGAAGGGGAGTCATGGAGAGCCAGTGTGTGAGTCATGGAGAGAGAGAGAGAGAGAGAGATCCTGTGAGGCATGGAGAGAGCGAGAAATGGAGAAGGCAACAGAGATGGATAGAAAAAGAGAGAGAGAATGAGAAGGGGAGAACGGGCCTGGTGTGTGAGTGTATGTCTCTCCCAGCATGGGGTCTGTCTGCCTGTGAGCGAGGCCTGAGCTCATTACTGCTGGAGCTTCCACCTCTCTGGAGCATATCTGCTCTATGTTCACGCCTCTCTCAGATCCCCCCACCTCTCCTTTCCTCTCTTCCACTCACACATCTTCTGTTCCCCCCTCTCCTTCAGCCTTCCTTCCCTCTTTCCCCGTCTCTCCCCATCTCTCCCCTTCTTTCCCCGTTCCACCCTCTTCTGCAACCACACCTCCTTTGCTGCAGCCACTTCTCAAGAGCACAGTCAGGAAACACATGGTGTGATTATAGTTAGCATGAAGGGCACAGAAGGAGGTCCCCTTGAGATTTGCCCCAACGCGCCTCTATTTGTGTGTGTGTGTGTGTGTGTGTATACGTGTGTGATTATGTCTGTGTGTGTGTGTGAATCCCTGCTTGCGTGCTAGTGTCCACACATGTATATGTATACATGTATAATATAATTAGCTCTTTAACTGTACATATTGCATATACTGTATATACTGCACTTGCTGCTCTTTGCACTTCTGATTAGATGCCAAACCGCATTTCTTTACCTGTATTTATACACGAGTAATGACAATAAAGTTGAATCTAATCTAATCTAAAAACATGTGTCTCAGAGAGAGTGAGAGATTGGGTGTGAGACTAAATACCAGTGCAAAATACCAGTGTGAAACTGCAAGAGAGACAGAGACAGAGAGAGAGACAGGGAGAAAGAGACAGAGAGAGCATGAGAGACAGATTAAGAGAAAGTGAGAGGCATAGAGCCAGATATGTGAGAGAGACAGAGACAGAGAGAATGAAAGAGATAGAGAGAGAGAGAGCAAGGGAGTGTGGCACAATGCATGTTGGTGCCACCATGCCTGCTGCCACCAAGCCAATAAATCCCCTATTCTATTGCACCAAAGGACAGGAAATGTTCCCATGAAAACTAAATGATGCCGTCACCTCTCTCTCCCCCTTGGCAGGGTCACACTCTCTGTGCAGCACTGCAAGGCCTGCATGGCCATTCTCCCTGAGAGAGGCTCTCTCAATGCAATCTGATAAGAGGACAGCCACACATGCAGCGGAGAGAGAGGCAAGAGCAAGGACTTGGAAGGAGAGTGGAGGTGTGAATGAAGAGAGGGGGGATGAGGAGGAGGAGGAGGAGGAAGGAGAGAGGGAGGGAGGGAGGGAGGGAGAGAGGAAGGAAAGCAGGGTGGAAGGAGAGGGAAGAGGAGAAGAGGGCTGTCTTGCTGCGAGCCACCTTCCAAGACAAAGCCTCTCATCACCTCAGATGTTTTTCCCCTCTCTTCATGACAAGTCTATGCCTCCCATTGCAGTTTAATCTAGCATATGCACACACACACACACACACACACACACACACACACACACACACAGAAACAC